>CM053589.1:102050883-102102066 GCA_028646515.1 Pseudochirops corinnae
GATAGCATGTAGATTGCTTCGGTCTCCATTTAAACTCTGTTCTTTCTAGATCTTTCTCTGAATGTAGGTATCTCCTTCCATCCTGAGACTTGTAGAGTTGTCTTATAACTGTGCGTTGCTGAGGAGAGTCCAGTTTATCAAGATTGGTCATCATCCTGTGTAGTTTTAAAGTTGACTCCTTCCTTTTACTAGTAAATTCTAAAAGCACCTGTGCAAGAAGTGTTGGGTGTGCCACTAAGATAAAGCAAGACAGTTATCGGTTCAAAGAAAGCAAAAGTAAGGCATTCAGCAAATCAGTGAAAAACAATTTGGCTTGGGGGGAAAGGAAGTAACATAAAAATCCTAGAATGTCTATGAATTTTAAATGAAAGCCTTGATTGGCATAATAAAAACAGTTTATATAACTTTTAGGATCATGATCGTGGTTGTGAGCTCTTTTCGCCTCTTCCCCTCACCCCAGAGTAAGAACTCAGTATCACACAAATTCAATAGAATGGAGATTTTTTTTTTACCTTAATTCATCTTGTGACCAAGACAGTCCCACTTGTTCATGGAAATGACCTTTTATAATTTAAGAACTTCTCTCTCACTACCACAAAGAAACCTTCCAGTTTTGAAGGTAAATTTTGAACTGTTTTACCCTGACTTGAGAAACTGACTATATTTGTGTGATTTTTGGAAAAGAGACAAGGACTATGAATGATTCATGTGATTACTGTTGTGATAACTTCACTGCCTGAATAGCAGGTTGAAATAATAGAATTCCAGGGTTGAAAGTGACCTTAGAATACAGTTTGTACAACCTCCCTTCCCCCCCAAAGCACGAGGTGCTTCTAAATAGATTCCTGAAATCATTAGTTTTCTTTTTAAGAAGAGAAAAACCCCAACACTTTTTTTTAGTTTTTTGTTATTTAGAAGAACAAACACAGAGGACCAAAGTTTACAAAAACTAAATTTAAAATCATCTTTGTTTCCCTGCCTATGCCATTCTCTTTGAGAAATAACACATTCCAACCCCTTGCCACAAATATTTATTAAGTTCTTGTTATATGCAGGTAATTTTTATACAAGATTGATTGAAAGATAAAACAACAATGACAACTTTATTTGGCAGATCTCTGACCATTAATGTTGAGCAGAGTATAAAATAGAAAGTTGTTCACTTCTGTAATGTAGGAGATTACAAGTCAGAAAGAAGGAATTCCCTATGTATTATGAGGTCTCCCAGGTGTTCCTGTTTGTGGATGGGATTGTGCGACTGCATCAAGCCCCAGAGCCCTAGAGAATTTCCTAAATGAGATCCATAATCTCTTTAAAGAATTTGACTTGGCCATCCACACAGGAAAGCCAAACAGGATGAAAAATGTCTATGTCGAGCCTATCATATGCAAAGAATGGACAGTTTGCCAAGCTTATTTATGAGAGAGAGAGAGAGAGAGAGAGAGAGAGAGAGAGAGAGAGAGAGAGAGAGAGAGAAAATAAAATCTTTGACAAATATTGGATGAATTTGGTTTAGAAAATTATACAATTCTTTTAATAGCCTCAAGCTTCTCCCTGAAATAAAGACAAGGCCATTTAAAAAATAACCAATCTTCTTCCAATAATCATAATATTAAAAACTGTATGAAAAATGGTTTGGACTTTATCTAGCATCCATCTTTCTGGAGTCTTTTCATGTTTCTGTAATGGCTTTAAACTTGGAAGCAGCTCCTCTTCCCATTTCTCCCCTATAATGGTTCTGATGACAAAGCAGCAGCCCTCTTGAGTGTCTTACAGAAATGAAAAAAAAAAAAGATCGAGAAGAGCTGAAGACCTGACACATTTTTTGAGAGGAAAGAAGCACTGGGATTCACTAGTGGGCCATGATTATAAAATACCTACTCCCACTTAGGAAAGCTGCAAATTATGAGTGAAATAACAGGAGACAGGCTAGAGGTAGAAAGAATAAGGAAGAAGAGAGTAACAAGCAACAGAATCAGTGGATATTAGAGGTCTTGGCATTAGTGAGTGGGCAAGGTTAAAAGTGCTGACAGCAACTGATGGAGGTAGGAAGTAAAACCAGCTATAGATGCTCAGCAGAAAAAAGAACCAAAGAGATGGAGAGCAGCTTTGTGCTGTGATGGTTGGGGATTGAAGGATATGCAGTCGCTTGTTCCTTGTTATAGTAGGTTCTGTAGACTTGTCATAACATACTATGATTGAGACATTGTCCAGTGAATTTGATTCGTCAGTTTCAGGAGGGGAGGCAGGATATGTGACTCACTGTACAGTGATAATATACGGACCCCACAGGTTATGATGCCCTTTCTCAAGAAATTGAGGAACAGGTTCGTCATCACCTACTCCACCTTGTACCCCCAACTCCTGACCTTACACTAGAGGACTTTAGTATACATGCAGATGTTCTCTCAAATTTCCTAAACTCCCCAATTCTCAACCTCACTACTTTCTTACCTTTTTCTTTCACTCCCCTTCATCCTGCACAGAGGATCTATACCTATCATTACCTATAAGTGTTGTACAGAAACTTCAATATTCCCTGTTTGATGATTGCCATGTGTCATGCCACCTCTCCTTGTGCTTATTCTTCACCCTTATCAAAGGGTGTAGCCCTCAATATTTTTTGAGACCATTCACCCTTCTCCGGCTTTTCTTTCCTTTCTCTCCAGACTTAGCAGTGGTTATACATTTCCCCTCCACCCTGTCCTGTTTTTGAATCGCTTGCTGTCTTGTCCTATCATTGATAATTTCTTGCTAAACCTCAGCTCTGGATTATTCCCACCATCTGCCTCCTCTGCTGGCTAGATACACTACAGATTCATGTAATTTGGCCTTCACTGCAGCAAGGCAGCCCTTTTAGTCATCCCTAATTGATTCCCTATCTCACTCTCCCCAGAAGCCATTCCAAACCTTTTCTTCCTTTCTCATGCTTCTACTCCTCAGTCCTACCCCCAACTGAAGCTGAGAACTCTTTGTTGACTGAAAATAAATTGACTATTCAGCATGAGCTCCATGGTCTCCCAGTTTCTTTATCTTCAGACACCTTGGCATTATTTTCCACTCTCCTTTGTCCAGATTATCTGACAAAGAGGTAGCCCTTGATCCTGTTATGTTCAGCCTTCTATAGATTGTATTCTCAGTCATCTACCTTGAGTTTCAAAATTTCAACTTGTTTTTTTTTCCTGTCTTCAATATGCCCAAGTCTGCCCCATCCTTAAAAAACTTTTAGTAGACTCTGCCATCCCCTCAAGCTATCATCCTTTATCTCTCTTCCCATTTTCAGCCAAATTCCTTGGAAAAATTGACTAAAGTCAGTGCCTTTACTTTCTCTCCTTTTACTCCTCAGCCTATCTTCTGCATTTGATATTCTTTGCAACCTTCTTCTACCACCTACCAGTTTTCTCTAGATTTTTGTGACATTGCTCTCTCCTGGTTTGCCTCCTACCTGTCTGACCAATCTTTCTCAGTCTCCTTTGTTGGCTAATTTACATCCCATGCCCTAATTATTCATTTTCCCTACAGTTGTCCCAAGTCTTTTTTCTTCTTCCTCTGTATTCTCTCTTGGTAACATCAGCTCCTTGGGTTCATTTAGTATCATTATGCAGATGACTCCCAGTTTGACATACCCATGTCTGTCTCTCCTCTTGAGCTTCAGTCATCTATTGCCTATTGGATATTTCCTACTAGATAGCCCAGAGACCTCTTAAATTAAGCACATCCAAAACTAAATTCATTATCTTTTCCCCTGAACCCTTCACTCTTCCACACGTTCCTTTTTTTCTCTATAGCAACACCATCCTTCCATTCTCCTCAGTTCGTCATTTCGTCATTCTCTCTCAACTCTTCCTCACCACATATATGCATCCAATCAGTTATCAAATTTGAAGATTTCTGCCTTTACATCTCTTGCATCTGACCCATTCTTTTCACTCAAAAAGCTACCACTTTACTTAAATCTCTGATCATGTCTCTTGTGGGTTATTGCAGGAACTTCCTAATTAGTCTCCCTGTCTCAAGCCTCTCCTCTGTCCAGTTCATCCTATGACTGCTGCCAACAAATTTTTCTTAAGCCAGACCTGACCACGCAATTCCCCTACTTACCCAACTCACTTTCACAAGATAAAATTAAGAACTCATATATTTCATTTTGTAAAGGCCTATATAGAACATGCCCCCAATCTACCTTTCTATTTTGGTTATTCTCTTTCTCAGACTCTTCAATCCAGCCAAGCTGGTCTTTTCTCTGTTGCTTATATACAATATTTCATCTTTCATCTATGCATCTTTGCATTGATTATCTCTAGTACCTGGAATGCCCCTCCTCATTACTCCCTCATAAGACCCTTCCCTTCTTTTTAAGATAAAGCACAAGTAGCATCTTCTGCATGACAGTCTTCCCAACTGCAAGTGCCCTCCCTCCCAGACTACTACTTTGTTTTAACTACATTGTATATATTTGTATTTACTAACTTTATATTTGTGTGTATATGGATCTGCATGTGTGTGTGTGTGAATATACATTGTGAATAGGCATCCTTTAATTTTGACAGATAGTAGGTGCTTAATAAATGCATGTTGATTGATTGGTCAATTGGTTCTGGCTCTGTGGACTAGAGAAATATTTTGAAGGATCTTCTAGAAAATCACTTGTTTTCCTTTCAAAGATCTGGCCAGGATACTTTCTTTGCCATACACAGATTTGGGAGAAGCCCTGGTGGCCAGCAGCACTTACTTTCCAACCCTGTCCATCTTCAGGGGCGGGAAATCTGTGACCTCCAAGCCTCATGACCTTCTAGGTCCTCACCTGTGGCCCTTTGACTGAATCCAAACTCCACAGAACAAATCCCCTTAATAAAAGAATTTGTTCTGTAAAACTTGGACTCAGTCAAAAGGCCACACCCAAGGACATAGGCCATATGTGTCCTCAAGGCTACAGGTTCCCCACCCCTACCCTACCCATCATCCTTTTATCCCTAAGAGGTAGAGTAGGTGAAATGAAATCTGAGAAGACCAAGGAGTATCCAGATAGGACCCTGCTAGTGTACATACTGAGTGATGCTGTCCAGTGGTACAGAGTTTTTTCAAGTTATTATAATATTAAAATGTGAGGGGGGGGGAATGAAATGCACTTCTCTAATTAAGAATAAGATTGATATACTAGGTGCCACAATGAAATTGTCTGGCACCATGGCAACCTGGTATCTGAAAATTCTTGAGCCCTACATTTATATAGTAACGGAGATGTATATGAGAAAGGTTCCCATCCCTAAACAGTTAAAATTAAAACATTAAGGTATAAACCCTCAACTCTTCAGAACATTCACCAGTCTGCAACGTTCACTTATTCTCAAAGGATACCAAATAGCCAACGCCATACTTACAGAAAGAAAAATAAAGTTAAAGAAAAGGATACACAGAATTTCATATGCTTTAAAAAAAAGAATATGTAATATTATGTAGGAAGCTACAGTGTTCTCCTGAGTCATTATTATCAGTTAGCAAATTGTTAGGGAAGCAGTAGGGCAGATTGGGCAATAGTGGGAGGATAGGAGTAAGCCCTAGCAGCACCTTGGATTCCCAGAGAAACAGGTGTGGCAAGCTTTGTCTGGTACTTAAAGAATGCCAGTTGTGCCGGTCAATTTCAAGAGTTACTGAGATTTTTATCTATGGACTGGCTCAGGACCTGGTTGGGGGGGGGGTCCTTTATAATTTATCAAAGATAATAAATGGTTCCAGATCTGTGGTCCTGTCACTTCCTGTAAAGATCTACTATCCATGGCATATGAGGAATTAACCCAAATATATAAGATAAGAAGCTATTCCCCAGTAGATAAGGGTTCAAAGAATAATATGAACAAACTGCTTCCAAAAGTAGAATAACAAACTCTTAATAGCTGTGTGAAAGATTACTACAAATCATTAATAATAAAAAGAAATGCGTATTGAAACAAATGTGTGGTTTCATCTCACACTCCAAAAATTATCAAGATAGGCAAAGAGAAATAGTAAATGACAAAAGGTCACATGAGGATTGGCACACTAATATGTTATTGGAGCTATGATATTGTTCAGCCATTCTTTAACACACTTTGGGATTATGTGAAAAATGTCTCTAAAATGCTCAGATCTTTTGACCTAGAGTTCATACTGCTAGTTGTGTACTTCAAGGCGATTAAAAACAGAAAGCTCCCCTATATGCCAGAATATTCATGGCAACTCTTTCTGTGGTAGCAAAGAACTAGAAATAGAGTACTTATCATTCGGTGAATAACAAAATATCTTACATGAATGCATTGGAATATTATTGTACTGTTAATAAATGAGAAATTGAAAGAAATATGAGAACTTTCTGAAGAGATGTAACTAGGAGAACAATATGCACAATGATTACAACATAAACAGAATAAAAACTCAAAGTTTAATCCATGTAATTATAATCACCAAGCTTAGCCCTGTAGTAGGGATAATAAAATATACCTTTTTATTGGAGAAACAGTCAAACTATGGATGTGGAACTATCAAATGTGGTCAAATATTGGTTGCTTTTGCTCAATTAGAAAAAAAAACTTTGGTACAAGGGAAGACTTTCTGGGTAGAGGAGGAAGGAATATAGTCAGGAATGGATGTAATATAAAAACAAAAGGCATAAGTAAAATAGTAAAATGTTCTCTGTTCTTTGCTGAGAATGCGGACTTCATTATTGGTCTGACTTTTTTCAAAATAGGCTAATTTGGAACAAATCTGGATACTTAGATTGCATCTCTAAAGTATGCTAGTATGTGATCTCCTTCCTTTACAAGGATAAAGCTCATTTCATGTCTGTAGGATTTCACTTGTGTTTCTAGTAAGGGTGATCAATCTGTGATTTTCCATCCAGCTACTCTCATCCATTTCCCTTTGGGACCACTAGATGCATTTGCAAGAGGTTTGACTGGGTTTAAGATTCCAATCTTTCATAGGGGAACAGAAGGATCCAGGTGGTCATTTGGAGATTGAAACAGGGATCTTCCTTCACTGGCACCATTATTAGTTAGAAACAACTGAACAGATCTTACAAACTCAACAGATTTTAATTTTCACAAGTGTTAGTGATGAGTGTATTTAAGGTCACTTTTAATGGTTACCTAGTTGCTCCTACATCTATTAAGTATCTCATATCTGCTATGGGATTTCAGAAATGAGTTAGCAAAGAGTGTTTATAATGTAATTTTCATCTGTAGGAGGAAGGTCTCTAGCTCGTAAAAAAAATCATACATACATAGCTATTGTTAAAATTCTGTTTCTGCAACATCTCTTAGAAAGAGGGCAAATGTTATCATTGTGGTAGGAGGTCCAAAATTATGTCAAAGTGACTTTAACTTTCAGTGGTTAAGTCCAGAAAAAATACTGAATTGCTTTGTCTATTCTTTGAAATAAATGAAATATGGAAAGTGAAACATAAAACGTCTCTATTCATGGCTCCCAATCACTAGAGGAATCCCATTATGAAGTACTTGTTTTCCTCTGTCTTGTTAAGAAACTAAAGTTTAATCAACAGTTTACTTTAAGCCATTAGTGGAATAATAAATCCAATAATAAAACTGAAGATTACTATTTTTTTTACATGGGTTGAAGTTTATTTGAAAATGAGGTAGTATATTTTCATATTTCTTACATTCCTACAAGTTTTATGCAAAATGTAAAATTTTTTAAAAGACTGCTTAGAGTATATTTATTCTTAGAAAAGGTTTAAACAAAATATTTCGATCATATGACTGCTTTTAGAGATGTCTTAACCATTGGACGTAACAGTATCAGTTCATCTGTTGGGACCTCAGTTTTTCCACCTGTGAAAAGGGCATATTAGACTGCACTGGATTGATCTTTTGGAAGATCGTTCCAGTTCTGCAGTTCTAACATTTTATATTTTCTGTTTTTTAAAGAAGGTCAGGAAGAAGAAGAAAGGTCCTTTGAGGGGACCTTTAGCACATTCTCTCCAGTGCAAGGCCATTATACAAGAAACAGCTACTAGAAGGAAAAAAGAGAAACTCAATTTCCCGCCCCTGAAGATGGACAGGGTTGGAAAGTAAGTGCTGCTGGCCACCAGGGCTTCTCCCAAATCTGTGTATGGCAAAGAAAGTATCCTGGCCAGATCTTCGAAAGGAAAACAAGTGATTTTCTAGAAGATCCTTCAAAATATTTCTCTAGGTAAAAAGAATGCTTTTGTTCCCTACCACAGTTGGAAGGTAGTGGCTAAAGATAAGGTTTGCTAAAAAACTATTCAGAACATTAAAGAGACCTAGAATTTCCTTAATGATTATATAAAACAGGTAAATATGAATCCACCTTTGATGTTCTGCAATATTCACTTGTGACTTCCAAAGTTTTCCATGTCAAGAAGAAGACAAATTTCTGGAAGTATATTTAAGTTTTTGTATTTTTTTTCCATGCAAAGTTAGCAATTTTTTCTTTCAGTTCCAATTTTTGTATCAGGAAAAAAAAAGTTATACAAAGTGTGGTACACTAATTATAACACTAATTATTAATTCAGAAACTAGTTTGTTAAGTCTGTTAAAGCAGGAACATTTTGAAGGGATAATTATTACAATTTAAAATCACCAGCATAAAATAGAATAACTTAGCTCTTTTGAGCAAAAGGCCCTCTTCTGGTGAACTAAGAAATTTCTAACTGTGTGAGGTCTGTCTGAAAACAGAGGAATTGGGGAACAAAGGCTGGGCTTTTAAAGTGAGTTTCTCTTTTTTCCTTCTAGTAGCTGTTTCTTTTATAATGGCCTTGCACTGGAGAGAATGTGCTAAAACTATTGAAGGAAGAAAGGGACAGAGACAGAGAGAGACAGACACACACACACAGAGACAGAGAGAGACACCAAGAGAAAATGTCCACAACTCTGTAGTGAGAAGCCTGGAGCTCTGAAAGCAGGTCTTTGTGTCCTCTGGGCTGTGCCGATGGCAAACATTACACAATCGGGCTATTGTTTGTTTGGGAAAAGCTACGGCATCCTATTGCAATTATTTATGGAAGAAAATATTTGATGTTTTTGGAGGAGGCTGGGTGTGGGGAGTTGGAGGGGGGGTGAATCTGGACTTTACCTCTTGTCCTGTCTTTTCTAAATATCTTGGTCAGTATGAGAGAGGTCAGTTCATTCTAGAATCTAGAATTATAACAAGCCAAGTATAGAAATAATTTATGCAATTTAATCTAAAGTTTCAGCTTTGGTCTGGTGAGGACCCAAAGAGGTGAGAACTCACCAGGAGCCAGGATCATTTTATTCGGTTATTCCTTTCTCTGACTTGACTTGAAGATTTTCAATAAAGATTATTAGTGTTTGGTGACTTTTCTATGTCTGTTTTCTACTCTCTTCTGAAACTACTGGATTCCCTAACCTTTCCCCCACCAACTGCTTCATCTCCCCATGCTCCCCCCCCCAATAACCACAATCACATTCAACAACTTTTCCAAACTGTACCTTGAATGTTACAGAGTAGCATCTAAGAAAATCACTTTCTCTTTCCCACACTCTAACCCTTGGAGTTTCAATTTGCCAACATTTATTAAAGCTACTATGTGCGAGGTCTCATGTTAGAAAGTGAAGATACAAAGTCAGAAACTGTCCTTGCCTTCAAGTGAGTTATATTTTATGGTTCTATGCCCAGTGAGCAGTTCTCAGAGGGAAGTAGTTGAAAAATTCCAAAGAAAGTCTCCTCTCCCCAGATATATTGAATACTGTGTGTTACAATGCTACTTCTTTTATTTGAGATTTCATAGATTTTTATAGCTATCAGCCTGTTAACTCTCATTATTCCTCTATAAGATCAATAGAGAAGATTCTTACCCCTCTACCTGTTTTATAGGTAAAATTAAAATACAGATGTCCAGGGGTATTACAGGACAGCCATTGTCATAGTGTGGTCTCAGATTCTCTCTGCAACATCTTCAGGGGGTCCACAAGGTGAAAACTATTTTTTATAACATTACTAAGATACTCTTTGCCTTTTGAACTACACCACCCTTTTCCAGCCACACATCTCTGTGAGGCTGAATTTTCTTCATCTACTTCAACCAAAACAATATCACAGCAGATCAAATGCAGAAGCTTACATGAGAATCTAGGGCTCTTCTAACATCATGTATTATAGATGCAAATATATGTGAAATGATGCCGTGCTTTTCATTATACTTTTTTTTTTATTTTGAAAAAGAGCTATTTTTCACTAAAGTATGTTATTTATAACATGTAATGGATTTATTGTTTTTAAAGGAATTGACAAATTAATTTTAAATCAGTTAATGAAATTAATGGAAATCAAGCCATTTATCAATTTTCACTTTAAAAACTATAAATAAATATCAATAGATATATCCCAGATAAACAAAAGTTCTTTAAGGTCCTCAGTAATTTTTTAAGTGTGAACTATTCCTGAAACCAAAAAGCTCAAGATTGTTGATAGAGAGCAACTCAGAGAATTCAGATATAACCCAAGGCTCAGTCCTCTTATTTTGGTTTGCTGTAAGCTTGAATGAATATTTCAATATTTTTGATAGTCTTTGTGTACCCGGCATTTGGTGGAAAGAGAATCATGCCTTCAGATACAACACTCCTTCCTCATTAAGGGATAGAAACAGGAAAGATGGCTTGAACCTTAAAAATTATTTCCTGTAAACCAACAATATTTAGGGAGGATAGATATACTCCTATTCCAGTACCCCTTCTCTGAGAAGAAAAGCCCCCGTCTCCTGCTCCCCTTTAGCAGAAATCATTCTCTCTTGGAGTTGCATGATTCCAGTGCTACCTATTCATGGTTTCTTAGAAACTCCTTTTTTAGACACACTTTCATGGACATACATATAACCAACATGGCCAGTGCACATCTCTGGCACAGATAAAACTCTGGTTTTCCTCTTTTGCCTTAATTTGTTGCTCAGAAGATTATGGAAGAGCTGAATAAGTCATTTAGGGTACCCTAAGCAGAATTTGAAAACGGGTACCCTCTGTTACAGATCTCCCCCAAAAACTTGTTGTAAACACATCATCTGACTTATCACAGAATAAATATTTGTGCAAAATAGAATTTTCTAGTATTGTAAATAGAAGCATTTAGCACCAGTGCGGTTCCTTACATGGCCTCATAGTGATGACATACGATGTGTTTGCAGATCTTATTAATCAAAGAATGACTCTGGATTGAATAAATAGAAAACATTTTAGATATTTTAGTGCAACAGAAATACACAATACAAAGATGGGTAGGTAGCATAGTGGATAGAGTGCTGGCCTGAAGTCAGGAAGGCATGATTTCAAATTCAATCTCAGATGCTTATTAACTTTGTAACCCTAAGCAAGTCACTTAACATCTGTCTGCCTCAATTTCCTCAATTTTAAAATGAGAATAATCATAAGACCTGTTTTTGAGGAACAAATGAAATTCTATTTGTAAAGCTCTTTGCATGCTGCCTAGCGCATATTAGGCACTCAATAAATGCTAACTATTATTTATACATTTTATGGGCTCATTTTTTTTTCTTTTCTTTATCTTCCCAATTCAGTTGTCATTGAACACCTAATTATTAAGCACCCACTTGCATGCATCCCCGCAGTTTGTTTGTAATAGTGGGCTCTTCAAAATCTATGTGAACCTGGCTGGCACTATAATAGCATCCTTGACTGCTTTTGTGGTTACAGATAAAAAACACCATTTGGGCCTTTCCTTGGCCTCTTCTTTTATTCTTGGTTGATTTGTTTTGCATGCTGTGCCTATGGCAGGCCTATATTTTAACTTAACCTTGAGACACAATCCTCCCTGGAGGTCAAGGAATTTGAATGAGAATTCACTGGGGACATTACACTTAATTATTCTCCCCTCTCCTAGTATGTCCCTAGAGCAGTGGTTTTCAACCTTCATAGTGCCTAGACCTTTTAATACACGTATGTATTTGCATGTGGGAGGCCCCGCCTGGAGACAGATAGAGGAGCGGTATCTCAGTTCCTAAGACCACTGGAAATATGTGTTTTCTGATAGTCTTAGGCGACACCTGTGACCCTTGTGAAAGGGTCATTCGACCCCAAAAGGGTCACAACCCACAGGTTGAGAACCGCTACTCTAGAGTAATCTGGGAATAGAATTTTTTTTAAACGGCCCCTTCTCAAGATAGTTTGACTGAGAAGTAGAGGGAGGCTAGGGGAGAAAGGTTCACGGACCAAGGGTCCATTATGACTTCTCAAAGCCAATAGACAGACTCTGGGGGAAATGGTGATATACCTTTGCTTCTTTTATTTTGAAATTCATAAAAACCTCATGATTGTTCTGCTGTTTCTGAGATTCATATACCCCCCAGCAGCTTTGGGCAAGGACCTTGTGGCAATTTTTAAAAATCTGGTATAATTGGGTTAATCAATTGGCATATACATAATTACTGGTATGTAAAAGGAGTAGTAAAACATTATAAAAATATAAGTGAAAACAAGTCATTTAGAAATACAGTCCATCTACCTTGTCTTCTCTGCCTGATGCCATTTGAAGAATAGGGGAAGTATACACAAATTCAGAAGAGCATGCCCTCCTCGGAGATTACTACTGGGTTACTGGAGTTGTGATGATTAATAAGGCCTTGTGCACTAAAACTATGCAAATCAGAACCCTGGGGGGGGGAGGCGGGGTGAGTCATTTTGGGTAGCCAAGAGAAAATTTGACCCTTTCAGCACCAAACCTTTAAAAATTTAACTATTGGGGAATAAAAAATCCTAATATGTAAAGTTCTGCCTTCTGTACTAGAGAATACTGAACATAATTTAAACTTTTTTGGATAACTATAAGGGTCATTGCATTGCAAACATGTAATGATTCAGAAAATATTGAATGCCTATTATGTATAAAACACTGTCAGTGAGTAGAATCTGTTATCCAGCACTTAACACAGTGCTTGCTAAGTGTTTACTATTTGATTAAATACCTAATACTCGTAAGATACTATGTCAGGTGCTGGGGATTCAAAGAGAGGCAAAAATAAGTCAAGTAATTTATGGAACATTTTAATGGGGGATACAATATTCAAGTAGACAAAACATATCCCGAGTAAATTGTAATCTGAAAGAAGGCATTAGCAGCTAGGAGACTTGGAAAGGCCTTCTGTAGAAAATGGATTTTGAAGTGAGTCTTGATTATAACCAGGAAAACTAAGAAAGAAGAATCCAAATATGAATATAGTGCAGACCCTATCCTCATGGAGCTTATAGTCTTCCATAAGAGATGAGATGGTAGAATTTTTAGTGGAAAGCACCCCAGATTTGGAGTTAGAGGGCTTTGGGTCAGTCCTGCTCTTCCACTTACTACCTGCATATAAAGCACTTAACCCCTCAGTTTCCTCTTTTGCAAGACAAAGGAATTGGACTAGAGGAGCTTTGCAGTCTCTTCCAGCTTTTAATCTATGATTCTGTGTATATGCCATAGTAATGGTAAGCTGAAACTCCATTAGGAGAAGCCCCAACAAAACTTTCTCTCGAAGTTCAAGGTGAAAGAGATTACTTCCTCCCAGCTAAGAAAATTCAGGAAGGCTTAATGAGAAGGGAATGGAGAGTTGTATTTCAGCATTTAAAGATTGGGCAAAATTGGGCAGATAGAACAGGACAAAGACAGTGTTTCTGATAATATGTATCTGGTGGGTATAGAGCCAAGGACACATAAGATTAGTTTTAGGTGTTTGTAGTAGTATGATTTGACTAGAGTAAAGGTTTTAATGGAGGACAGTAGTAATAGATAAGTCTATGAAAGTAGTTTAAGATCGAATTGTAGGGGGCTTCAAATACCAGACCAAGGAGTTAGGACATTTTATTCAGCCAGGAGGCAATGGTGAATAATTGGAGGTTTTGCAGATGGGTTCTTTTAGGAGGATTAATCTGGCAATGGTATGTAGGCTGGATTGCTTGGTGAAAATGATTGGTTATAAGGATATCAGGAGACTGAGCTAGGGTGCTTTCAGTAGGAATGAGGAGGTGTCAGATATAAGAAATAGTTCAGATGTATAATTGATAAGACTTGGTGACTGATTAAATGCGGGAGGTGAGGAGATGGAAGAGTCAAAGGTGACAAAGATTTTGAACTTGGGAAAGATAGTGCTATTAATAGAAATAGAAAATTCAGGAAGAATAAAATGTGTTATTATGGGGGGAAAGATGATGAATTTGACTGATTTTGAGGTATGTTATCAGGAGGTCTGGGTAGTGTTTATTGGTAAACACTTGGAAAATTCTAGTCAGGAACTCAGGACAGGGATTTTGATTGAGGATTGAAAATTTAAGTTATCCAAGTAGAGGTTGATATTTGAAACTATGAGAATGGATGGTTTTGCAAAAAAGGCAAAAATGTAAAGGAGAAAACCATGCACAGAATCCTTGGAAGTACCAGTATAGTAAATAGTGGACTGAGAAGAAGGATGGGGAAGAGAGACTACCTAGGGCCATAGGATATAAAACTGGAAAAGACCTTTAGAGTCTTCTAGCTCAATGACTTCATTTTACAACGTGGAAATAGAGGTACAGGTTCAACTTCATTCAAATAAGAATATAGCGTCACTAAGCCAACAGTTGCCTTTGGCAAAAGCATCAGAGAGGTTAAGGAGGAATAAGGATTTCAAAAACATCACTGGATTTGGTGATTGAGATGAGAGAATAATTTTAGTAGTGTCATTAGGTAGAATGCATATTTCAGAAGATTAAGGACTAAAGAGGTAGTGAGGAATGGAAGATGGAAAGTCTAAACTACTTTTATAAGAGAGCCAGCTTTTATTAAGTGCCTACTATTTTCCAGGCACCTTGTTAAGTGCTTTACAGACAATATCTCATTTGATCCTTGCAACCCTGTGTTATTATAAAAAGACATTGAGCTATGAAGGGAATGGTGAAAGTGTGTGGTGTGTGTGCGCACACGTACTGGAAGGAGTGCTCAGACACGTGGGAGAGAGTATTTGTAAGCTAATGAAGTATAATGGTTAGAGAACCAGACTTTGGGGGAGGAGGGGAAGGAGGTAAGGACACATCTTTGACACCTGGTTGTGTCCCTTTTCATTACTTCAGGCAGTCTTCTGAGACTGTGTCACCAATAAGGTGCATATTTACATGGATGGCTAGTTTCTTTATTGTTGTCTCTAAGGATGAAATCACAGGAATAGTGTCAATCTATCTTCTTTGTCTGTTATATATTTATAATGGATGTATGTGTGTGGAAATGTACAGGTTAAGAGTATGAAAGACATGAGCATGTTATAGAGGGGTTGGGATAAATTCTAAATGAATTGGGATGGACTGAAAGGGGGGAGGGAATAATTGATAATGCACTGACCTGGCAGGATGGTCGTAACAATAAAGTGTACAAATGTCCTTAAAGAAGAGAAGCAGAAGAAGCTAGAATGGGCAAAGATAAAAAGAAATTTAACATAAAGAAGTGGGAAGTTAAGGAAACTCATTTTAGATTACTACTATCTTTTCACTAATTTAATAGATGAGGTTTTTTTCTGTAGAAAGTGAAAGGAAGTTAATGAGCCTCATATAGAGGAAATCATAAAATCAGAATTTTGTAGTGGGCAGAAACTGAGGCCAGGTGAGAAACATGATTTGCTCAAGTTAGGACTTTAACCTCAGAAATTTTTTTTGATACAGAGATGTCTTCAGGGCTTATTTGTGTCTGTTTTCTGTGTTTCTTTCTTTCTTTCTTTCTTTTTTTAAATAATCCTTTGTTCAGTTAACACTTTTTTGCGGCTGTGTGCCTACTGTAGACTTATAACTAGATAATCTATATTTTTAGAATTGTTTGTGAAATGAAAGTAAATAAGCCTGTGGGCTAAAAGTCCAAGGAATATTACTATTTCTAAATTGCCCAAACTTACATGAGCTTCAGGACTATTTTGAGGTTCTGATGTATCCCTAGAACTTAGCACTGAGCTTGGCACATACTAAATGCATAATAAATGCTTTTTCATTCATTAATTCATTTGTGGACTTTACAGCTTCTCTTTTGGCCGCTGAGAGCTCTTTCATCGCTTCCTGCTTTTTTGTTCTGTTCTGGAGGGGTGAAGCGGAATAGAGGAGGCACTGCCATATTTTGTATAGAGATTTTTACATTATCAAAATATTTTCAAATCCTGTGAAATAGGGAGAACAGCTATTACATTCTCAATTTTACTAATGATGAAACTGAGAAATAGAAAGTGGTTTGCCCAAGGTTACTTAGAGTAGGTTAGAAGCAAATCTTGCACTACAAATCAGAACATTCAGCTACTACCCTCCATACATTTTACATGGTGTCCAAACTGTCCTTTTTCCTTGTTCTTTACATGACGCTCAGTCTCTTGTCTCTGTGCTTTTGCAAAGGCTGTCCTGTCCATATCCCAACCTTCCCTTCCCTTCCCCTGCTCCCATACTGGGAATGTGCTTCTCTATTTTCACCTCTTCAAATCCTTAGCTCCCTTCGAGGCTAAAATCAAGTATATGCTCCTACATGAGGATTTTGCCTCTTTCCTAGTTGCTACAGCATGTCCCCTTTCCATTCCTTTCTATTTATTGCCTTGAATTATTCTGAATCTACTTGTATATATACATTAAATTTTGCAAATCTAACCAAAATGACTTTAAACTAAAAAATGTGGAGTGTTGAGAAGACTGTGTATATCCCTCAAGTTAAATACTATAAACTGTAATCACAAAGAAGGAAGAAAAGCAACTGAGACTGAGAAATTTATAGGAGACAAAAATCCAAAAAAACCAGCCAGTAGCAAAATAGCAAAATCCATGACCTCACGTATCTGTACGTAATTGCCCAAAATTTACACAACAAAGAAGAGGTCCTAATGCAAGGGGGAAAATTTGTGATACCTCATAGATGTCATGGAGACTTGGGGTATGATACTCATGACTGGGCTGCTACTCATGAAGTACACCATGTACCTCATTACACAAAATACAGGATAGGTAAAAGGGGGTAGAGGCTGCATTGTATGTTAAGGAGGTATACTCAGGAGGAAATTGAAGAACCTGTGTGGCTACTTGGTTGAAGACCAAATGTAGGAGAAATAGAAGTGATTTTGTCTTTAGAGTAAACTACAGATCATCTAGACAGAAAGAAGAAAAGAGATGAATGGTTTGTTAAACAGCACAAGGCATAGATGCATAAGGAGGGGGGACTTCAGGTATTCAAACTTCTGATTCAATGTCTCTCCTTTCCTCTTTCCCTCTTCCTCTCTCTATCTTTCTTACTTCCTTACCTCCCTCGATTTTTACCTTACCCCACTTTCCTCTCCCACCCCAAAAGCAGAACATTTAATAACTTCTTGATAACCTTCCCAATGTCATCCTTCAAAATGTAGATAAACCAACAAGTGGAAATTCTGTTCTAGATCTGATTATCTAACCCAGAGGAACTGGTTATAGGCATGGAAATGATGGAAGCCTTGGAGAGGGGGTAGGGTGGGAATGACCACTATGTCCTAGAATCTGTGATAAAGGAAGGAAACATGGGCATAGTCTGACAGTAATCTATATTTGGGGAAAGCAGATTTCAAGTGGTTCCCAAGTCGTACAGGTAGGATCCCATAGACCAAAGTGCTTCAGGAGAAGTCAACCCAGGAATGATTCTGAATCAGATTCTGAAGACAAAAAAGGAACCACTTTGAATAATGAGGAAAATTGGGATTTGTTTGAAAAGCCCAGGGGGGATGTACAGGGAGGTTACAAACCATGTTAGACATATAGCAGGTATTTAATAAATGCCTTTAATAACGAGGTGAGTATCTATTATTTTCCAAGTTCCTCAAAGTCCATGATTATATTGATAGATCCCTAGTTAGTAAATTACTGGTACAAAGTAGGTACTCAATAAATGCTCCATGCATCAGTGAATAAAGAATGCTCTTCTCCTTAGATCATTATTAGTTAAAAGGAAAAAAAAAGGAAAAATCTCATTTGAAGTAACAAAGACAGGAGGCAGTTTTGGTTATTTGAAGCCTCATGGAGCAAAAGGAGTCAAGTATTAGAAAAGAGAACAAAGAGAGCAGTGAGGGAGTTGGAAGCTCAAATGACTAAGATATATTTAAGTTTTTTCATGAATTCTGACTTTAGGCAAGTACCTCCTTTCCATCCCTCCCTCCCCCAAAGTAGTTTCATCACTGAGGTTTTGTGAAGGATTATAAATGTTTGCTGAGTGCTTTGCAAATATGAACTACTATATAAATTCTAAATAATAATTGAATGGCAAGTCTGGGCAGAAGAAAGCAGTGAGATTAGGAAAGAAAAGACGTTGTTAGCCCTTCTTGGTGGTGGAAAATTTCCATCATTACTTAAATCAGATCATCCTTAAAATATCCAAACCATCCTCAAAATAATGTTTCACATTAATGAAGACAGTCAGAACGCTTTCTCTCCTCGAAGAAAAGCAGGTGCCCTTTTCTCAGTTCACCACATTGTGCCCACACTTTGTGCTGCCTTTAGTAGAGGAAAGTTTTTGAGTGTGTTAATAACTATGTAGACATCCCTTATTACAATGTCTGCTAGATTGGGATGGTATAGGTACATTCTGATTTTAATGTTGCTTCATAAATTTCAGCATAGTATTTAAATCTAGAAGGGACCTTAATGATTCTTTGAGCCAATCCCCCATTTTAGAGATAAAGAAACTGAAGCCAAAAGAAGGGAACTGACCTGCCCAAGATTAGATCAAATAAATAGCAGAGCCACAATTCAGACATAGGTCCTTTGACCCCAATTCCAATGCTCTTTCCACTAAAACATGCTTTAAAAACAGCATCCAAAAAAACCCATAACAATTTGGGGGAGGGGGGGTGGTCAGAGACAGAAACAGAGAAAGTATATAAATAGTCAATAAATTTTACCATCATACAGTATTTGAGAGAGAAATAATAACCCTAATTTATAATTCACTGGACTCAGGATCAATGTTTCCTTGTATTTCAGTTGATCGCTCGGTATCCTTATTACTTTGAATTTCTGAAGTCTGTGTGTGTGCGTGTCTATGTGTACATGAATCCTTTGAGAAGTGGTGTGTGTGTGCGTGCACGTGCCCCTGCAGGCAAGTGCATTGTGCAAAAAAAAAAAGACAGATTAAATAAGTCATGGTCTCTGCCCTCATGGATCACTGTCAGGAATTCCTGACACTTGTACCAATATCTGTAATAATTTTCATAGATGATAGGATTTAGAGCTGGGAAGAAACAGAATTAAATTAGAAGAGATCTTCTAATCCAGTATTTTCATTTTGTAGATGAGGAACCCAGGGTTCAGAGAGTTTAATTGTCCAAGGTCATACAAGTATAGTAGGAAAAGCATTGCAGTTGGAATCATACCCTGTGATGGCTAGCTCATGTCTCTGAACCTTAGTTTTCTCATTGGCAGATGGAGCTAAGATTTCCTACACCATGTACTTCATGAAGCTGTTGGGAAGAAAAATGGATTGAAAACCCTAGCATCTTGTTTAAGTGTGAGATTGTTGTTGTTATTGTTAAGAAACAGAGGTGATAGTGTAACCTGGGGTTCTAAAACCAAATCCAGGTTCTTTCCACTGACATCTGTTAATGTAAAATGAAGAGTCTGGTGAAGTAATATAAGCATAATTGTAATTGAAGAGGAAAAAAGGTAAAGATGTCCTTCCCAAGCCTATATTTTATCAAAAGCATAAACCAGGTTTGTCAATGAGACTTCATCTTTATACTGCATATGGTTTCCATTTTGTAGTCTTCAGGCTTTTTCAAAACAAACTCTCTGGATTTTTATATAAATCATTACTAGCATTCACTAATGCTAGTAACCCCCCAATTATATTGTTTGAAAAGGAATTCAGCATTGTTATGTTATTTGAAACTTCATTTCACTAGTTCTCAGGATATACAGTGGGTTATGAAAAACAAAAGAAGTTTGGTACTTTGTAGATGTTAGAGACACAGTGCTTCCTCCCTCTTCATCCTCTAAACTGACTTGGCTGCGTGAGGTCCTGAGGTCCCCAAAAGGGGGAAGCTCAAGTACAAACAAAAAGTTGAATAATAAAATGATGTCACTACCAGCCAATTGGAACAGTTGATGTCACATGTCTGGCAGCTACTTCAAATGCCCACAAAACAAGAGTAATGGTTTAAGCTGTCCTCCTCTCACCACCAATCAGCTGCCAGCTGCTAGAGATCAGACTTAATTTTTTTTTTAATGAGACTTAGTTAGCCATAGAAAAATGCAACATTCCCTTTTCTCTCAAGCTAGCATTTTTTAAAAACAAATCTATATATATATGCACATATATGCTTATAAATTCACATGAAAAAGCTCAGATATTCCCTTTTATCCCCCCAAAAGTAAAACTTATTCAGCTTGTTTGCTTTGCAGACTTAGCCCAGTACTTTAGGTATAACATTTCCATATTGTGTGAGAACTGGGGGAATGATTAACTTAGATTGCAAACTATAAGGACTGCAGCTAGCTACATATGAGTCGTTGACTCAAAGCTACGTATTTTTAAAATTATTCACAACATTTTAATTTTATCATCCTGGGAATATGTATTGTCTCTTAAGTTCCTCATTTGTGATCCCTAAGTGTAAACTCTTTCAATCACTACCTCTAATTCTGCATCACTTTGATTTAAAAATAAAACCCTTTTGTTTTAATCATTATTTTCCTCTCAAATCTATTTGGAGCAGAAAGCTGAAGCATCTTGCTGCGGACCATTTTATCTTGGCAATAATATTGATTTTACATCATATATTCAATTGATCCTGTCTGCTGATTAGAAGAGCCTGGTTGTAATAAAACCAAGGCAAGATTGTGTTCTGTTGTTTTGCATATGTTTATTTCCATGTGTCCCCTCCCTCATTTTACAGTAAGGGGATGTAATTATTCAAGTGCTATAAACAGAATAAGGACATCCTTTTAGCACAATATGTAAAAACAACACTAGGAAAGTATTTTGTTCTCCAAAGTTGTTAAAAGATATTATATACCTCTTGAACTGAAAAGTTCAAATTTCATCTTAGTTCATTCCTAAACGATGCTTTGAAATTTGCATAGTTATAATTTGAAATTTTTCTTCCTCAGTTTTAATTCAACAAATCATACAAAATCATATCAACATATATTTGAACCCCACCCTATGTATGCTCCCTGAAAATGGTTAAAGTAACATAAAAATTATTTTTTTTGGTAGTACGTATTTTTACCCTTATATTTTAGAAGTTTTGAATTTTTATAAGGAAATATTTTAAATTAATATTCAAATTGGGAGATAACATCAATAATGTTGTCGATCTGAGTTTTGTAGATGGTTAAAGTTGTTCTTATATAGTTATGTTGACTGTATATATCCTTCTGGTTCAGTTTTATTCATTCCACGTCACTTCATCTACCTATGATCTTGAATTCTTTATGTTTGGTATTTCCTCATTGTATAGTAATATTGTTACATTCATATGCCACAATTTGTTCATCCATTCACTAATCATTGGGCATATGGTTTCTAACTTTTTGCTGTTACAAAAGGTGCTACTCTGACTATTTTTGTGTATTGTTATTAACGTCCTTAGAGCTTAACTCCAACAGTGACACCACTGGGTTAGGTTGTATAGAGAGTTTTGTAGCTTTATTTACACGATTCCAAATTGTTTTTCAAAATAGAATAATTCACAGCTCCAACAACATTGATTTGGTGTGTGTATTTTCACCCATGCATATGAATGATAAATTTTTCTTTTACCATTTTTTGCCAGTTTGGATGGGAAATCATGCCTCGAAATTGTTTTAATGTGCATTTCTTTTATTATTGGTGATTTTGAGCACTTTTGGGACGATTGTCAATGGTTTTGTTTTCTTCTTTTGAGAATTTTATTCATATCCTTTTCTAGTCTTTTGAGGAATGGATTGAAAACTTAGATTGGTCTCAATTCCCTATATAGTTTTGAATATCAGAATTTTATTAGAGATGGTCACTGCAAATATTTCCTCTGGTCTGTATCTTTTCTCATTTTAATAGCATTCTTACTTGTGTAATAGCTTTTTGTTGTTTTTTTTTAATAATTGAAATAGCCTATTTTGTTTTTTATAATCTCCATGGTACGACTGATTATGAATTCATCCCCTATTCACAGCTGTATGAGAAAAGAACCTTTATTAAGCAGTATGAAATGAAGATTCATATTTTTATATGCAATCTTCTTTTTATATTCTTTTGTATATATGAAAATACTTCTGTTTAAGTTGAGAACAAAAAAATTAAATTAAAAATTATGAGAGAAAATTCTGACTCTGTGCATGAATGTTTGTGTGTTTTAAATAGCTTTTGTGGCATATGATGTAAGATACTGATGTAAGTCTATATCCTATCATATAGCTATCCAATTTTCTTGCAGTTATAGTTGAAAAGTTATTATCTTGGAACTATTTGATCTTAGTTTCTTCAAAGATGATAACTCCACATTTCCTTCTAATTCTTGCTTGTGTAATCTATTTTTACCTAATTTTAAAAATATATAATAAAAAATTTGGTAATGCCAAACCCTCTTCATTTATACTCACTTTCATTCCCTAGATATGCTTCACCTATGAATTTTATTATTATTTTTTGCTTCATTCTATGTAGAGCAAAACCAGTAGAGTAATTTGGGGAATATTGTCATTTTTACTAAGCTAATCATAAATAGGTCTTACTTTGGAATGTTATCTTTCTATTAGGTAAGAAAAAAAATCACAGTTATAGTTCCTAATTTTTTGGATCTAGATAAGCATAATAGATTTTATTACATAATCCTTCACTTTATATGAATGGATATGCTTTAGATGTGTTGTCTTAAGCAGAAAATATTTTAGTTTTCTAGTTCATTTTGAAATTTGATTCCTTATTTTTGGTGAATTCAGCCCATTGCCATCCAAGGTCATGATTGTTAAGGGTTTTTTTTTTCCCCTTCAATACCTCAATACAATACAGTTATGTTCCCCTACATTTTAATCAATACAAAGTATTGCCTTTTTTTTGTTCTTACTAGCCCTATCTTAGTCCTTGTATGCACACTGATGTACCCTCTACCTTACCAATATTGCACATATATAAAGTTGATCTTACTTGCTAACAATCCAGTTGTCACCATACCCCCACACACAAATCAAAGACAGATCATATGGTCATCCTACTTATTTCAACAACAACAACCTTCCCTGGTATTCCACATAATAGTGATTTGGGAATCACCTGCTTTTTCCAACCCCCTGCTTATTTGTGTGATTAACCTTCATTTGTGTATCTTAACTTCAAGAAATATAATTTCACTTATCTTTCCCTCTATATCCCTGTTTTCCTTTCAGCCATTCAGATGTCCTAGCTCTGTCTGTTACCCCTTTTAAAGAATCCTTCCTTTAAATTCCTATCCTTCATTTTTAACTGGGTGTTTACCTTCCAGTTATATATCTCTGGTTCATTGATTCTATAGCATACTTTTAGCTGGTCTCTCTGCTTCTAATGACTTTTTTCTAATCTATATTTGC
Organism: Pseudochirops corinnae; assembly: GCA_028646515.1. Classification (NCBI taxonomy): domain Eukaryota; kingdom Metazoa; phylum Chordata; class Mammalia; order Diprotodontia; family Pseudocheiridae; genus Pseudochirops; species Pseudochirops corinnae. The sequence continues at coordinate 102,074,400 of CM053589.1, forward strand.
TATCACACTTATTTTCCTAAAAATTATTCTTTAGTTACATTGAATAGCAGTTCAGAAATCCTCATTATTTCTTTACTGCTTATCACATAATTCTGAAGCAGGGGGTTTTAACCTGAGGCCTATTTTTTAAAAAAATGGATATTTTTATAATTGTATTTCAGTATCATTGGCTTCATTTGTAATCCTATTTATTTTACTTTATGCACTTACAACATTTGTTCAAGAAGGGGTCCATTGGTCCTACTAGACTAGACTGCCAAAGGGGCCCAGGATAGAAAATAACCCCTACTTTAAAATAATCTATCTAGCTTTTAAGATTCTAAATAATCACACTGTACCTACCTTTTGTTGTTCAGTCATTTCAGTCATGGCTGACTCTTCATGACGCCGTTTGGGTTTGTTTTTTTTTTTTTTGTCAAAGATACTGAAGTAGTTTGTCATTTCCTTCTCTAGTTCATTTTATAACTGAAGAAACTGAAGCAAATAGGGTTAAAACAAACTTGTTCAGGATCAAACAGCTAGTGTCTTTACACTTATCTATCACTATTCCCTAACAGGAAACCACCACTGAGTTTAGACTAATATATTTAGAAATTAGAGGAGTAGGTTTTAGTTCCCGGCATTTATTGTGAGTTTTAACTTCTTCCAAGCTGCAGAAAGGGAAAGGTTTTCGCTTCCGCTTGGGAGTCGGAAGTTTGCTGTTAGTCGGATCGACGCGGCAGAACTCGGTGAGGCGTTGCTGCCGGAGCGACGCTCAGCCCCGCTGAACTCGGTTCGGTTCCCTTCTCTAATCTTTGGACTTTGACAGGCCTGCCATTCCAGGAAGATGTTCCGAAGAAAGTCAAAGAGAAAGCCTCTTCCCAAGAAGAAAATGACTGGCACATCGGAGACCCAGTTCACTTGTCCCTTCTGTAACCACGCGAAGTCTTGTGATGTAAAGATGGATCGAGCATGCATCACTGGTGTTATATCTTGCACGGTGTGCTTGGAAGAATTTCAGATGCCTATCACATATCTGTCAGAACCCGTGCATGTATACAGCCACTGGATAGATGCCTGTGAAGTGGCCAATCTGTAGTGGCTTTGAGGACCCCGCCTGTTTGCTGTCAAGGGTGGGCATCCCATTGGGCCCTGCATGGCTGGAAGACTTTTCTGAGACCACAAAGGAAGAGACTCCTAAGCTTCAGTCGTCCTCTCCCTGACGCAGGGCCCACCCCCATCCACCCCCATTGCTTCTCTCCAGAACAATGGAAGAAGAATGGCTCCCTCTGTAGCTCTGGCCTGAGCCAGGTCTCTCCCTATTCCTGAAGTTCTTGGACTGGCATCTGCATTGATTTGTAGGTGGGAGGGGCAGTGGTTGGGCAGATTCCATGGGTCTCTGCAGGCTTGGGGCAGATTCCTCTGTCCCCTAGCCCTCTTGAGACCAGACTTGGCCCTCCCCCCAGGGGAGGTGCAGATACTGTGGCCTTACATCGGTCAGATGTGGCTGAGTTGTCTCAGAACTCCACCAGCACTTGGTTTCCCAGTGAGCAAACAGCCAGCCAGATCTGGGGGAAGAGAAGAACACCTTAGTGGCTCCTGCCACTGGGACTTAGCACTTGATTGGTTTTATCCTCTTTCATTTTTACTGTACTCTTTCCTCCCCTTCCTGAAGTGACCTGATTTCAGGCTGTCTAAAAAGTCCCTCCTGTCAGATACTACAAATAATACTGATCTTGCTGAGAATGATGGGGCTTTGGTGGGTTAAGGGTGTAGGGAGGTAGAGGAAAAGGAACTATCAGTGCCCTTTTAATAAACTACTTTCTGAGGGGAAAAAAAAAAGAAATTAGAGGAGTAATTCTTCTCATTCTTGCTTGTCTGATCAATTTTTTACCTACTTTTAGTACCTGATTGTTTTAATTCCCTAATATACTATGCTTATTATTGCTTCCATGTTTTTACTTATGTTTCTTCTTGATTGCCCTTTACCTCCTTCTCTGCATAAGATATCATAGCTTAATCCTCTAACACTGACATCTCTTCTTTTCCATGAAAGCTTCCTAAACACTCTAGCACTATGGAGCTTTACTCTTCCAATAACTTCTATTGATGCTATATTCTGTACCTTGGCACTTAGCCCTCGATTGTTCATTATGTCTTACTGTTGCCTTCCATGGTAGTTTTGTCAGTGAGATTTTGTTTATGGTCCAGTGGAAAGAATCCTTGGTTTAGACTAGAGTAAGAAGACTCGGGTTTGAATCCTCTTCCTGTTCCTTATTACATATCAGAGCAAGTCATTTATTCTCTCTGAGCCCCAGTTTCAACAGTAAAAGGAAGGTTTCTCCCATCTTTAATTATTATGACAGTTCTATAGAAGAGGAGTGGTTTTATATGTTCTTCATGTATCCTTCATAGCACAGTCTGGTTAGGCTCTCAGTAAATAACTTTCTCCATTGTTTCATATTCATCTGAGTAACCTAAATAATTTAGATCCAGCCAAGTCATAAGTGATGATGCCATGACTTTCTGGTCATTTGGTCATATGTCAATTTGACCAGGAATTTATCATGCCTCAAATTGAAGGCAACACGATAAATGCCTAAGCTATAGTCTCTGTCTATGTACAGGTTATCCATGCTGCAATTCAAATTAAAGATTTTTGGAAAGCAATGTGAAATGATTTAATATTCTGTAATTGGTTTCTTGAAAGCAAAATGATATTTATGAGTGCTGCAATAGAAGTTGCAACTACTGTAATTTATTGTTGAATACTATTTTCAAAGTGTATTGAATGACTAAAGCTAACTATTAAACATTCTAGAGGAAGACATATTTAAGCTATAAATCAGCAGTCTTCCTTTGGATCCTGTTTCCTTGTTCTTCTCTGCCAGGTGTATGAAGATTTTAAGTTCTCAGGTCTCAGTGGGGTAGAGATTTAAGGTTGCAACAGTGCGACACTATCTCTCTTTTAAGTTAGCTGTTGTTTATCAATGGCATATAAATGTTTTAGGGAAGTGTTTACTGTAGCATTACCCACTTCAGCTCTTCTCTGTTGGCTGGCAACCAGTGCGATAAAGGCAGAAGGAAGTACTGTATTTTGCAGTTGACAAGTATATCTCAAAAGTGCTTAGAACACCTGAATAGGCAATAAAACATTTAGAGCTGCTGACTATATATGATGTGTGAGAGTCTAGTGTGTCTAATCAGCAGAGCCCTAATCCTCCGTGTGTGTTTTCTAGTCACATACCCGAGCACTGTAATGTGTTTTTCTGTATTATGGGAGAGCTCGATGTAGTACTTGACTGAAAAATGTAACTTATCAAACTGTGTCTCCAGATGCCACTCACTTTCTTCCAAGGAGGTGATGAATTTAAAAATGCAAAGAGACGGACGTGTTGAAGCTTGGTCAGTTATCTGTTTTGCTGGACTATATGCACATTTACTGTGAGAGTTTTGTTATTGTTGTTTGTTTAATAGGAAGAGTGGTTGGAGGAAAAGATTACAAATGCATGATAATTGAATGAATTGATTTTGAAAAAGAAAACATATCAATAAAAATTTGTTTCACCAAAAAAAAAAAAGAATTTAAAAGGTGGGGTAAATATCAGAAACATGAAACCTCTCCAAAGGAAATATCAATTAGATCATGCTACAGGATCATGCTAAACCCAATATCTCCCATAATATAATAGTCTCTCCCAAAGAGATAACTTTAGATCATTTACTAGGGAGAAAACACTAGAACTGTAGTATTTTTTTAAAATATGTAAAGGCTAGAGCAGGTAAGGTGGTGCGGTGGATAGGATGGTGAGCCTAGAGTCAGGAAGACTCATCTTCCTGAGTTCAAATGTGGCCTCAGATACTTACTAGCTGTGTGTCCCAGGGAAAGTCACTTAACCCTGTTTGCCTCAGTTCCTCATCTGTAAAAATGAGCTGGAGAAGGAAGTGGCAAACCACTCCAGTATCTTTGCCAGGAAAACTGGACATTACTGAAATGACTGAACAAAGGAGAGGCTGATCAAGGTTTAGGAGCTCAAGAGCTGGTCTTGGAGTCAATGAGACCAAGGTTCAAATGCTGCTTCTGACACATACTGTTTTTGTTATTGGGCAAGACATTTTAGCCTGTAAGTTAACAGAATGGTTGCTGACCTACTCTGTTAGAAAACGGATTCCCCATAGGAGTTTTCTACATGAATAAAATCAGAGGTTCAACCAAAAAAAAACAAAAACAGCAACAATTTGCTAGAAAGATTTTTTTTTCCTTTTTGAATACCCACAATAGTGTATTTTCTACACATCACTAACACTAGGTATCTAAAATAATTATTTTAAACAAAAAATCACAAAAGAATTTCAAAAAGCAAATAGCAGATGAGTATGACATGAAACCAAATCTACTTCAGCAACTTTGGATGGGGGTTTAGTTTTTTTGGGGGGGTGAGGGGAGTGAGGGTTGGAACTCTGGCGTGGAAACCCCTTCAAACAATACAGATCAGTAATTCAGAAAAATTTAATATCCAGGATTGCTGTAAGTGAAGTGACCTGCCTATAGTTAAAACAACAAAACACTAGTAAGTTCATGCCAGATGCTTGACTTGAACCCAGGTTTTCTTGTTTCAAAGGTCTTTCCCATTATTTACATGTGTGTCAGTTGCCTCTCCCAGAAAGATTAAACTAAGGGAAACTTGATTTCCTAGCATCTGGATTTTTCCACTTGCCATTAGATCCATATAAATGAATATATCAGAAGTTCACAGTACTATGTAATATTTATAGTACTTAGAATAATAATTAACTACTCAGCACATAGTAAGTACTATATAAATTATTTATTATATTGTTATGACTCTTAATTGGCTGCCCCTATGTTTTCATCAAGTCCTCCTCAAACCAGAATCAGTTTTGCATCCAAGTGATGTCTACTTTTAAAAGAATAAATAAGATGTTCTTATACATTAGAATAAAAAAGTCTTCTCAGCCTGAGAGAGTAGAGAAGGAATACACAGGATGAGCTGAAAGTGTTTTCTCCTTCCCATTCCTTGTAAAAGATATTGTTTGGACTTCTCTTTTGTCTATATCATACTTTATATGATGGAGTGATTGTCCTTACTTAATTTCCTTTTAAACTAATAGAAATCTTTGAGTTTTGAAATTAAATGTCCATCTTTAAACTTCTGATGATGGAGGGAGACAATGAATATTGTGGTCTCCTTCAGGGAAAAGATAAAATTGAGAAGGAAGTGTTTTAGTCACATCTTATGTAATTTACCTTTAGGGTCACTAAAATTTCAGACTGAAGGTGTTAGGGAAGAAATGAGGAGACAGTTAGTTGAAAATTTCCCTTAACATTTTTTTTCTTCAATTTACTGTGTTGCTTAGTTCAGTTTCACTCCTGTTAGTCTTTGAAAGAGAGAGATTTCTTTGTGTTCTAATTTTCCTTTGGATTCCCTGTGTATGTGGCTTAAAATTTTCTCTTAGCCTTAGGGAGTATTGGATGTTTTTTGCTTATATCACAGGATTATGATATAATTTTAAAATTGTCCTCTTGCTAAGACAGGAAAGCTTGTTCCTTTGATTTGCTTCAAATATCTGTGAGTCTTGAATGGCCTTTGTTTTTCATGAATGTAGGAAGGCTAAGGACCTCTTGAGTTTCTTCTAGTCCTATGAATCTTTGATTCCTATTTAATGATCATGCTATATTATCATACTGCTGAGAGCTTGACTCTGATTGGAAGACAAGGGGAAAGGTATAAGATAAGTGAGCTTTTCATTAATCTTTAATCTGAATACTCTAACATTCAATTTCTTTCTAAGGAACTTGTTAGTACCTTATTTTAAAAGCCAGAATCTTTTTGTTATACAAATAAATACCTTGAATGTAGTTACTTTGTAAATTTAGATTTTGTGTATTGAAGTTTCTGAATTTAAAGAACTTAGTGTTCATTTTTTGTATGCTCTGATGTAATATAGAATTGTCCAATTTAGAGTTAACTTAGTAAAAATCTCATATGAGTTATGTGAGGGTGAAAAAATACCTGAGAGCAATTCTTGTTACTTAGGAAATAATCTTTTCATTACTGTTGATAAGCTGATTGCAAATTATTCTTATCTAGTAAGCAAATTACCCTAAGGACTTCTATGCAGAATTTTGTTAGCCTAGTTTTGATTGTTGTTTTTTTTCTTCCTTCTGTCTTCCCACTCCTTCTCCTATGTCTAAAAAAACTCTAGGTAACCCAGCCAGTAGGTCAGGGGTATGATTTGAACCTAGATCATCCCGATGCAGAGGCGAGCTCTTACTGCACTAGGCTGCCTCTCATTTTGTTCACAAAAGTAATAAAACTGCATTTCTTTCAAAAAAAAAATTCTGATTTTGAGTCTTTGAACAGACCTTTTGCACAATTAGTCTGAATTAGTGAGGCATATTGACATAATAGATACAGTGCTGGATTTCGGAAAACCTGGGTTCAGATTCTCTCCTCTAATACTAGCTCTAAAACCATGATGTAACTTCTGTGAGTGTCAGATTCCTCAACTCCAGAATGGAACAACAACGTCTGCAACAGGGTGTCAAAAGTCAAATAGAAAAGGGGGCCACCAAATAGTACATAATGATCCCTGTAGGCACATACTGATTTGGTTTTAAAAGGTAGCATGACCTATGTTCTATTATATCTTAATTTATTTTGTTCAATATTTCCTGATTATGTTTTAATCTGTTTCTGCAGCTGCAGGTTTGATGCTTTTGATCTATAGTACCTACTTTACAGAGCTGGTGTTAGACTCAGATGAGATAATGTCCATAAAATGCTTTGCAAACGTTGAAGTGCTGTGTAAATTACAGTTATTATTTAATTTTATAATGCATTTTTTTAAGGGGGAGGTATTAGTTTTCTGCTAGATCAGATTTGTTTTCCTTTGTGCCTGGTTCCAACTTAATCTTTTCCTACCTTTAGGATTCTTCCTTCTAACACTAACATATTCTTAAGTGATGTGAGTTTTGATTTGCTGAAATTGTTCTTTGCAATAGCCAAGTTCACCTAAATTGGAGTCTTAATTTTCCTTTTCCATGATCCAGGTGTAATGCAAATATCTAATTAAAGCTTATGTGGGGTTTTTTGTTTTGTTTTGTTTTTGGTCACAGATGGCAAACAAGGAGTTCTCTTTTAAAAATGCATTTGCAAGCTGAAATTTGAGTGGTGACTCACTTCAGGGTGTTGGTCTACAGAGGGATAATGTCGACTTTACTTCATTTTCTGTAATAATTTTTAACATTTCTATTTAGTATTCATGTTGTAAATAGGAGTTAAAGAATGCTGTCATTCTTAGATCCCAGGGGTGTAGAGTTATGATAGCTTTCTGCTGTTTTGGAACATTCTGTGGTTCTAAATCTTTTTTATATGTACTAATTATGACCTTGAAAAATGGGTGGCTCTCATGTTGGCATTAACCCACTTGAAAAATTTTTTTGAACGTACATGTGCCAGAGACCAAAATCATTTCAGATGGACCAAGACTGATCACTGCTGTTTTCTGAGCTCAGAATGTTTCACTAAAACCCAATGTCCACGTTTTATTCTACACACCTTTTTATGATATATGATTTACTATTTTTAAATAACTGAAGCCAAAAAGAAAAGTAAAACTTATTTGTAAAGGGATGTTCCTTTTTAGTTCTTAATTTACTATATATCACAGTGTCTGCCATAAATAAGTTAAATATTATTTATTGGTATAAGAAAAAAGTAGTATTGCCTTTATATAGAGAAGTTTATGATTTTGAATGTTCATTTATTTTACTTATTCTTTTTCCTCAGCCTGGAAGGCCCTCTGTACGATGCTTTGCTTATCTGAATCATTGTCATCATTTAAAACCTTAGCTAATGTCCTTTATACCTCATAAGACCTTCCCTTCCCCAACTACCTCAGCTAATGATGATCTTAAGGATTCTCAGTTTTAGAACTTGAAGGAAATTTAGGTCACTTATTTAGTCTAACCCCTTGATTTTATGGAGGTGGAAATTCCCATCATCTAAACCTTAGATCTCATTGTGCGAGCTTCTGTCTTACCTGTTCTTTTTCAGGTCCATATCCCTTCCTTCTTCATGCAGTCTTTTCCTCAGAGGTCTCATGCATTCTGATGGTCTTAGCTATTGCTTTCAAAGTAATGTCTCCCAGACCCGTATGTACAAAAATATTCATAGCAGCTCTTTTTGTGGTGACCAAGAATTGGAAATCAAGGGATGCCCATTGATTGGGGAATGGCTGAACAAGTTGTGGTATATGAATGTAATGGAATACTTGTGCTGTAAGGAGCAGACCAATTTCATAATAACTTAGAAAGACTCATATGAACTGATGCTGAGTGAGGGGAGCAGAACTAGGAGAATCTTGCACACAATTACAGACACATCATATCTGTGATGACTAACTTTGATAGACTTGGCTCTTTTGAGTAATGCAAGGTTCTATGACAGCTCCAAAAGACTCGTGATGGAAAAGACTATCCACATCCGGAGAAAGAATTACAGAGTCTGAATGCATATTGAAACAAACTATTTGCTTTCTCTCTTTTTTTGTTTTGTTTTTTTTCTTCTCTCTTGTGGTTCATTCCATTGATTATAATTCTGATTTATAACTTGACTGTTACAAAAATATATTCAGTGTGAAGGTGTATGTAGAACCTATATCGAATTGCATGCTGTCTTTGGGGGGGGGGGAAGAGGGAAAAGAGGGGGAAGAAAATTTGGAACTTGAAAACTTGTAGAATTGAATGTTATAAACTAAAAATAAATAAATTTTAAAACAAAGTAGTATTTCCCAAATCTTATCTTTAGCCCTAATTCACTCAGCTGTCAAGGTGATATTCTTATGGTGCATATCTGACCCCATAATTTCCCTATTTAGTAAACTCCAGTGGCTCCCTATTGCCTCAAGGATCAAATATAAAACTCTCTTTTTGATTTTTAAAACCCTTTATAATCTGGCCCCTTCTACACGTCTTGTGAAAGAAATAGCATTCACATTTGCAGAGAGGAGGCAATCGGGTGATTGTAATAGTACATATATTTTAGGTTCAAAATTAATTTCTCAAATATGTTACTGATCAGATTTATATAAATATTTGATTATGAATTCTTATTCAAATAAATCACCATGGACATTGTGGACCACTAATTCAGGCTTTTTTATTCTACAATTGAGGGAAATTGTGATAGAATTTCCATACATTTTTGTAGGTGACTATCTTAGACAAAATCATCAGGGCATTATATCAAAACATAACAACTGGGATCTGAATGTCCAAAGCTTTTTTGACAATTTTTGTGAGTAGTAGCTTCAAAAAGTAGATTTATTGCCTAAGAAGTTGAACAGCAAGAACAAAATCCCCATCACCAGTAAAGTTTGCTCTATACTAGTCCAGGACTTGATGAATAAGGTTGAATGTCATTGTTAGAAATGTACAAACCTAAAAATGTGAACATTGGGAATATACTCACCAATTGATTATAGACATGTCAGTGTTTCTTTGCTTTTAAAAAATTAAGTTTGGTTTGGGGCTCTTTAGAGCATGTGAGAGAACAGATTTTGATGTCCTGTTGATATTAATCACCTCTACGTCACTTTCACTCTCTGTTTCAGTTTCTTCATCTGAAAAACAAAAAGATTGAACTGTCTGGATTTCTGATAAACAGGAAGTCTTGAAAGTGCCCCTGAGTGATTTCTCTGCATGTTCTTCTGACCCTTTCATATAAGATTGCCTGTGTCAAAGGAAAAGTAGTGAAATAGAGACTCCACATAGATAAAGTAGTTCCTGTGCCTTAGTGGTCCAGCCCTAAAGTCTAGGATGCTAAGAAAATAGAGTAAAAATGGTGGTTGATACAGTCAAAATGGTTGAGTCAGTTGCCCTTTCTTGACAAAGCCTCTGATAACATTTAAAGGTAAAGACCTAGTCAGCTTTTGTCAAAGATGAACCCCTATGATTGAATATTTGAAATTAGGTTAGTGATTTAATGGAAGTGATTGGTTTTATACTGAAATTCTTAAGAATTCCTTATGGATTATGAGTAGAATAATAAGAGTTCATTTTTTAACTTTCAGATTCATAATATTAAAATAAAAGTCTAAGACACGAGTTTTTCTTTTGAATAGAAACTTTGCATTTTAGCCTCAAGAGAATCTTTGGAAGCAGAGAGAAAATGGGTTATAAAAGAAATGTAAGAACCCCAAATCTAGTGGCACAAGAACTAATAATTAAGTATACATTTGCCAAGAATGGTCACAGCCTGAAGGTTTTTTGTTTGTTTTGGTTTTGTTTTGTTTTTTAAAGGACTTTATTTCAAAAGCTAAGGGTACTTTATTTCTTAATTCAAAAGTAATTTAGTACCAAAAATATAAATTGTTTTTCATAAGTATGGTAGCAAGAAATAACCCCTCCCTCTTGAAACCCTACCTACACAGTTGGGGGTCCTCAAATGAACTTGTATGTTGATTTATGTTTGCTGTAGTCAGCTCCTTAAATTATTCTCACTGGGAAAGACTGTGGAAGCTGGACTCTTATGTTGATTAATACCAGTTAATCAGTGTATATTTATTAAATGCTAGTGCAAATAAAATTTTTAGATGAGACAGAATAATTGCCTTCAAAAAAATTTGAAGTTTAGTAAGGAAGATAAGACACCTACATGGAAAGGTACAATGAACAAGACATGTTTAGAACATCAGAGGGTTACAAAACAAAGTGCTATATATATGAGTGTCCAAGGATAGGCAGGTGATTCCTGAAGAGCCCTGGCAATAGCAAGGGCCCACTCAGATCACTGTCCCTGCCTCTACTCCAAACCCTACAGCCCTTTTCTAGAGTAGTGACCCCTGTGAGAGCCAACAAGGTGGAACAGTAGAAAGAGCACTGAGCCTTGAGTCAGGAAGACCTGAGTTCACTCTCTCCTTAGAACCTTACTAGCTATGTGATCCTGGGCAAGTCATTTAACCCTGTTGCCTCAGTTTCTTCAAGTGTAAAAATGAGGATAGTAATAGCACCTAACCTTCCAGGGTTGTTGTGAGGATTAAATGAGATATTGATAATGCACTTGGCATGGTGCCTGGCACACAGTAAGCATTTAATGTTTCTTCCCTGTGGAGAAAAGGCAAGCCCCCCCTCCCAACTGCAGACCACTTAGCACCCACAGAGTAGCCTGTCCCAATCAAGCAAAAACAGCAAGGGACCATATGGGAGGGGCAGGAACTAACAGGTGCCTAACAAGTCAAGCCGCCTCTACTACCATGACTGCTGTCTCCCCTCAAAGCTAGGTAGAGATGCCCCAGAACCAAACGTAATGGGAGCAGCAGCTACCTTTACCCCCAGGTGACTTTCCCTGAGTCTTAATCATCTAGGAAATCATCCCTTGTTGAGATGTGACCTTGCAGCTGCTTCTGCAAGGGCTTGGGTCCCTACCTTCTCAGGAGCTATAGCGGCTGGTGAATGGGGGGAGAAAGTTCTTAAGACCAAAATTCTTGGCATTCTTAAATGATTCAACATCAGAAATCACTATGTCTTTATCAGTAGAAATAAAATTAAAGAGGACACATTATCTGCTTTTCCAAGTGGAGGAATCAAGTATAGATAATATTTTTTTCAAGATATTTAGAAGTAAAAAGGAGAGAAGGAATGAAATGGTCAAATAAATATCACCCTAGAAGAGTCAAGTAATAACTTTTTTTTAACATTGGAAAGACTTAAATATTCTTGTTGGCAGAGAGATAAGCAAGAAGTATTGGAAAGGTAAAATGACTGAAGATAACTTGACGAAGAGCTGATGATAGCTGGAGCTGTCCCAAAGAAGGTAGGAGGGATTGGGATTCTGGATGCCTTAAGAAAGAAAAGCTGGAAAGAAAGAAGAGATAATGAGTCAGAGAAAATTTGTAGAGACATACAAGGTATACACAGATAAGTAAATTGCATGTAATGGGAGAAAGAGGAACTGGAATCTTTTGGAATCAGTTGTAATAATAATAATATAATGACTGACATTTACAGAACACTTTATGGTTGTCAGATTCTTGGCATCCATTCTCATTCGACCTTCACTCTAACCCTGAGATCTGGGTTGTGCAAATATCCCTGTTTTACAAAAGAGAGAAGGAGAGGATCAGAGGAAGTTCAGTGATTTTCCTGACATCTGATTGCCTGGGAAGTGGAGGAGGTAGTAACTGTTCTAATGTTCTTCCACCTCTCATATATCCCTATTATTATGCCTCTAGACTGGTGTCTTTGACCCAAAGTTCACTGCTTTTCACACTCTATCATAGTATCTAACTCCATTGAACAGATTCCTTATGTAGTCTCTGGAATCTTGAGCCAAGATATAACCATGATAGCCCACCAAAGCTAACTCAGGCCATTCTGAGAAGAAATTCCCAGAAAGGGGAATATATCAAAAAAGCAGAAAAAAATCTGAGGGGCCTCATGATGGAACGAAAATCTACAGAAAAGAACATTCACTGAAGAGCAGCTTTTTTGAAACAAGTTAATAAAATGGAAATCCCTGTCTTCCTATCTACCCCTTCAAGACAGACTAAAAAACATTTCAAGTTTTCAAGTTGAGAATTTACAACCAGGACTATGGCTTGTTAATTGCTATTCTTATCAATGATCTTTCATGTAAATCACTTGGAAGTTAAAACAATGATGTTAGTTTTTCTGACAGAGTTTTCTTTGTTCTCTAAGTTGCCTGTTTGACCTGGGTGAGCCCTTGTAAGTTCCTGGAAGCAGATAACAGGCAAAAACTAGGACGTAATAACAAAGCTGAAGGTGCTAGAGAAATTGGAGTTCCTAGAACCAAGGTGATTTAGGTTGGGAAGGCTTCATGGAGTAATAAACATTAGATCTAGGATCATCTGGGAATAAGTAAGATTTTCTGCTCATTTCATCTCCCAATAAATAAACATTTATTTAGTGCCTGCTATATAACGGACACTATGCTAAGCGCTGGAGGTTCAAGACAAGACAAAAGACAGTCCCTGCCGTCAAGGAGTTTACATTCTAATGGGAGAGACAAGATGCAGACATAAACAAAGCAAGCTAGATTATACAATGTAAATAGAAAATAATTAACCAAGAGAATCAATCCCTCTGTAGTTTGCCAGGCCATCACCCTTGTGCTGACTGTGCTCTCTTCTGTTATCACTCTTGGTTGCTAGTGAACCAGTTCAACTTTACACTATCTTTTACTTGCAAATCTTATATTCTTTTGTTCTATCACCAAACAAATCCCAGCCTTTGATTATTGCCACAATCTTGCTTTCTTTATTCTTTTTCATATACTGTTAACAGAACCAAAAGTCATAGAACTGAACTGACTGGGTCCCCTACAAATCTCTTCAAGCTAATCTCAACTGGGTCCTCACTGCTGCAAGGCAACCTGATTCTTCCTCCCTGATACCTTATTTCACTTAGGTCACATGAGCTGTTCAGTACCTTTTCTTCTCACTTTGCCTCTCATTCCATCCCCTCTTCTACCCTCTTGGCCAACAATCTTGCCTCATATGTCAACTAAAAAAAAAAAAGGAATTAATAGATAAGAGCTTCTTCATTTTTCCTTCTCTTAGGGTCACGTCCTTCTGGCATCATCCTCTTAATACTTCTTCCTTCATTCTCATCTGTGATGATGAAATGGCTCCTGTTGCTTGCCAGGGCCAACCTTTCTAAATGTACACTTGACCCCATTCACTTTCATCTTTTCCAGGAGATTTTCCACACTGTCATACCCACCTTTGTAACCTTCAGTCTCTCTCTGGCTCCTGTTCTTTCCCTTCTACCTACAAATAATACCCAAATCTGCCCTTTCTTTAAAAAAAAAAAAATTCCTCACTAGATCCCACTATCTCCACCTACTGTTATACTTTATCTTTCCTCTGCTTTTGATTTAATCTCCTTTTTTAAAAAAGCCGTCATGCAGCACCACACTTCCAGCCCTGTTATACCAACTATTGTTCATCTTAGAATCAGTTTTAATCAACATTTATTTAGTGATTTATCTGAACCAGTATTTCAAAATGGATATCTTTTACAGAATAGAGTTTGCTAAGAAAAATTTATCATAAACAGTAGAAGTTACTTAAGTATCATTGTTGTTCAATTGTGTCCAACTCTTTGTGACGCCATGGACGATAGTATGACAGTACTGTCCATGGGATTTTCTTGGCAAAGATAGTGGAGTGGTTTGACATTTCTTTCTCTAGTAGATTAAGGCAAACAGAGATTAAGTGACTTGCCCAGGATCATGCAGCTAGTCAGTGTCTAAAGCTGGATTTGCACTCAGATCTTCCTGAGTTCAGGCCCAGCATTGTATCTGTTGAGTCACCTAGCTGCCTCCAGTATCTGAGTATCATTGGGTGGTTTCAAATATCTGTATGCGTGTGTGTGTGTGTGTGTGTGTGCGCGCCTGTGTGCGTGACATCAAGCCTAAGGGTCTATTTAGAAATTTAAAGATTTTCAACAACTACCCTTTCCTCAGCATCCATCAGTGAAGTCCCCTTCCCTCATTGCCTCCTTTTTATCAAGTCTTCTCTTATTAAAATCCAGTTAACATGTTATGAGAGTTATCCCATAGCAGAGAAACATCAAACCCTGCTACAAGCATATCAATGTTTCTAGAACAAAAATGGTATCACTTTTAGTTAGGATGACCCTGACTCCAGTTAAGCTTTGTATTCTAAGTATTTAAAATCATTATAAATTAGTATGAGAGATTTCTTTTTTTGGTGGGGTTGTAGAGTATTCTGTGAACTTTTATGGTTTTCTGGAAGCTTCATGGTGTAAAAGGACAGAGATTTCTTTTAAATGTGAAAAGGAGAGTGAACTACTTAATCCAAGAATAACCGCGTCACCTGGCATGTTGTCACCTGGAACCAAACTTAACCGCAGCCCTGATTTGAGTTCCATTGGGTTGCCAACTCAGTTGTAGGTTTCTCAAAATAGTTGCTATGAGGGTAAGAGTCCCTTTGATACCTACCTTTGATTGTTATTTTCTAAATAGATTTTATTTGGAAGGATATTATGGGGAGATGTTTGAGGTCCAATTCATTCTATCTGGAAGGAATTTAAGTGTTTCCAGTTATAGTTGATTCCCAGATTTAAGAGGCCTCACTGAATAATTTTGGATATCTTCCAGACCCTTTGCTTGTCTTTGTGCCACTGACTGCCTTTTGACCAATTTCATTGCTCATTAGCACCTCCACCAAAGGGCAGACAGGAAGATAGAAGTAGAACATCATGTGTTGCTACTCATAACAAGCTTGAAGAGAAGTGTCAAAAAAAACTGTTGGCAGAAATGAGGTTTTAGTGTTATCTGGGTTGAGATATCATTTGCTATGACTTGAACAGAATAAAATGAGAATCATTTTTATTGACCTATATATACTGATATATTACTTTGGAGGAGAGGTCCCAAGACAGATCTTATGTTGTTGGGGCCAATGGCCAAGATGAATTTTTTTTTTTAAAGGAAGATGAAAAGAAAAACTCCTTAAACACATTTGAGAAATTGAATGTAAAGCAGCAGAAATATGTCATGGCCAGATTTCCCACAAGCTTTTCTAATTTCCTCTTCTCCTCAGAGGGAAAAAGATGACAGGTAAATAAGAGTCAACATGGTACAGGAAAATGGACGACTGTTTGGATGCGGGTTCAAATCCTGGTGCTGCCATTTTAATACTTATGCTCGCTTGGGCAAATCATTGCTTTCTCGCTGACCTTAGTTTTCTCATCTGTAAAAGTAGGGGGTTCCTTTGGTCCTGTGAAATGGTAGTAAATGGAACATTTCTATGAGTTGCAGTGGGGAGTTTTGTTAGATCTTGTCTCCTGAACTCTGAATTGTTTGTGAGAATTGAAGGAAAGCTGTTTGCCTGAAATGGGGTGAGATATAAAACACACAGGCTTGGGATTGCCAGGTTAAAAATTATGTCTTTGTTCTCTGGCACAGCCACACTAGAAAGAATCATTCTAACCAAAACCCTTGAAAGCACCCTGGATTTTTAAGCGGGGTTGGAGTAGGTTGATGAAATTGGTTTTATTTTCTTCTGCCTTATCTCCATTTATTCTGCCATTCTAATGTCCAGAGGACCCCATTAGAGCCTTCCAGATGGAAGAGTACTGTAGTCTAAATAAACTTCTAGCTTAAAGCTGATTGGCTATAAATCTGGGGGTGGTACTGTAGTTCCCATGGGATTACTTGGGTCTCTGTCCCTTTGCTCTCCCTGCTCCATTCTTGTGACCACTTACTCAGTGGGTAGTGGAAAAATACAAGAATCTGTTCTCCAAAGTGTTGAAGAAAGACCGTCTTACAGTGGAACCTTTGTTGAATTGATTTGCAGTTGTCTGAGCTCTGTTAACTCAAACTTCCAGCCAGGGCCCATATTGCTGCCCACATATGGGAGGACTGGATGAGCTCGCTGACAGTGGGAGGCACTTCCCAACAAAGTGCTCTGCTTACACCTTGGCCCTGACTGCTTTGCTTCACCATCTCTACTTCAAGGCTAATAGTAGGAGAATGGACTTCTGTACTAGCCAAATCCCTCAGCTCTTCAAGGGACTACGAAATGATTTCTTAGGTCATTACAGTCATTACAGGCTGCTTGCTCATGGAATAGAATGAGCACGGCAAGCAAAAATTCATGCCTAAGAAAGTCCAAGTCACATGAGTGAGTAGTTTGGAATACTGATCTCTCCTCAACCCCCCCCCCCAAAAAAAAAAAAAAAAACTTTGATTACCAACATGCAAATATTAGATATTTGGGGCATGTGTTTTCTTTACCCAGTGAGTAGAAGAAAAAAAAAATTATTCAGGAACTCCTCTCCTTTCTTACCAGGGGAAGTTATTTTTCTGTAGAGTTAACTATTGATAATACCTAATAGACTCATCACCTCTTGCATAGACTGTTGCAATAATCTCCTAATTCTTATGGCATCCAGCCTCTTCTTTCTCTAATCCATCCTCCACTGAACTGACAATTCCACAGAACTGATATCCTTTAGCATAGGTCTGACCATATTACTCCCCAGCTCAAGAAGTTTCACTGGCTACTTATTACCATTAGAATAAAATATAAACTCTCCTGTGTAATATTTAAAGCCCTTTACATTCTCCCTCCAGCATATCTTTCAAAGCTGAATGCTCATTGCTCCCCCCTCACACAATCTACATTCCAGCCAAATCAGTCCCTTTGCTGTTTTCCTGTACATGGTGTACCTTTTTCTGACTCTGCCATTTTATAAGCTAATCCATCCTCACCTCCATGTTTTAAAACCCCTAACTTCCTTCAAAGCTTAGCTGAAATACTTCCTTCAAGAAGTCCTTCCTGATTTTCCAAGTTGCCTTTTATGGCAGCAAAATGATTGAAACCTATTTTTCCAGTGGTCTTTTTCTGATCATATCATCTCAATCAGTGAAAAATGCAAATTAATAAATAATGACCTTTTGAAAGAAAGATTTGGGGAAGAAAATATCTTGTAGAGTCAGTGACTATCAGCATGTGCCTTCCTCCTTCCCTTCTTTCCATTATTCTCCCTTCCTCCTTCCCTTTTTTCCTTCCTTCCTTTCTTTGTTTCTTCCTTTCCTCCTTCCTTCCCTTTTTTGCTTCCTTCTTAGCTTCCTTCTTTCTCTCCTTCTTCCCTCCTTCCCTTTTTTGTTTGCTTCTTTTTTCTTTCCTCCTTCCTTCTTTCCTTCTCTCCTCTCCTTCCTTTTTTTGCTTGTTTGCTTCCTTCCTTCCCTCTCTCCTTCCTTTTTTTTGCTTGTTTCCTTCTTAGGCAACCATAATAGCATTTTGTAGTCAACTTCTATAACCTCCCAAATAAGCCGTTTCTTGATTCTTGTAGGAAAGTTATCAATAAGAGATATGCTGCCTAACTTGGAGACCAAGGCTCTATTGAGATGAATCAGAAAGAACCACAATACTACTCCTTGCATCACCACCAAAACTATAATTAAATAGTTCCCAACATCTTTTTTAAAGTTGTCTCAAACAGAAGGATATCAGCTTGGGAAGGGCAGGCCTTCATGATCTTAACATCCTGCTGGTTTTATTCTTTTGGCTGAATTGATAAGAGGTAAATTCTCTTCTTCCCCTTTTTGCCCCCTTCCAGATCATGAAATAGTAGAACTGTGGTTAATATGCCTCCGTGTGTTACATTGCCTTTATTTAGCAAATATGCTGAGTGCTGAATGCCTTTAAAATATAGAAATAAACAACTATGGAAAACATTAAAAAAGTGAATTTGAGCTACCAGCTGCTTAGCTGTGAAACCACGTTCTTCCTTGCTCTCTCGTTGTTATGGAAATGAATTTCTCTGGGCCAGAGGGGTAGGTTGTTTCTCTTCTCCAGTCTATGGAGGCCTCCCATGCTCTATGCTTTTTGCTTTTAAAAATGAGTTCAATCTTCTCCTTGAAAGTCTTTGGCCAAGGAATATCTCCCAAAACACACAAACCCTTTTTTGCTTCTATTCTTGTTGGCCTCTTTCATGAGCTAAACTGTGTTAGAGTTCGGTACTATGTCAGCCTTCCTGGAAATGTGTTCACGTGACATGTAGGTAGACTTGGCTTCTGTTCCATCATGGTGCTGGATTCCTTTCTCTACTTTTTTCCCTTTGGATAGGGGTAGCAGAGAATTTCAGTAGGAAGTATCTCTGGGCATTGACTAAAATGGCTGCCTTGGGAAATTCCAGGACAAATCTCTTAATCTCTTTCCCTAGAGAGAAGCAGTAGCAGGTGAAGCAGTATTCTGGCAAGGAAAGCAATGACCATTTTTGCACAAAGAAAGCTTAGAAATCTATGGTATATAAATAAGTTATTCCCCCCCCCCCCCTTTTTCTTTTTTTGCTGTGTAATCAGAGGAGACTTCCTTATTAACACTAATTTTACTCTGAGAGAAGAGTAAGAGGAGAAGAATCCATTGTTTAATGGAGGTCAGGACTGTGGTCGACAATTGGACCTTTGTTAGTGTAGTAATTCCGGTTTGAGGGGAAATGTTTATAAAAACAAACTTTAAAAGTGGAACAATATATGGCTTTGTTTACCTGAAGTCCTGGGATTTAAGGTACTTGTTTTGCCTGAAGAATAATGAAATGCAGCGTTGTAATTACAGAAGGTTGATGTAATTTGTGTGTTAACAGTATTTGTTTCTATCTTTTTAAGCTTAGGACAGTCATACTGGTATTTTGCTGAAGCCAGAACCAGAACTCAGTAAAAGGCAAAACACTCAGGCCCCAGGAAACACTGTCTTTTGGCACTGCCCAACAAAGATGTTTGTTCTTTAGGCCAGTTGTGTGTGTGTGAGAGACTTTTTTTTTAAGCTTTTGAAATGTTTTCTCAGAATATGAACTACTGTTAAGACTGTCATTTTAGTAGGAGTTCAGAAAGACTTTTTCAACAATTCCATTATACCTGATATTTTCAGAGTTAAAATTTCTGACCATACCAGATTTCTTCATACATTCACACTTAGCAAAAAAAAAGTTCTCAGTCTAGGTGTGAAAATTTGTGGAAAATTTAAAGAAACTTGGAGTTTTGGTGCTTTGTTTTACATTGACTTATTTTTTTTTTAAATTCCATGTTAAATGTCATTCTTTTTGGACCAGTGGCTTTATTTTTGCCCACATAGTACTTTATAGGTTCTGTTATTGAAAATAATCTACCTTTTAACTGAAGAGACCATGTAGTTCAATGGATAGAGAGCTGGCTTTGAAATTAAGACTTCACTCTTGACCTTTACCTAGTTGCATAACCATGAGCAAGTGGTCTAACCTCTCTAAGCCTCTTCCTTCTTTGTAAAATGAGAGATTGGATTCAATGACCCTCAAGATCCCCTCCAGCTCAAAATCTATGCTCTTATCCTGTGATAAAAAAAAGAATTTAAGCGCTTCAGGGCACCTCACTTCTTACAGGTTGAGGAAACAGATATCCAGAGAGGTTGTTGGATGAATTGTGTGAGGTCACACAGTTAATGAGAGGCAAGGATCAGAGCCTTGGGGTATCCTGAATTCTGGTTTTGCTTCAGCTTCTCAAAAACAAAGCAAAATAAAACTTCCTAATCTGCTCCGTTCCAATTCTAAAACTCAAATCTGTTGTTTGCTAATGTCTTCCAGGAATATTTTTTCCTTCACTCTATTTTCTGTGCATTAAGGTTGACTTGGAATATTGATTTAAATAAAGTCAAATGCTCTCTTAAAATGGTGTTTCCATAATATGATGTCTGTCATTTCCATTCGAACAAAAGTTGGGGCATATTCACACTTAATGGAACAAAATTCCCCCTTTTAATTTTGAATTCTGTCTTAGATGTTTAGTCATCTTGTCCTTTTTGAGTTAACATTGAAACAGATGTTTTCGTAACGTTCTGTGAAAAGAAAATGAAAACTTACAGTTTAAATTCAGACTAGGCCTCAAGCTTTTTTTGTTTGTTGGTTTTGTGATACTTGTGCTTCTTAAGACTGGTCATAGAAAGCAACTCTTGTAAAAAGGATATACTTAGACACTTAAGATTTCTTCAGCTTCCAGTCATGCTCGCTCTTATAAGGAAACCCTATTAAATGAAAAAGAAGAAATTCATTGTTAGTTATAGGTCTTGTGGGTTGGAAAGACATATAATGTTTACTCCCTTTCCTTCACAATGGGATCTTTTATTATTTCAGAGTAAGTAATCTTAATTTTAAATTAATGGTTGCTGGAGGAAGCTAAGTCTGAGGAAAAGTGTTCTTGTCAACAGGGCATTGTCATATAATAACAAGGAAAAAAATCCATTATCATCTATAGCTTAAAAAAAAGCCCTTTCATTGAAGAAATTCCCATGAACTACATGGACTGCTTCCTTTTTTTTTTGTTTGTTTTTAGAACAGATGGATTTGTTTGCTTTTCTGCTTAAACATTAATCAAAAATCAATTTATGACTATGTAAGTGGCATTAGATAATTCTCGTTCTGACTACAGTAAGTAATATCTATTTGCTCACGTTAGATAAGTCTGGGTGGCGGTGAAATGTAAAATAGAATTACGAGAGATATGACATATGGCTATGTATTTTATAAATTAATGCTTTTATGTATGTGGGAGGGAAAGTAATTTAGCTTACTGACAATAGGACAGGCAAAGGAAATCCCATTGAAAGAGCAGAATAAAAATGAAATAAATTTGGAAGATTGAGGAAAATAATTCAGTTAAATTTTTATAATAAATCATTCCAATTTATGTGTCAGGATAAGAACTATAGGGAGATAATCTTCAACCTTAAATATGGTGGAAAGTGTAATTGAGCCACTTCATTTTGGGTGTTTAACACTTTGGGTGTTTAACACTTTGATGTAGTATGTGTATGCTTTAACCAGCTGTATCCTGATAACTTTAATAACTTAGAAGTTTGTTTTTAGCTTGGGATTATTTTTTAAGGGTAGAGCTAATTTTTTATATTCTTGTACACATGTATATTTTAAAATTCAATTTACTTTAAACTATTAACTAAACAATTAACTAATTGTTTAATGAACTTGTGTAGAATTTGAATGTAATTATGTAATTTAGAGCAACAGGATTCAGACTTTAGTTTCAGGATACCTTCACACTCTCAAAAATTATTGAGGACCCCAAGGAGCTTTTAAAATTTATTTTATTTTTCCAATTACATGTCAAAATAAATTTTTAACATTCATTTTTAAAGACTTTGAGCTTCAAATTTTTATCCCTCCCTCCTTCCCCTTCCCTCCCCACTTCCTAAAATGGTAGGCATTTTGGTATAGGTTCTACATATGCTGTCATGTAAAACATGTTTCCGTAGTAGTCACAATTGTGAAAGGATTCTTTATCTGGATGTGGATAACATTCTCCTTTGTGAGTCCTTTGTACTTGTCTTGGGTCATTGTGTTGCTGAGAAAAGCTGAGTCATTCATAGGTGATCATCACACAGTATTGCTGATACTATGTATAATGTTTTCCTGGTTCTGCTCATTTTACTTTGTATCAGTTCATACAAGACTTTCCAGGTTTTTTCTGAAATATGCCTATTCGTCATTTCTTATTGTACAGTAATATCCCATTACATTCATATACCACAGCTTATTCAGTCATTCTCCAATTGATGGGCCTCCCCTCAGTTTCCAGTATTTTGCAACTAGGAAAAGAACTATTATAAATATTTTTGTACATGTAGGTCCTTCCCCCCCCCCCCCCCTTTTTTTTTTTATCTCTTTGGGATACAGAACTGGTAGTAGTATTGCTGGATCAAAGACTATGCATAGTTTAGTTGCTCTTTGGGCATATTTCCAATTTGCTTTCCAGAATGGTTGGATCAGTTCACAACTCGGTCAACTGAGCATTAATGTCCCAATTTTCTCACATCCTCTCCAACATTTATCATTTTCCTTTTTTGTCATATTAGTCAATCTGATAGGTGTCAGGTGATACCTCAGATTTGTTTTTAATTGGCATGTCTCTATTCAGAAGTGATTTAGAGCACTTCTTCATATGTCTATAGATAGCTTTGATTTATTCACTTGAAAACTGCCTGTTTATATCCTTTGACCATTTGTCAATTGGGGAATGGCTTGTATTCTTATAAATTTAATTCAGTTCACTATATATTTGAGAAATGAGGCCTTTGTCAGAGATACTTGCTGTAAAGATTGTTTCTAAACTTTGTGCTTTCCTTCTAATCTTGGGTGCATTCATTTGTGCAGAAGCTTTTTAATTTAGTATAATCCAAATTACCTAATTTACATTTTGTAATGCTCTCCATCTCTTGTTTGGTCATTAATTCTTCCCTTCTCCACAGGTCTGACAGACTATTCCTTCCTCTTCTAATGTGCTTATGATATCACTCTTTATGTCTAAATCATGTACATATTTTGACTTTATCTTGGTATGTGGTATGAGATTGGTCCATACCTAGTTTGTGCCCTATTGTTTTCCAGTTTTCCCAGAAGTTTTTGTCAGATTGTGTAGTTTGCTGTGGTCATTGACTACTATGTCTCATGTACTGAATGTATTCCACTGATCCATCACTCTGTTTCTTAGCCAGCACCAAATGGTTTTGATAATTATTGCTTTCTAATATAGTTTGAGATCTGGTATTGCTAGTCTACCTTTCTTTGTACTTTTTTTTTTCCGTAAATTCCCTTGATATTCTTGATCTTTTATTCATCTAGATATATTTTGTTGTTATTTTTTTCTAGCTCTGTAAAATACTTTTTGGAAATTCAATTGGTATGGCACTGAACAAGTAAATTAACTTAGGTGGAATTGTCATTTTTATTACATTAACTCAGCTTATCCACAAGCAATTGTTATTTTTCCAGTTGTTTAGATCTGACTTTATTTGTGTAAAAAATGTTTTATAATTGTGTTTGTATAGTCCTAAGTATTTTCTATTGTTTACAGTTATTTTAAATGGAATTTCTTTTTTCTCTCTTGCTGCTGGGCTTTGTTGGTCATATAAAAAATTACTGATGATTTATGTGAGTTTATCTTATATTCTGCAACTTGGCTAAAGTTGTTAATTATTTCAGGTGGTGTTTCAGTTGATTCTCTAGGATTTTCTAAATATACCATCATATCATCTGCAAAGAGTGATAGTTTTATTTCCTCATTGCCTGGTCTAATTGCTTTGATTTCTTTTTCTTCTCTTATTGCTATAGCTAACATTTCTAATACAATACAGAATAATAGTGGTGATAATGGGTGTCCTGGCTCTACTTCTGATCCTATTGAGAAGGCTTCTAGCTTATCCCCGTCACAGATAATGCTTACTGATAGTTTTAGATAAATCCAAAGAGCTTTTTTTAAATGTGGGTTGCATCTATTGATAGTTACCATGTTAGAAATCAAAACACCTGTAAATATTCTTCCTATGATATTGGGGTTTCCTTTGTACCTCTTTTGACTAATGTTATTCATAAGAGAGTACTAAGTTGCTGATCTTCACAAGATGAAAGGAGTTTCTATATTGAATTAATGACATTGACAGAATCATAGTTTTGGACCACCAACAACACCACCTTCCCCCAGAAAGATCGATAATTTACAGTATGGTTGAGAAGGTAAATATAGTTCTAGTACGTTTAGGTTATAGTAGATACTGTTGGCAGAGATGGAACCAGAACCTTTGACTATAGTATAAAAGTTATTCTTGTCGATCAAATATTAATAAACTTGTTCTCTTTGTTTCCAGAATATGGAACGATGGGTGGAAGTTGCAAAGAGGCAGGTTTTGGCTTGATGAAAGGAAAAACTTCCTAATAGTTAGAGATATTGATAAGTGGTTGGCCTCTCCCCGGAGGTCCTGAGTTCCCCCTCACTGGAAATGTTCAAGCTGGCACTGAATGACTTTGTGTTGAGTATGTTTTAGTGACACATCTCTTTGTGACCTTAGGCAAATCACTTGACCTTTTAATGACACAGTCTTATAGTTTCTAATAGACTTAAATTACTGCTGCTGTTGTCCAGTCGTGTCTGATTCTTCGTGATCATATTTGGGGTTTTCTTGGCAAAGATACTGGAGTGGTTTGCCATTTCCTTCTCAGCTCAAAGAACTGAGGTAAACAGTGTTAAGTGACTTGCTTGGGGTCACATAGCTACTAAGTGCCTGAGGCCAGATTTGAACTCTGGAAGATGAATCTTCCTGACTCCAGATCTGGCGCTCTGTCCACTACGCCACTTAGCTGCCCAATAGACTTATGTACTCTAGGTTTATAAATTCCTGGGTAGCTATTGAACTGAATTGGCAGATGGAATTTCCTCACTAAGGAGTTCCCTACATCAGTGAAATCACAGATGTGGGGATTAAGGAGCAAAACCAGTGCCATTATGGTGCTTTGAAAAGAGCACTGAATTTAGAGTGGCAGGACCTGAGTTCAGAGTCTTGCTCTGCCAGTTGTTACTTGTGTGACCTTGGTCAAGTTGCTTAACTTTCTTCAGCTTCAATTTCCTCATCTCTAAAATAAGAAGGATGGACTAGATGACTTCTAGAACCGTGATCTTTTGGAATATATACCCAGAAAGTCATTCCTTCCTATTCCCCTCCCCACCACAAAAAATAGTTCCACTATGGCTGTCTTTTGATTGAAGCCTCTGAAGTAGTGCTGATCGATAAAACTGTTTCTTAATGGGAATATGAATTTTGACTTTCTTTTCTGAATGAATTTTTAGATACAAAAAGCATCCTTCTAAAACTGCAACTGAATCATTACTTTTCCTTATCAGTTTTTGTGAAGCCTTATATGCAGCTGGTAATTGGGAAATTGTGTCTTTTGTTGCATCAACTACTGCTAGCCAAGGAGTATCTGAAAGTAGTTTGAGTAATTTTAACAAACTCTTTCAAGATATTCCACCATTTTGAGGTACAGAGAATAGTAAATATAACTTGTCCATCATTACTAGCATCATTTTGCATCATAAAACCAAATTGGCAGCTTTGCACAATAAAAGATTAAAATGATGAGCCATGCAAGGAAAGAATAGAACTTTGATTGTTCAGGCTCAGAATTCAAGACTGAACACCTTTGGTATGCGTTTCATATTTGCTTTGCTGTCACATGCCTTTTCTGAATAGTCATTTATATTTAATCTCATAGATATTGGTAAATCAACCAAAACTTCTCCAGCATTATTTCCCACAAAGACAGCTTTTCCCCAGAACTATCAACATTGGCTTTTCATGAATATTTGACATTTTGGAGTTAATTTCTTCATGAGATATGGCCTTTGCCTACAAAGTAATGAACCCCCTGACCAGGGTGATAAAGGATACAACTATATTGTCTGGGACTGTAAATGCTACATAATTTAAGGTATATAATCTTTTATCATTCTGTGATTCAACTACAAAAGCTTGAACAACAGCAGGAAAGATTTTAATGCTTGATGTGAGAAACAGTAGGTTCTAGCAAGGGGAAGTTTATAAAACATCCCAAAGATTTTTCAGGAAAAGTGAAAGCTTTCTTCTTGCATGGTTTACTTAAAATGAAGTACTTCCTGAAGGAAGAGGAATGGATTAGGTACCCCACTCATTATATTACATGTAGATCAGACTTCTTCCATTTCATTGATATTCTGTGACTAGAATGGAGCTGAAACTAGCTCAGCCTCCTCTACTTTTTAACCATGTTAAATTAGATGTTCTCGTGAATTTTTTACTCAGAATTATTTAGGGATGCTTGAATTATTTTCTTGTTTTAAATTGTTCCTCCTTCCTCATCCTCCAACTCAAATTTAGATTTTCATAAAACTAAGTTCACTCTTCGGAGCCTTGATTTTTATAACTGTGACTTCTGGGTTTGACTCAAAGTCTGATGATTTTATGGAGCCATGGTATTTATCTTAACATTAACGAGTGGATAAAGATAAAGGTTGGAAAGCTGTAAGGAATATGCATGGCTTGAAAGAAGAGATATAAAAAGAGACACCTGACCCTAATTGATGGGGTAGGAGGGTCCACAAGTGATAGACGTTTCACGTATATTCAAATGATTATATTTCTCTAGAAAAGATTTATTCTTTTTCTTGTCTTTAAAAAAATGCCGTTTGTTATATATTATAGAGACGGCCAGATATAGTGCAGCAGATAGAGTGCAGGGCTTAGAATCAGGAAGATATGAGTTTCAAATGTGGCCTCAACCACTTACAAGCTAGTGACCCTGGGCAAGTCACTTAGCCTCTGCTGGCCTCAGTTTCCTAATCTGTTAAATGTGGATAATAACAGTACCTACCTCCCAGAGTTGTTGTGAGGATCAAATGAGATAAAAATTGTAGAGAACTTACTTGGCATGTAGTAAATGCTATGTAAATATTAAGCTGCTATTAGCTATTATATGTGTTGACTCTGTGAGAGGAAGAAGGGAATAATAGGGGAAACTATGGTGCTTTAAAAAACAAACAATATCAGCTAAAACTTAATTTAAAAAAATCTATTAATGAGTAGAAATTTAAAACTTACACTATTTTTAAGCCATCAACAGATTTTTGCAATGTCTAGAGTTTTAGTGGCATTGGCACTTCTGTGTCTCAAAACTAATAATGGCAAGGACAGCTTGTTTTATTTTCTCCACATTCCATTTATATTTTAGTCACCACAAAAATAAAAGTTATTTCAAAAAATAACATTAATAGCTTGGGTTGGCCTCTAGTTAACCTCCTCCTCAATGCTTGATTTGCCACCTTACTCTGACCCCCCTCGGATGACGTGTATAATAAGAAATGGGGACAGTGTCCCCCATGGCAGGGTTAATTGCTTAATATAGGGCTTCACTGGAACTGTTATCATCACCATCTTCCTGTCCAAAGAGTCTTACCTTGGCCCCTCCTGGAATATACCCAAGGTCAGGTGACTCTGCTTTGTGACTACTAAATTGAAATTTATTGCTTTGTTGTTTGATTAGAATCTTCACTTTCATTGGTATTAACAATATTTGGCCTTTGGGTTTTGTTTCCATCCCATTGTACTTCTCTAGGGGCATGGAACAGAGTGTTCTCTACCACGGGATACGATAAACAGTTGTCATAATAGTGGCCTACGTATCAGATTGGTTTAAAACAGGACTAGTACTTTATTATTGAAAGTACTAGTTCTATCAACAGCATATGCAAGAAAGGACTTTACAGATATCAATCAGCACACCACTTTTATTTTGAACTCTGTGAGATATAATATATTG
>CM053589.1:102102566-102132414 GCA_028646515.1 Pseudochirops corinnae
ATAAATGGTATATAAATGCTAGCTATTAGTATATATTATATCATATAGTCTGTGTTATTGCTGTTGTTGTTATTAATCATTAAGAGGTTTTTATCAAGTTCAACTATATCATTTTACAGATGAGAAGACTGAGATCCATTACAATTAATTGATTTGCCCAGAGTCCCAAAGCTAAAATGAAATTTTTTTGTCCTGAAATTCTAAGCCTTCTGCGGTCTAGTTCCTACATAACTTACCACTTTTATTTCATACTATTCGCCTTTATCATGTATTCTCTATTCAAGGCAGTTGTCTGATTGCATCCTTCGATTTTCCACCTCCATGCTTTTGTGCAGTCCATCTTTGTTCCAGTAATGCATTTCCTCATCATCTCTGCTAGTCGAAATACTTCTCATTCTTCAGGGTACAGCTCTAGTGCCAATATCTCCATAAAGCTTTCCCTGATCCTCCTCTGAAAGAAATATTTCCTTCTTGATATTTTTTAATTGAACTTTAAATAGAATTCTCATTTTCCCTTATCAAATTCTATATGTTATACTTGTTTTAATATTATATCTTCCTTCCACCAATGAGATTATAAGCCATTTGAAGGCAGGGACTTTGTCATTTTTCAACTTTATATCCCTTATAAAGAACACAGTTCCCAGCTCCTTAATAAGCCCTCTATTAGCAAGTAGAGGTTCTGAGACTTGACTTTGCCTACTGGCAAGGATGAGAATCATAGTTCTATGACTGACTATACTCTTCCCTCTTTTCTCTTTCTGTGATTGAATGATAAGCTGCCTATGTGAATGGTCACTTCCTCTGCTACCCTTTCTCACTACCTTTCCCCATCCATCTCAATCCTATGTCTCCACGAAACCCATCTTGCTTTGTCCTCCCCTTCCATTGGCCACACATCAGTATGTTCTATTATGTTATTCTCAGTCTCATTCTCCTTCTTTTCCTAGGGGGTTCTGTACCTGGCTTCCTCTTTACCATTATATCATAGAGGGAAAAATAAAAGGGTCTTCTGAGGTCATCTCATCCAACCCCCTCATTTTACTGGTGAAGAAAATGAGGCCCAGAGAGGTTAAGTGACTTGCTCCAAATCATAGTAGTAGATAGGTGTTGATGCTCCTTCAGACAATCTGGCCACCCAGTTCATCGGTCTCTTGACTCTCATGATCCCCAACTTTACTTCTCAGCCTCATCTAGAGATGGTAATATGCTTGATCACATCAGTATCTTTACATATCTTACTTCCATGGTCTGCTTGCTGATATTCTTCCTAAACAAGGTTCTATCCTAAACAGCTCTCCTTCTGTTTCACTTCCCTTAAACCCATCTTCTGTAGTCCTCACAACCTCCATCCCTTCTTCCCTTCTACTCTCCCAGTCTGATCTTTACTTTCTTACCTTCAAAATCTCAACCTTTTATTTAACCAGTTGAACTCTATATACATCTCAGACTCAAATTCCTTGACCTTTTCTCCTTACCTTGCAAAATGTCCACCTTGGGTTAACTGTACCTCTTGTTTTTTCAGCTCCTACTCCCATGCTGTTAAGTTCTGTTGGAGAAGGTTGCACAGCCACACAACTGTGCCACTTAGGATCATTTTAAATTTATCTAATTGCAACTGGACCCTCTTCACTTTTGACTGACAATCATTTTATCCTTGTCTTGATTGACTATCATATACGTCCCTTAGTTGCCTGTTCGAAACCTTCTCTTCTCTGTCTATACCACTGTGTCCTGCCTTCTCCTTGGTAAAGGAGCTATCTTGCATGTTAGCCAGACAGTAGAGGCTTTTCAGTGTAAGCTCCTGGTTTTCTCCAGTTCTCTCCAGTTTTGTATTTCAAAACCCCTTCATGTCAGTCATCCCATTTTCTGTTTTAGTCTCAGATACAGAGAGATCCCATCTACTTGCCAGTCAGTCCCTTTCTTATTTCTCTGATCCATCATTCCCTCTAATCTTTTCCTGGAGCTTGACTTGGCTACATAGGAACATATTCAGATCTTCCCTGTCCTTAAGCTTTCATCTGACTTGACTTCATTTCATGAAGCTATGATCTTATATTTTTCTTCCCTTTTACAGTCAAGTTCCTCAGAAAATCTGTCTACATTTATTGCTTTTGTTTCCTTACCTCCCACTCTTTCTCATTCCCTTATAATCTGATTTCCTATTCAACCACTCAAAGGTCAGGGCTCTCTCCCAGGTTACCAAAAATTTCTTATTTGCTAAATCCATCAGCCTTTTCTTAGCTTTCATCCTTGACCTCTTTGCTACCTTTGACATTATTGACCACCACATTTTCCTGAATATTCTACTCTCCCCAAGGCCTTGTGACACTTCTTCCTCTGGTTATCTTCTTACCTGTCTGGCTATTCCTTCTCAGTCTCTTTGTGGGATCACTATCCATTTCCCACCCCTTAAGCATTAGTGTACCCTACAGGTTCTTTCTTATCTTCTCTTTGGGTCTACTTCTTGGTATTCATTTCCACTTCCTGATGGATTATCATGTTTATTCAGATGATTCATATCTATATATCAAGTCCTTCTCTCTTTCCTTAGTACCAAGCATTACCAACTGCCTACTGGATAACTCTACCTTGACACATCAAGAATCTCAGACTCAGCATGTTCAAAACAGAACTCATTATCATCCCTCTTAAACTTAGCCCTCCGCTCAAATTTTCAGTTTCTGTTGAGAGGACTACCATCCTTCTGGTTACCCAGGTTCACAACTTGGAGTCATTTTTAGCTCTTCTTTCATTACCATTCACTTGTCAGGTCTTGTTAATTACTATCTGCGCACCATCTTTATTCATCTTTTCACTTCTCTTCCATCTCACCTGGATTATTGTAATAGTCTTGAAATTGGTTTCCTTGCTTTTAGTCTCCCTTCTTGCCAATACCTCTTCCACTTGGCTGCCAAAATAAGCTTTCTCCATTCTAGATTTGTCACTGTGCTGCTCAAGAAGGCAAAGTGTCTTTCTATTGTCTGTGGGATGAAATACATTCTCCTCTGCTTGACATTTGAGGCACTAACTCCCAGCGGAACTGGCTTACTCCTTCATCCTTGGTCATAATACCTTCCTGCATTTTCACAGGCTTCCCTCCATGCCAGAAGTGTTCTCAGCCCTCCCCTCTCCCTCTGGGAATCTAGATTCTTTCAAGTGCTACCTCCTCTCTGAAGTCTTTCATAACTCCTTCCCTTTATTCTTTCCCACAACCCGTATACTTTGCAGTTATTTATTTCTTTGTTTACTTTTGGATGCCAATTGGGTCAGAAGAATTTAAGTTCCTTGAAGGCAGGCTGTTCTTTGCTTTTATTTCTGTCTTTGTTACTCCAACACCTAAAACAAGGGTGGGAGACCTGCAGCCTCGAGGCCACATGTGGTCCTCTAGGTCCACAAGTGTGACTCTTTGACATTCAAAGGTCACAGGTTCACCACCCCTGAGTCCTAAAACAATGCCTTGAATAGAGTAATTTTTTTCTTTAATGAGAATTCTTTTTAAAGAACCTACAGATGGGGCGGCTAGGTGGTGCAGTGAATAGAACACCCGGACTCCAGGCCCTGGAGTCAGAAGCACCACCCTCAGACACTTAACACTTACTAGCTGTGTGACCTTGGGCAAGTCACTTAACCCAATTGCCCTGCCTTCCCCCCCAAAAAAAGAAAAAAAAAGCCTACAGAGTCAGTGTCTAGGTTTATTGTTTCCTGTAGTTAAATTATTAAGTCAAATTCTTTAGATAGCTTTTAAAGGAATAGATTTAATTTTTTTAATGACTAGTTGTAACATGGTGACTATAACAACAACAGCAATATAACTAACATTTACATATTGATTTGGGACAAGTAGGCAGTACAGTGGAGAGAGCACTAGGCCTAGCTTCCACTCAGACTCAGCCCCAGACATAGCTGGGTGACCCTAGGCAAGCCACTCAACCCTGTGTGTCCCCGCCCTCCCCCCTTAGCAAAATGAGCTGGAGAAGGGAATGGCTAACCATTCCAGCATCCACACCAAGAAAACCCCGAAAGGGGTCACAGAGTTGGACGCAACTCCAAAACAACTAAACGACAACAAAAACATATTGATTTAAGTTTGCAAAAGTACTTCATAGGTTATCTACTTTGGTCTACACAACTTGGGTGAAACATGCTATTATTATCTACATTTTACAGACGAGGATTCTGAAGCTGCCAGAAGTCAAGTGACTTGTCATGGGGCACAAAACTAGTTAGAGTCTGGGGCAGAGGATTCGAACTCAGGTCTTCCTGATTCCAAGGCCACCATAAAGATTCTTTACTTCAGCATAGAAACAATTTGCACCAGAAACAAAAAGATGCTTTTTCCCCCCTTTTCTTTCTTTTCTTTTTAAGTAGGGTGTCACCTACTGAGCAAGCTTGGTGAAGTAGAGGAAACAATACCCTTTGCTAGCAATATCTGGGTTTGTTGTTCTTTGTCATTCTCCTGCCTTAGTCCTAAATTCCCTTTTGGGCATTCCCTAAATCATTTAGCTCCCCTGACCTAAATTAAGGGTAGATTTCCCTTTGTTCAGTGTTTCAGCCCTGTCTGAATTCTGGTGATCCCACCTGGGGTTTTCCCAGCAAAGACACTGGAACAGCCTACTATCTCCCTCTCCAGCTCACCCTGCAGATGAGGAGACCAAGGCAAACAGGGCCAAGTGATCTGCCCAGGGTCACACAGCCAGTAAGTGTCTGAGGCCAAATCCAAACCTGGGTCTCCCTGACTCTGAATGGATGGCGTGCTCTCCATCTGCTGCGCCCCCCGAATGGTGGTTAGATTAAAAAAACTGTATTTGTTTGCAAACCTCAGGATATTTTTTTCTTTGTGTCCCTTTCTTTTTCTTTTTTGAATTTATTTAATATTTTATTTTTCTCCAGTTACATGTAAAAAGAATTTTTTACATTTGTTTAAAAAATTTTAAGTTCCAGATTCTCTGTCTTCCTCCCTCCCCATCCTCCCTCATTGGGAAGGCAAGTGATTTGATATAGGTTATACATGTATAGTCTTGCAAAACATTTCCACATTAGTCATGTTGTGAAAGAAAACAGGCCCAAAAAACCCTCAAGAAAAATAGAGATGTAAAAAAAAAGTATGTTTCAGTCTGTATTCAGACACCATCAGTTCTTTCTTTGAGGATGGATAGCATTTTTCATCATAAGTCCTTCATAGTTGTCTTGGATCATCGTATTGCTATGAATAGCTAAGTCATTCACAGCTGATCGTTTTATAATATTGCTGTTACTTTGTATACAGTAAATTTCACTTTTCATCAGCTCCTGTAAGTCTTTCTTGGTTTTTCTGAGAGCATCGTGCTCATCATTTCTTATAGCACAATAATATTCCATCATAATCACACACCATAATTTATTCAGCCATTTCCCAGTTGATTCTTCCAGTTTCCAACTCATGCCACCAGAAGAGAGCTACTATAAATATTTTTGTACATATAGATCCTTTTTCCTTTTTGTATTTTATCTCTTGGGATACACACATAGTAGTGTTATTGCTAGGTCAAAGGGTATGCATAGTTTTATTTCTCTTTGAGTCTTGTATTTGAAAGTCAAATTTTCTATTCAGTTCTGATCTTTTCATCAAGAGTGTTTGAAAGTTCTCTGTTTCATCGAATGTCTATTTCCCCCACTCCCACCCCTCCGAAGGAGTATACTCAGTTTTACTGGATAAGTGATTCTTCGTTATAATCCTGGCTTCTTTGCCCTTTAGAATATCATATTCCAAACCCACTGATCCTTTAATGAGAGTACTAAAGCTACTAAATTTTGTATTATCTTAACTGTGGCTCCACAATACTTGGATTGTTTCTGGATACTTGCAACAACATTTCTAGGAGTTTTCATTTGGGGATCTCTTTCAGGAGGTAATTGGTATTTAATTTAATTTCTATGTAACCCTTTGGGTCTAAAATATCAGAGCATTTTTCCTTGATAATATCTTGAAATATGATGCCTAGGCTCCCTCCCCCTCCCCCCCTTTTGGATCATAGCTTTTAGGTTGTCCAGTAATTTTTAAATTATCTCCCCTGGATCTGTTTTCCAGGTCAGTTGTTTCTCCAGTGAGATGTTTCACATTGTCTTCTATTTTTTTCTTTCTTTGTTTTTTTTTTTTATTGTTTCTTGATTTCTCATAAAGTCATTAACTTCCATTTGCTCAATTCTAACTTTTAAGGAATTATTTTCTTTACTGGGCTTTTGTACCTCCTTTTCCATTTGGCCAATTCTACTTTTTAAGGAGTTTTTTCTTTAGTGAATTTTTGTGCTCTTCTTTCCATTTGGCAGGTTCTGCTTTTCAAGGCAATCTTTTCCTCTTTGACTTTTTGTAACTCTTTTTTACCATTTGGCCTAATCTATTTTTCAAGGTATTATTTTCTTCAGTATTTCTGTGTGTCTCCTTTACAAAGCAAAGCTGTTGATTCATTTTTTGTGATTTTCTTGGATAACTTTCATTTCTTTTCCCAATTTTTCCTCCACCTCTCTGACTTGATTTTAAAAATCCATTTTGAGCTCCTCCATGGCCTGAAACCAATTACTATTTTTCTTGGAGGCTTTGGATGTAGGACCTTTGACTTTGTTATCTTCTTCTGAATGTGTGTTTTGATCTTCCTTGTCACCATAGTAACTTTATGTGGTCAGAATTTTTTTCTATTATTTGCTTATTTCCCAGCCTAATTCTTGACTTTTAATTCTTTGTTAAAGTAAGGCTCTGCTTCTAGGATGGAGGGTGCATTGTCCCAAGCTTCAGAGGTTTTGTGCAGCTGTTTTCAGAGATAATTCTAGGGACCTGTTGTGTGATCTAAGGGGAGGTGTATTTACTACTCTCTTGACCTGTGCTCTGGTCTGTGAGTGACTACAGACATTCTTTTCTGCCCTGGAACTGTGAAGAGGGTTCCCCCCTTCTTCCCCTCACCCATCCGCATTGTAGTCACAAGTTCTCGTGTGCTAGTGCTCCTCCTCATCCTGGGACTACTAGCAAGGACTATGACCCAGATCTGAGTATGGACAAAGCAACAGAGTCCTGCCTTAGTGCTAGCAAAAAGACCCCTTTGATCTCCTTCTGATCAGTTGTTCAATCCCCTTATGGTCTGTGGTGGAAGTAGCTCCTCCTTCTGCTCATTCAGTGGTTCCCAAGGCCTTCTCCTTGTTTGTTGGGGCTGGGTCTGTGCTGGTGCAGCTTGCCCTGTACTGTGTTCTACTCTCACCCAAGTGCAACAGACCTTTCCTGCTGATCCAAGTTGTCTTTGGCTGGAAAAATATTTCAGCAAATCTTTTTTTTTAGTTCTTCCACTCCAGGAATTGTTTTATGACATTATTTAAAGGTATTCAGAGAGGTTTAGGGAAGAACGCAGGCAAGTCACTGTATTTTCTCCACCATCTTGGCCTAGAGTAATTCTTTAATAAATACTTACAGAGCTGGAAGTTTGTTTTCTGGACAGAACACTTTTTCCAGACTATTTCATTCCTAACAGATTTTTAGAATAAGAAGTGACATTTCAAGAAAATAAGATTCCATTTCCATGTTTAACAGAAAAGGAAACTGAGACATAACAAGATGAATTGAATTCATATTAACATCGCTAGTTAGTGTTAAAAGCCCATGTTAAGTGGTACATTAAAGTATATGTGGAGTGTTGAGTTAGATGAGGTCTGAGTCAAAGTATGGGTAGAGTCATGTAAATGAAATTTCTTTCATACATCAGTGGTTAGCAACATGACCAAAAATAGGAGTTGTAAATAGATTATCTGGGGGTACCTTTTTTAATCCTTGGAGGACTTCTGGCATATTCAATTTTAAAATGATTTAACGTACTATAAAGGCACGCTCAAACCAATTAGTTTTTCCCAGCTAATGAATTTGTTGGCATAACAAAATACAACCTGTGTCAGTTACAGTTTTTGAAAGAGGAGTAAACATTCTTCTGAGTTGCTTTCCTTTAACCAATGGAATTTTCTGTGATGTTTACTTTAAGCAAAATCATAATTCATTCTAATCTCACATAAGCTTTGTGGAAACACTGTTTAAGGTTTCAAACGCCATATTTTCTCATTTTTAAACAGTTTTCCATTTTAACCTGCTTCTCTGTATTATCTTTTATAAGCCTGTTTTAGGGATTCCATCTTTTTCAAGAGAAAGGAAAGTTTTTTTGTACCTTGCAGCAGCTGTTATATTGGGAAATGAGGTTGCTGCTACATAAAATGATATTCTGCTTTTAGTCAAATACACTTTTATCCTATTTGCACACTGTGATAGGAGACAGGTTTTTCTGAATGGGAGAAGAGGGGAATGGCTTACTTTGATTGAAAGAACAAAATAGCGTTTAAGGTTTTTGAGCTAAGTGTCCATATAAAACGTAATATTTCAGCATCTCCTTGGAAGTTTCCATTAGAGCCACCAAAGAAAGAGTTGGCCAATTGGGTACCGAGTTGCAAGCTATTTAACCACATAGTGACCCAAGCAAGTTTTCAAAACTATCATTTGCAGAAGAGTTGCTAATATTCATGAGAGGAAGAGCTCCCATACATGGAATCATGGAATTCTCAATAGTGATGAAATCACAAATCCAACTATGAGGGTGGTATTCAGAGATCTGTGTCTCTCTCTCTCTCTCCATGTATGTATATATACATGTTTTACACATACATAAATATATTATAGAAATATATACTAATACCATGCATAGGATGAAAGAAGCTTCTTCCAAGATTAGATTTGTTGCTTAGGAGTAGCTATTTTTGTTAGATTTTAATCAATTCTTCTCATAGGTCAAAATTTGACATGAATTTAAATTTTTATTTCATATGTACATGATTAATAAGTAACAGTTGCTTGCTTAATATATCCTTGTTAATTGTTTATTTCTCAATGGTAGACGTTTGACTATATTTCAGATTCCAAAGGTAGTGGCAGCATAGTACTATATTCCTACTATTAATCTTCCAAGATCTCTCCTTTATCTAGCTTAGCCTGGAGTACACATCATAACTATTCAGCTTATAGGCACTTAATAATATTGATTGATTAATTGATAGATAAATAGAAAAAAAACACTGAACTCAGTGTAAAAAAAAAAAAACCCAGCCACTGAGTTGGGATTTTGGGCCTGCCATTTAGCTTTGTGACTCTGGGCAATTTTATTTGTTTTGATTTCTCAAAATTTATTTGATTTTGATTTATTTGTATTTGATTCTCTTTGTTCTGTAAAATGGGAGATTTTTTCCTTTTTTAAACACCTGAACTATCTCCTAAGATTGCTGTAAGAATCAAATGAAACAGTATCTATAAAGTGCTTTTTAGTCATTAAGCACTAAATACAAATATCGGTCGTCATGCAGTAAACATGCTGCTGAAAAGCTGCCCAAAATAGCCACCTGAGTTAAAGTGGGAATGATGAAGTTTTAGATGTTGTTTGAATAAACTGTGCTTGGTCTCTTCTCGTACAGTCTTTGCTTGCCTACCCCTTAGTCAGGGACAGGGCCTCTTTTGAAAGCAGGCTTTCAGGCTCATGAAGCTACATTGTGTAAACATCTTAGGCAATAATTTATCCTCCAGAAGGCAGCCAAATGAACAGTTCCAACCTGGTTAGGATTCCCTTAAAGCTCAAAGCAGCGTGTTTTCTCCTTAAATAGATAAACATAGTGATAAGGTCCTGTAACAGTAGTGAGGTCAAAAGCAATAATGGATCGTGATCGGAAACAAAATTGATGAGGGATTACTACTTAATTCCTTCCCGTGAATAAACTACACAAAGCAAGTAAATTGCAAGTTAGATGTGTTTCTTGCCTACTAAGATTAGAAAAATTGCTTCACCCCAAGCTGATGAAGTATTTAATTTGTTTTTATATATGCTTTTGAGCTAAATGACCTTGCAGTGAGATCACATTTCCAGAAATCAGAGGTGAGAAGGTCTATCAGAGCATCTGATTCATCCTGGTACTGGTTGATAGTATAATGTGAGAGCAGGATTAAAAAAAACAGCAGAAATGTCGTTCTTAAAAGGCAGCTAAGACAAATGGAGTATCTTATCCTCTTCCAACCCCTTCTGCAGCTTCCCTGAAAAACGGTTGTTCCCCCCCCCACCCCAAACAGAAGTAAGAATAAAATTAGGTGAACATCAAAAGGAACAAAAACAAAACCTCAGCAGCATTTTAAAGAGCATATGTGATTTTCAATTACAATGCTGACAGTTATTGCTCAAAGTTCTTGCTAGTGGTACTAAATCACAGCCACTGAGGTCTGCAGCGCTATGAACCTTTTCCTCTTTTCTTCTGCAGCGTGTGTGTGTGTGTGTGTGTGTGTGTGTGAGTGAGTGTGAAAGACAGAGACGGAGTGGGGGTGAGACGAGGGGGGGGTGAGACAGAGAGTGATAGAGACAGAAAGCTTGAGTGTTATGTTTTTCCACGCGCCGCCGCCGCTTCCCCCGCCGCCCCCCCCCCCCAGGAAAGGGATGTCGCATCCTTTTACCTCTGCGTTTAGTGGACAGAGGTTGTTTACTACTTTCTACTCGGAATAACATGCCAATCATGTGGGACCTCCCTTTTCTCTGTCCAATTGGCTTGTTGGGAAATTCCACCTTTATGTTGGTACTCGATTAGTGACTGGCTAAAGGAGCTTGTCAGTCAAATGGGCATCCCACAAAGATGCAGTAGTAGTATGAGGGACGAAATCAACGCAGCTGAAGGGAAGTCATCCTCCTCTCTCAACTAGAATTGGGTACATCTTAATGAAACTGGAAAGCAGTAACCTAACCCAATAATGTTTTCTGATGGCATCAGCCCCGAGCTGAAAAGAGAATCAAATAAATCAAATATTTATTTGTTTTGAAGCCTAATTTTGATGCAGCTGCAGACCCACCCTTCTGCCCCCACCCCGGCCCCCCCCCCCCCGTGTTTCTCCCCTCTCCCACTGAGAGAGGCCATTACAGCCTGCTGTTTACAAAATGACATTCCTCTCCTATGCCCTTTCTTACTTCATGTCCTGAGCCTGATTTTTTTTTTTCCTAGCAGGTGGTGTAAGGGAAGCAGGAAGGAGGTTGTTTTTCTGTATGTTTTTCTTCATGAGGGGAATCCTAGCTTTGTTAATGTGCACCATTATATGCCACCATTCAATCTACTATCATTTCTGCTCTTCAGATTATATAGGATACTTGAATGTGAAGGAATAATTTCGGGTAGAAATAAAGCATCAGAAACAGGTATGGTTTCTGAGGGATTGCTAAAAGACCGATTTTTTACAATGCAAAATACTAGTTTAATTTTTTTCCCGCCTCCAGAGGTTAGTTCCCTCTAAAGGAATTGGTGGTTTGAGTTTGTTTGTTTTTTAGGGCAGCATTGTGGTGCTTTTTTAAAAATGTTTTTCTACCTTTTGCTGTTATCTGAATCAGGTTTCCTATTTCCAGCAGTACAATGTGGTTGTATTCAATGTGATAGAGGAGTAGTGGACATGAATTATTTGCGACACGGTTGCCTGGAAGATGTGGAGTGGATTTTACGTAGAATGGAGCAGCTCTGGTGTCAAGAGTCTTCTCTGTTACAGATTCCAAGCAGGAAGCAAAGCCAAAATGGCACAGTAAAGCATGTGGCATTCAGTTTAAAATTACCTTTTCTTCCCCAATGCCAAATCCCAGTCTATTTGTATTTCTTTTAAGCACACACGTATTTTCTCTTTCTTGATTGTTTAGAAATAGTTTTATTTTGCAGGTGATTAGGCAGAAATTTTTTTTTATAATGAAAAATCTCATGTTGTAAATGTTTTCTATAAGATTACTGTAGTTTAAGGCTCCTTGAGTTTTCCAGATCTTACTAAATGACAAGCAAGGATAGCCATGCTTTACTTCATGACTGATAGAAAATATTCTAATTGATAAACCAATAATTAGCAAAATTGTATGTGGAGGTCATGACTTATAAGATATCCATTCAACCCTTCTTAAGAGACAGGAGATTTGGGTACAAACACTTGTGTTGGCAGATCTCTTCAGCTACTATAGAATATCTTGAAGTAAAATAGAAATTAGGGCCTTCTAACTCTGGGATTCTGTATAATAAATAATATGTTATAATGTAACCTATAATGTATTAAAATGTTAGAAGCAATTTATAGAAGGACCAGACTTTCTTTATCTAGAATAAATATGGCTAAAACTAAATGTTGTAACATTGTTTTTTTTCCCTCCTGCTTTATAAAATTTGCTATAAAGCAGGGAGAAGAGAAAATCCAAAATGGGATCATGAAGAGTTAGCTGAAACAACTGAGCAACAACAACAAAATTGTTAAAATTTTACTTCTTTGTAAGTCAGAAGACTGTTCTTGTTTCTAACCTAGTTGCTGAATTTTCTAAAGGGAAGAGAATTTCCAAATCATTGAGCACAACTTACCTATTTTGCAGATGAGGAAACTTCAGTCTTGGATGATATGATTTGCGAGGGTCACAAGCCTATTGATAAACTAGCCAATCATTTAACCATTATAATTAGATAAAGTTAATATAATCACTATAATAAAAACGTGAACCTTGCTATCTTATCCAGTGAGATATACATGAAATTTTTTTTTATAAAATGTAAAAATATTGTTTAAACTATAAGCTCCTATGACTAGTACAGCTTAGATGACAACTTTGTTTAGTTAAGTGGAGAAAGTGGAAATTAGTGAACTCAACTTCTAAGAACAACACAAAAAAGAGAAAATGAAAACTGGATGTAGATATAAAAGTATATACTTTTTTGAGTGGACTTATAATATTAAAGCATACAATATTAGGATCACAGAATTTTAATCCTGGAGAAAGCCATAGAGTAGATATAGTTCAAACCTCAAATTTTACAAAGAAGACAATAAGGCCAGGAGAGGGTAAGTGATTGGTTCAAGGTCATCTGGCTAGTCACATGGCTGACAGGGACTGAAATGTAATTTTGACATCCTGTTGTTTTTTTCTACTATGCCACACTGTCTCATGAATTATATATTTTGATATTGACTTAAGCCACAAATTAACATTATCTGAGTTATACTGTATTTTATTTATTTTGTTAAGTATTTCCCAATTTCATCTTACTCTGGTTTTGGCTGCACTGGGGAGTTATCTGGCTTTGAAGTTGATACCTATGCCTTAAAGAATGTTTAAAGATCCTCTAAATCCACATTTTAAGTAAATATTCTCCCCCTTTCACCTTACTTCCTATACTGTCCGTTACTTATCTCTTACTTTCTACTTATTTGCTGCAACATTTTGAGTCTTTGCCTTTGTCTTTTTTCTGCATGTCTTGTTCTTCTTTTTCCAGGTTAACCTGTCTGTCAGTAGAGAAGCCATGCTTTACATTGCCAGGTTACAGAGTCTGACCAAAATTTGTTGTAGCATCATAGTATACTGGGGAGAAAAGTGGGTTAAAATGAAATTAATTTTTCAGGTTTGTCTTCAGTTAAAGGAAACAGTTGCTTTTTTCTTTTAGCTCTTGAACTTACTGTGTCAAACAAAAACAAACCAATCCTAGTTTGTTATCAGTGTTAATTTTTAATTTCAAAATCAACTAGTGCAGAGTATGATGGCTACAATCTGGGAGGCTGAGACTGGTGGATCTTTTGAGCCAGAGAGTTGTGAGTAGGATTGAAGCATTAATTCGATTGAAATATGGCATGTCCAGGAGGATGAGGCTCTCAAGCCACCTGAGAAATGAAGCAGCCCGGGTTGAAAAACAGAGTAGGTGAAAGCTCCTCCTTGCCAGTCAGCAGTGGAATCCTTGTGAGTGCCCCCTGCTCTTCTGACCTGGGTGAAATACGTAGACTAGTCTCCAAAAAGAAAAGAATAGCCACTATTTTTGTAGTGTTCCACCTCTAATAGCTCAGCATAGCTTACATGATTAAGTCTAAATTTTTTAGCTTGACTTTACCTAAATGGTCCTTAATATGCTTTAGTTTGACTTTGTATAATCAGGTCATATTTTACCTTTCAGACCTTATTGGTGGTGTGGTATAGTGTTACATACACTAAATTTGAAAGATCAAATTCCAGTTCTAGTACTTATAACATATTTGATTAAAACTCTATAGGCCTCTGCTTTCTCGTTTCTAAAACGAGCTGTTTGAATTAGATCATTTCTGTGTCTTCCAGCTTTATCATCCTGTAATTCCACAATCCACTTCCTTCTTAATTATCTCCATCAATTTTCATGCAACCATAAAGAACAAGGAAAACCTAACACTTTCTTTGAAGGAATAAATTAAGACTTTTTACGTGTATCATAATTCCTCACCTATCCAAAACTCCGTTATCTAAATACCTCACTGAGTCAGAAGATAGACAAAAACTTTTTTAAAAAAAAGTTTATATAGAAAAATCG
Source organism: Pseudochirops corinnae (assembly GCA_028646515.1). Classification (NCBI taxonomy): domain Eukaryota; kingdom Metazoa; phylum Chordata; class Mammalia; order Diprotodontia; family Pseudocheiridae; genus Pseudochirops; species Pseudochirops corinnae. Next base: position 102,116,931 of record CM053589.1, read on the forward strand.
CTATACTGCCATTTAGAAGCTAGCACTTTAAGCTTTGTAAAAACATTTTATGTGTATTATCTCATTGGGTCCTCACAACAATCCTGTGAACTGGGAGTTATTATCACCATTGTACAGATGAGGAAATTGAATCTAAGTGAAGGTTAAGTGACTTGGGATCTAGAGGAAGATTTGAACTTAAGTCTTCCTGCCTTCAGATCTAGCATTCTATTCACCGGGCCGCCTAGCTAAAATGAGCAAGAAAAAAGATTTCTGAATCATCAGAATAAATATTACCAAATCCATGTATTACACTCAGTGGAGAAACTCTTAAGTGACTCACCATGATTTCGTGCACAGTGTGTGGCGGCTAAGTGACGCCATAGTTCCTAGAGCTCTGAGCCTGGAGTCAGGGAAGAACTGAGTTCAAATTCAGTATAAGTTGCATATTAGCTATGTGACCCATGTTGAGTCTCTTAACTGCTGTATGCTTCAGTTTCTCCATCTGTAAAATGGGAATCTACCTCCTAGGGCTGTTGTGAGGATTAAATGAGATAATAATTGTAAAGCACTTTAGCACAGTATAAATACTATATTAATGTTAGCTATTAAAGACAAATTACCTGACTTTTCAAGAGGATAAGAGATTAGAAGCTACTTATGAAAAGTGAGATAGGGAGTGACTTTTAATTGCTGGAGGCAGTGGCTGATATAAAGACAAGAGTGGGGAAAACTCTTTTCAAAAAAGCAGATACACAATCTCAAAAGCCAGTTGCTGTAGAACTATTTTACCTCAATAGGCCCTAAGACTTTTTGCTTTATTACTAAACAACTAACATTCCTAATAATGATCCCAAGTTATAAAAAAAAAAGTTCAATATTTCCTTTAAAAAGCCAGGCAGCTGTGAAATAAATTTTATGAATCTATTCATAAAAATCATTAACATACTCCTTAAGAAGATCTCTTCTGCTGTAGTTCAAAGAATTTCTTAAGGATTGCATGTCTTAGTCTATTCTCCCTCATTTACAGATAAAGGAAATTAAAAGTAAAAAAAAAAAAATTAAATGACTTACCCAAGGTCTTACCACCCAAGTGACTCATACAAGTTTGTTAGTAACAGAGCCAGACCTGGATTCTAAGTTTCCTTTCCCTAGTTCATGGCTCTCATCTTTGTTGTTCTAAAGACATTAGGAATAATTTTGAAGAAAGACCACTTAAACTTTTTATTTATACTTTTATTCTTAAAATATATTTATCTGTTACATGACATTCTGCATTAATTTTGGATACTGATAGATGACCATGTCCTTGGATTTCATAAATATGGCTGTATTTGTATCTCCCAGTCCCAAAGTAGTCTTTTATTTTGGGGCAGTTTTGATGGATAAGAAGTTTTTCCTGACATTGAACTGAAATTTGCCTCTTTCAAACCTGTCCTATAAGGTGGGTTCAAGTCCTCTCTGAATTTTCATCAACCACTTCTAGGCACATTGGTTCATCAGTGAGTTTGTAGTTCCTTTAAACTGGGCAGATTTCTTCCATATGAACTGCTGTGCTGTGAAGCCATATGTCCCCCCCTAGTCTTGGTGCACTGGACCTTTTGAACATGGTACAGGACTTTAAAATTTAATGGGGAAATAGGGAGAAATCTGTGAGTCAATAAAATTTATTGAATACCTACTATGTGCCAGTCATTTTGCAAAGTGCTGGCTAAATGTAATTGTCAGGTCACCTAAAAGTTTGATTCTTCTGAGATCATGGTAGAGTGTAATTTGCATCTATTTAGACTCATTTGGAGAATATTATAATTTAAATAATGAACTTTTGTGGTAGGTAGCAATGCATGCTCATTAAAAGCATTACACAATTTCTGAAATATGTGACCTGATTTTTTTTCTCCCATTCAATTCTAGGTAATGTGCATTTTTCGTCCACACTTTTTTGTTTTGTTTTGTTTTTTTCTATGTGGATTTTTAGACCAGTGTTTCATTCACCATTTATCTCATTGAAGAGATTCAGAGACTTGGTGAAAACAGCTTTATGTCACAAGCAAATAAAAAGCATCTGTACAACCTTATTAAAAGTAAAGAAATTCCTTTGGAATTTGGATTTTGCAGATGGCAAGGTTGAATAATTTTGTTTCTTGATATATATTCCAAATAATAAAGGATCACTGAACCAAGTTTTCTGTATTATCTCTGTAATGAAATTTTATATAGTCTTAATATATTCAAGGAAGACATTTTGTTGGACAGAGCCTTCAAGACACACACACACTCTCTTTCTGGTGTGTGTGTGTGTGTGTGTGTGTGTGTGTGTGTGTGTGTATTTTCAGACAGTGGTATGTTCTTTACACCTCAGTCAATTCTCTGATTGTAAAGGCATGATCCAAAATAAGGATTCTTAACCTAGAATTTGATCCGTGGATAGCTTCCAAGGGATGGGGGAAAATGTACACAAGCAGTTTTTGTAAAAAGGGTCCATAGGCTTTGCCAGATGATCAGAGAGGTCAACAACACACCCAGGTCTAGAGGCTACATACAGGTGACTCGGAGGGCTGTGGAAGTACTCATGGTGGATATAAAGCTGAAGTTCTTTCCTTATCTCTTCTTCAAAATCCCTTAAGAAACAGCTTAAACACCTCCCCTTCCTTGCTCTTTCCCCAATGCTTATTTATTCTGTGTATATTTATATAGGAACATACTATTTCCCTTCCTTGAAGGGCTTATTTCACTTTTGGACTGTGTCTCTATCTTCAGTGCCTTAAGCTTAGTAAGGGCTTAATAAATGCTTATTGATTGAGTGATAAGATACAGGATGTCCCAAAAGTCAGTGCAGTTTTAAGCAATAATAACTTACTATTACTAATTACTATTTATGACAGCCAAAAGAACTAGCTTAAAAGACAACACTGAGAACGTATGATTATGTTATGCTATGGAAACACTTGTTTTATTCCACAAATTAAAAATAAACTAATTTTTAAAAAAAGAGCATGTATATCCAGAAAAGGAGGTAAGTTAGTTGTGTAGCAAGATTGGGGATTAAAAAATGATTACTCCAAGTATTATACTGATATCCGCAAGCTAATTAAAAAACCAGAAGAAGCCCTTCAGTGTGATTCATAGTTACCCTATGGAGAATTTATTGAGTTATATGGGAAAAAATTACATAGGATGAGTCATATAATGAATAGTTTAAGATTTGTACCAGTGTAAAAAGCTACACAAATGAATGAGATCAAAGATCCATCAAAGTTTCAAAGTGTAAATGATGAGATTTTGTCTGCTTATACAAAGTAGAAAAATATTTTTGAATTTTGATTCTGTCATTCAACATATATAACTGCTTAGCTTCTTATCTCATTTGAATCTGATAAGCCTGTGCATGTTTCTTCTTCAAAGTACAGGGCCAAAGATAGGTCCTAAATGGGCAGAATATGGGGTGGAACTTAAGACTTTACCAATACCACTTCTTCCTCTATATGCAAATATAACTATTTACACTCCTGTTCCAAAAGCAAATGTTCATATGCCTTCCATTCTATCCAAAATAGGAGGGCACTTCTGAGTGGGTAAGAAGAAACTTCAATTACCATTTCCCTTGACAGATACTTTGAAGTTTGTAAAGAGGTTCTGATGCTGAAAACAGTATTTACTTTTATTTCCAGGTATTAGGCTGCATAGTAATTGATGGAGAATGGAGATCCCAGGCAATAGCATTGCCAAACATTTATTAAAGAGTCAAAAAAAGGCTAAATATGTGCCTCTAGAGTACAGTGTTTTTCCTGCATTTATAACTACATTAAATGTCTGGGATCATCCTTGTATACTTGGTGAATTAATGGTATTTCTAAAGTACGCAATTCATTTTAAAAAGGGGGATTAAGTTGATAATATTTTCTATTGAGAAGAAAAATTACATATAAATGGAAATGTTTTCATGAAACTGTTTTTTTATTGAAATGTTTCCCAAGAGAACTCTGGTCCCAATACATCACAGACTGATGTTAGATTAGAAGGAATGAAGAAAGGCAGAATGTAAATAAAATTGAAACTGACCAGTCTAGTTTTACTCTCTGAGTAAGCTGTTCAAACAGCCACAACACTGAAACAGAACCACACATGTTTTAAGATAAATCAAATATATTTTTCATATTAAATAAGTGCTTTCATATTTTTTACTGAATTTTTGAAACTTTTTTTTTCCCCTGCAGACCCTTTCGAATACTAAATTATTTTTCCTTTGAATTGAATATCTCTCTCTCTCTACTTTTTCAGATTGACTTCTGAGATACCAGAAATTAACTTGGTGAATAATACTATGAGTAAAAATAGAAAATTTGAAATATTTAGGCCAATAGACAAGTTTCTTCTGGGAAATATGAACTGTATGCTATAGAGATCAACAAAGTAATACTTAACAAATTGTACTGTGAGGCTAAGGAGATGTAGCAAGTAGTAAAGGAACTTTTGTATTTTTATATGAGAAACATAATCAAAGATCTCTAAGATGAACATAACCACTGAATTGTACGGGAGGTTGGTTTTGTGTAAGGTAGAGAAAAAGCTTCAGGTTTGGAGTCATTGGTACTTGATTGATTGGAATTATGGCTCTGTCACTTACTACTTGTATGAGTTTAAAAAATTCACTTCCAACTTTGTGGCCTCAGTTTCCTCCTCTGTAAAGTGAGAGAGTTGCACTGGATGGCCTCTAAAGGTTTCTTCCATCTCTAAATTGATGCCCCTATGATCCTGTGACCTCTGAAGTTCCTTTAGAGAGCCAATCAGTGGTAATGTAATATATCTGAAATAGGAATGAACTTTCTTCTTTTTTTCCTAAAGAAACAGAAACTTTAGTCTGTTTGTTTTCAATAATCTCCCTTCCCTATGTCACAGTTCCTAGCTCATTGCGAATATTTAATGATTGTTAATAATAAATATAGGCCAGCCAGGTGGCTTAGTGAATAGAGGACTAGACATTGGGTCAGGAAGACTCATCTTCCTGAGTTCATATTGAGCCTCAGACACTAGCAGTGTGATCTTGGGCAAGTCATTAACCTCAGTTTTGCCCCATTTGTTTTTGTAAATACCTCAGTTTCCTCATCTGTCAAATGAGCTGGGGAAGGAAATGGCAAACCACTCTAGTATCTTTGCAAGAAAAACCCAAACACAGTCACAAAGTCAAAGGTGATTGAAATGACTGAACAACAACAAATAATATCAAATCTCAAGAAAAATAAACTTTCTTATATGAACTGTGTATATGTGTGTGTGTGTGTATATTTAATAGCATCCTCATTTAAAAATGAGTACGTTTCCTTCCTTTGTATTTTTCTACTTGTAACCATGTAAGGTTAAAAAAAAAAACTCAACAATATGCCAACATGAAACTTAAAACACTCATTTTATGTGGCAAGAACACTTATCTCCAGATGAAAGTACAGTGTTTTATGTTTTTAGGTATGTCTTTTGTTAGGCTCATATCAAGCTAATTTGTCTGTATCATAGAGTCACCTTGTAGAAAGCTTCTTAGAATTTCTCCTACATATGAAATATGGACTTTTTTTAAACTGGAAAATTTAATAATAATAATAGTCTACATTTATATAGTGTTTATTATGTATTAGTCTCTGTGTTAAGTACTTTATAAGGGCTCCTTACCACAGTCCTGCTTATCCCTGTTTTACAGTTGAGGAAACAGAGGTGAGGTGACTCCTAGGGTCACATAGCTATTAAGTGTCTGAAGCTGGATTTGAGCTCAGGTCTTCCTGACTCCTGGCCTGGTGCTCTATCCACACAGCAACCTAGCTGCATTCAGTGTAAAAAAAATCATCAGGCAAGCACAGTTTACTCCCATTGATCTCCTCTGCATATAGCTGTGCTGAGTTTTATTCTAGTTATGAACCGTGTTCATAAATCTCTTATTGATAGACACCCAAAAATGTAGAAGGATTCCCTTCTAAAATACAGTTTCATAACTGCAAGCAGATTGCTGGTTCGTGGAATTGTGGAGCTCATGTAAAGTTGAATTGAAGGAGAAGAAACAGTATGAAAAGATGCATGTGGGTGTGGATATGTAGTTTGTGCCGGTAGAGGAGCAAGTACTTAAGAAGTCTTATAAATTCTACATAACATTAGGAATGCAGATAGTATATGAGGTGTATGATGTTTTTAGGGAAAGGACTTACTTACAACAGGGGAAAATCATTACTTTGTAGCTGCAAAGATCTTCTCCCTGAATGTATACCCAACAATAGTATCAATATCCTGAGAAGAAACAAATGTATACAAATAACACCCAGTCTCCTGTTAGAGATTGTAATAATGAAATTATTTACATTTAATAGCATCGGAAAAGGCCATTTAATAGCATCGGAAAAGGCAGGAATCTTGTGGCTAACTTGAATGAAATGACTAGGATGGGTCAGAACAAATGTGTTCTATTCCTATAATCACTTGAATTCATCAGGACTCTATCCTGAAGGCAAAACATCAATATAAGAACTCTGCTCTCTCCACATTGGTGTTATTCTTAGGTAAGAAGGATGGAGATAAGAATCACTTCATAACATCATTGCCTGGAAGAGACCTTAAGAGATTATCTAGGCCATCTTCCTGCCGTCAGAGACAGCCATACCAAAGTATATGGGCAGTTGAAAATATTTCTATTTAAAGAATTTCACAAGATCTCTAAATAACATAAATCTAGCAATGTTCTCAGGGAGGGAAAGGGAGCTAGGGGGGACAGGATTGAATATATTTGTTCCCCCCTCAAAAGTTTCTTTTAAAGTGAGTGTATAAACACTGAATTGTATTAAGCCATTTAATTTCATAATAAAGCTAAATCTCTGTTTTTAGAAAAAAATCAGCTCTGATGTGTACCCTCACCCCATTGCTCATTATATTAGCTTCCTGATAATTAAGAGAATGGAGTGTTCCGCAGCCTGCCTAATATAAACATAAATGGATTTCCCAGAAAACTGAACTATAACCCTTGCATTTGCCAGTGCCTCGCTGGTATTAATTTCCTTATCTTAAAATGAAGAGGATGGATTAAATGACCTTCAAGGTCCCTTCCAGCACTTTGATCCTATGCTACTAATAAAGGGTTTAATAATTGTAATTAATAATAGCTAGCTATAATTCCTACTATGTGCTGCCACAGACTAAGTGGTGTTTGCAAATATTATTTCATTTGATCCCCTCAATGACTCTGGGAGGGAAGTACTAGTGTTAATGCTTTCTCTAGTCTTTCTAAAATGGATTTAAATATTATATTGCCTTAGTACACACAGGAAACTAGGTGGTACAATGGATAGAGTTCTGGGCCTGGAATCAGGAAAACCTGATTTCATAGCTAGCCTCAGATACTTAATTGCTGTATAACCCCATGAGGCAGTCACTTACTCACTGTTTGCTTCAGCTTCCTTATCTGTAAAATGGGCCTAATGATAGTACCTACCTTGCAGGGTTTTGAGGATCAAATGATATCATAGTAAAGCACTTGGCATGGTTCTTAGCACATGGTAAGCACTATAAATGTTAGCTATTACAAGCTACTTACCTGGGCAAGTCACTTTACTTCTGTCTCAGTTTTCTCAACTGTGAAATGGGGATTGTGAAGATCAAATAAGATTATTTTTGTAAACCAGCTTAGCATGGTGCCTATCAAATAGTAGGTGCTGGCTAAATGCTTATGCCTCCCCTGCCTTCCTGAGGGCACAGTGAGCTTAATTTAACCTCTTGGACATTCCAGGTCATTACTCTGAAAGTTATCATACTAGACTGACTGTCATATATTGATGTCTTCCAGAACTGTTAAAGTGTGTAGAATTTAGCTATTCTTGTTGTTCCCTTTCCTTCACAGATGTGTCCTGCCATTGACATGCATGCAGTTTAAAGCAGTGATACTCTCAGGAGCCTCTGAATATGTAGGATGGTAGTCTAGAAGCATACTTGTATTTACTGTCACCTTTTATGACCTGTTTTTCTCTGATCTCACTTGTCACTGCCATCTGCTTGTCTAAAACATATTACATTTTTCCCTAAATCCACCCTTCTTCTAAACTGTCCTGTTTCCGTTGGAAGGCACCCATGTCCTTTGAGACACCTAGATCCAAAACCTCATTGTCGATAATCAGCTTTTTATTCTCACTTACTTCATATATCCAGGAAGTTACCAAGTTTTGTAGTTTCTCCCTCCACAGCATGTCTCATAGCTGTCTCCTTTCTGTTCACAGTCACTACCCTGCTTCAGACTCCCCATTATCTCTTGCCTATTCTGTATAGTACAATAGCTTGTGAATCAGTCTCTTTCCTCTTCCTTCAGTCCATCCTCCATACCTGCCACTGAGTGATTTTCCTGAAGTACACTTGGATCATAACCTTCCCCTCCCTATTCAATAAACCCCAGTCCCTTCCCTTTAGGATCAAATATAAATTCCCTTGGCATTTAAAACCCTCCACAGCCTGTCTCCCTCATATTTTCCCAGCTTTTTTTGCACATTATTCTTCTGCATTCCCTCTGTGGTCAAGCCACACCCCAGCCCTCTTGCTGTGTTCCTTATGTCCCATTGCCATACCTTTACGTTGGCTGGCGTCCACGGCCATGATGCCTCCCTCTTTATCTTCAGCTTTTATAATTCCCAGCTTTCTTCAAGGTTCACGATTTGGTTCAAGCAACACCTACAGGAGGCTTTTCCTGGTCAGGACCCTCTCCACCTATCTCACCCTTGTCACCTACTTAGCCACTGTCTTCACCTGCCCATCCATCCCCAGCTGCTGGTACCTTCCCTCTGAGGTTACTTTGTAATTTGTAAGTGTCTTGTGTGTTCCTCTATAGATATAGACTGTCTCTTCCTTAGAAGGTAAAATTCCTTGAAGACTTTTTGCTTTTTGTGTGTGTGTTTCTGGTGCATAGCACAATGCTTGGCACTTAGTAAGTACATAATGAATTCTTGTTAATTGATTAAGCTGTTTGCGGCTCCTCATCTTGGTGTCTGCTTCTAATCTTCATTTTAATTCATAATTCATTCAGTCATCATAATCTAGCATTTATATTACACTTAAAAGTTTTCAAAGCACTTTACAAATATTTTCTTATCCATACAACAGTCCAACCTAGGTCTCGTATTCCATCTACTATGCTACCTACTGCCTCTTTATTCTTGGTTTTTCCTTTACTCATTTTCCTCTTTCTATCCTCTTTCCCCTCCTTTTTTTTCCTTGATAGTCCTCCTGTGCTGCTCAACTTTCAAGGCTAGTAGGGTTTTTCTCTTATATTCAAAAGATAATGAAGCTTTCCTCGTCCTTGGCAAACTGTTCTTGTGTCCTCTGTAACCTGTGTGGTCTTTCAACCACTTTAGTTGAGTTATTCATGGCACAGAAGCTTTTTAAGAAATCCTAGATGGATTGGGTGATACTTTGGATAATTGAGCCTATCAAAAGCCTTACCTTTAGCTAGAATCACAATTCAAAAAGCATGAGACCTTTCAAAATCACATTTCTATTTTTTTTAACCATTCAAAAATATTTACTGAATGTCAGTCCCTGCCTTGGGGCATTACAAAGAAGTATAATACATAATATCCTCGAGGGCCAGGACTAAAACCTACTTGGAGAGGCAGAGTTGAAAATAGTGTAACAGTTAAAGAACAATAGAACAAAACATAGTACATGATTAAGTGCCAAATGAGCAGTACAGACATTATGTGTTCAGAGGAGCGAGAGATCACTGTGTTTTGGAGCAATCTGGGAAGATTGCATGGGAAATAGAACTAGAAGAAAGACTGAGATTTAGAAAGGCAGAATGAAGTGCTCAGGCTTGAGGGGGAACAGAGGTGCAAATGCAAGTGATGGACCAGGTAACTGAATGGACCTATCTACATAACACACATGACTCATGGAGAAGAAAGTTGATAGGCTCATTGATGCTCTTAAAAACCATGTAACCCAGAGGTTCCCAAAGTATGGACCTTGGCTCCATGGGGATCTGGGAAGTCAAAATGATTTTCACAACAGTACTAAGACTTTATTTGCCTATTAAAATGCTCCTCTCTTTTCCAAATACTTATCTTTGTGAAGCTGGATTTCTTCATATTCTTCAAACAAAACGATCACAACAAAATGGATGCAGAAGCAGATATGAAAATCCAGCTGTCTTAAATAAAATTAAATCAGACATTAAAGAGATTTTCAAAAAAGATAAAAAGTAATGCTACTCATCTCATTAATTTTTTGTTTTGAAAAATTATTTTCATTAAAATATTATTTATGTTACTATGTGACAGGTTTATTGTGGTTATTTTAAATGAATTAATAAATGTTTTTTAAAACTACCACTTTTAATTTCTAATACTGTATATATCCATAGATGTAAATCACATAATAAAAAGCTCTTTTGAGAGGATCATCAATTTTTAAGCATATGTAGGGTTTCTGAGATCAAAAAGTTTGAGAAGTGATGATCTAGCTCAGTGCTTTCATTTTACATGTTAGAGAACTAAGATCTACAGAGGGCAAAGAATTAAAATTTCGCAAAGGTGTGAATTAATAATCCTGAATTTTGAACACAGGTCCTTGGATTCTCAGTGCAGTGGCTGAGATTACATGTGTCTTTTCCTGGACTATATAATGGTGGATCAAAAAGCTATAGTGTTTGGGGTACAAACAACTGTTACAGAATTTTGAAAAACGCAAGATTTTTGTATATTTTGTATACAACATGAGGAGGAAAAATTATATATTAACTCTAGCATATGGCAAAATGGAATATACTTCCAAACTTGAAAAAATACTTACCAATGTATCTAAGAAGACTCATTAAACCAGAGATGATAAATAGCTGTTGTTATAAATACATTCTGATTCTCAGTACTATCAAATTTGACTTTTGGGGGAGGCATAATCATAGATTTTTCTTTGTCTATGTATTTTGGTTATTTCTAATTAACTAGCCATAAGAACCATGTTACTGATTGTTCATACCATATTGGAAGCAGTGATTTATTTCAAACCAACAAACACTTTTTAAGTGATGGAACTGTGATGGGTTCCGGAGATTTGAAACAAAACAAAAACCAGTCTGTCCTCAAGGAGCTTTCATTATGTATGTTAACACACATACACATAGAGTATTTGCTATGGTTGTACAGTTGTTTTCAGTTGTGTCTGACTTTTCATGACTGCAGTTGAATTTTCTTAGCAAAGATACTGGAGTGGTTTTCCATTTCTTTCTTCAGCTCATTTTACAGATGAGGAAACTGAGGCAAACAGGATTAAGTGACTTGCCCAAAGTCACACAGCTAGTAAGTAATTGTGCCTGGGTTTAAAGTTGGGTCCTCCTGACTCCAGGCCCAGCTCTCCACTGTTCCCTATAACTGCCCTACAAATGTTGTAACTGTTAGTAACTCAGACTTGGTATCCAGGTTGGAGGAGGAGGTTAAAAGTAAGGTAAGATTCTTTAGGTTATCTTGGATTTCATGCTCTCCTTGCTAACAGAGTAAGATATAAACATGGTGTAAATCTACCCAGCGTGCAACATTCTGTAGGTTGTCCTGTGGTATTCATGGGATTATAGATTTGTAGCTGAAAGGGCCCTTAGCAAAGTGAAGAAGTCTAACTCCCTCATTTTATATTTGCTCAGGGTTACCAGGGCTTAAGTATCTGAGGCAAGATTTGAACCCAGATTTTCCTTACTTCACTTCCAGTAACTTGTCCACCATTCCCCATTGCTTCTTTTTGTAAGATTAGCTTGTTTGTTTTTTAGACGCACAGCTTTTCAGTGCCATAAAATTTCTCTCACCTGGGCAGATTGGTATTTATTTTATAATAACTCATTTCACATGTTTGCTGAAAGCTCAAAGACCTCTGGTGGGCAGTAAAAGACAGGGGAAGGGGGCGGCTAGATGACACAGTAAATAGAGCACCAGCCCTGTAGTCAGGAGGACCTGAGTTCACTGACCTCAGATACTTAATGCAAAACTAGCTGTGTGATCTTGGGCAAGTCATTTAACCCCAACTGCCCTACCTTACTCTCCCCAAAAAGCAAAAAAAAAAAAAAACAGGGGAAGACATTGACAAACTTTGTTTCTAACAAACACATTGTCCTAGCTCTACTTTTCACTTTCTCCTTACTGTAAGTAATGAAGTTTTCTGTAAATTGTTGGCCCAATTGATAGAAATAATAAAATTTTTGTGGTCTTTCCCTTGTGTATTTTTAGGAAATGTTCAAATCGTCTTTTAGTCTGAATATTGAAGTTTTCAGATGACAGTGGAGACCTTTGAGATCCCAAGGCTAGAAGCCACACGTGACCTCAAGGCTGCAAGGTGCCCCACTCCTAACTCAGCCACCTTGTTTTACCTGTGAGGACTCTGAGGGCCAGAGTTGTTCAGGGATGTGCCTTAATCAAGCTGGCAAAGGTCTTAAGTAAAAGATTGAAGTTTTGAACTCATATTCTTGGTCTGCATATCCAACTGCCAGATTAAATATATCTTTTATTGCTTTTATTGCCATTGGGAATTTAATTTTTCTGGACTATTTAAAATTATAACAGTAGAAATATCTGGCAGTTTTAAGAAAGGTTTATACTTGTTATGATAGTGCATTTGAAATGTGGAGAACCCCTGACATTTTTACTCAGGAGTAAAGTGGATTGGGACAGGGAGAGATGTGATGAAAAAAAAAATGAGTAGAGTCTGATTTCTTTGGTACCAATGGTTCGAGTTAGTTTTGATTCTTACTGCAATTAAGTTTCTACTTGCATTTTAGTACTATCAGGAGTTCATAATCATGTAAGTTATAGAAGATTGGAAGTCCAAATCATAGTATTGTTTGTTTTGAAGGGATTAGGAATGTTTAAGTCCAGCAAGAATAATTGTATTTGTAGGATGTAGTTTTTATCTCTGAACTTTTGAAACTATAATTGAAAAGGAAAGTTTAGGAGATTGTCTTTTACAGTATAGATTAATCAGATATTGAAAACAATGCAGTTTTTGCATCTAAGTAAACTGGAATCAGAATTATGTGAAGAAAATATATAATTCTGAATGTTATTGAGCTGAACATTTTAAAATAGCCACCAAAATGCAGGAGTTGAAAGGAAGAAATGTAAAGACTACATTCATGTGTTAGCGTGATTCTTCTAACATACACTTAATATACTTGTTGAGCTACTTAGTCCTGTAATAAATAAAGTTTTTTATGCTCCTGAGCTATAAAATTCCACCAAATCTGTTGTATTTGTGTAATGTAATGACCAGTAGCTATTTTATTTATGTGTTGCATGTGGTTTTTATAGCACAAAAATGAAATGGCAAAATAGCTGCTTTGGTCTTCCTACAGTATCTTCTTTTTTTTTTTCTTCATTATGATTACCTACTCCTCACACATTGGAATTTATAAACAGAAAAATAATTGCTTATATTCCAAATTCCAAATTCCTACACTATTAACTGTGGATATTTATATGTAAAGAGACTGTATGATGCATCATTTTCTGAACAAGCTGGTTCTCCCGTATAAAGTAACTTAAGAACTAGGATCATTTTTTTGTCTTGGTAATCTATCATTGGCATTAGTGATTTGGAAACAGGAAGTTCTTTTAAAAATACATGCTAAACTTAATTGAATATTGAGGGTAGAATTTAAGTAAATTCTGCCTAAGCCAGTGTTAGTGATGCATATGGCTTTTAAAGGACATTGTCAACTTTATTGTCTTCTAAGTTAAAGAACCCCTTTCACTTTATAATTGCACTTGATGTATTTTTTTTTTTAGAAAAGGCTTTGAAATCAAGAATGAATTGGTGAATTTTATTCTGACTTTGTTATTAATAGATACTAAACCTGATCATCCATGTGGTTTGGTTATTTCCAAAATTACAATATGAATGTACAATTGGAAGTCAGATTCTGAAATTCTCTTTTAAAATTTCCCACCTTAAACGCAACAACAAAAATATCCACATTTGCCTAAGCAACTCAGTCATATCTATCTCAGTTGTTAGCCTGTGTAAGCATGTGGAGGAGAAGATATGGCATGTGACTTCACTCTAGACTCATAAACAACTATATCATGTGCTCAGGAATAGGAATGCAGGAGTATTTTCCCTTTAGAGCTACAATTTCCCACTATCTCATGATTTTTATTTTTTTATCAGCACTTGAGGAGAGAGGAGAGAGGAATGGAATAATATATCATATGTAGTTTTTCTGTTTTCAAGATTTTCAGTTTCAAAATTCAAGATATTAGCAGTTCAAACTCAACTATATCCCTTCTTCATTTTTTGCCCTTTTAATTCTATACATCTACAGTTGCTATATAAGGGTAAAGTTATTTCCCACTTATCTACTAAGATATCTCTGAGGCCTGCCATTGGTCAGTAATTTCTGACGAGAGTGTCAATACCAAGAGAGACTCCAAGTTCATTCTAAGTTGTTCTGTCAGAATACGCTCTTTGATTTCTTATCTTTGATCAGTTAAAAACAAATTTAAACAAAGCATTCTTTTTTTATTGATTTGTTTATTTACTTTTAGTTTACAAGATTCAGTTCCACAATCCCTTGAGTTTCAAATTTTCTCCCCCCCTCCCCTCCCCATGGCGGCTTGCAATTCGCAAATACTTTCACATTGGACATTAGTCTGGTTGTATAGAAGGGTTGTAACCAATGGAATGAACAATGGGAAAGAGGAAACAAAACCAAACATGGAAAAGAAAGAGAGCATGTAGTTTGCTTCAGTCTCCCTTTAAACTCTGTTCTTTCTAGATCTTTCTCTGAATGTAGACATTTCCTTCCATCCTGAGACTTTTAGAGTTGTTTTGTATTGTAACCTTGTGTTGCTGAAAAGAGTCCAGTTTATCAAAGTTGGTCATCACACATACATTGTGTCTGTCATTGTGTACAGGTTTCTCCTGGTTCTGCTCTTCTCACTTAGCATCAGTTTGTATAAGCTTCTCCAGGTAAATATGAAGTCCATCTGCTCCTCATTTCTTATAGCACAACAGTATTCCATTATATTCATATACCACAACTTGTTTAGCCATTCCGCAATTGATGGGCATCCCCTTAATTTCCAGTTTTTTGCCACTGCAAAGAGAGTTGCAATAAATATTTTTGTACATATGGGTCTTCCACTTCTATGATCTCTTTAAACAAAGCATTCTTTACCCTCCACAGCAAGATTATGGTAAACACAAATAGTATATTTGTTTACATTTTATATAAAATCATGGCTCTTAGAGCTAAAACAGAGCCCAAAAGATAATTTGGTGTAGATACTTCCATATCTAGGCAGGTGTAACAGTAAGCACCCTAGCATGCCTAGGGCGGCTACTAGCACAGGTTCTTAGATCTGCTTTTCTAAAGGAAAGCAACTCAAAATGGGTTAACGGTTTCACTTTAATCATTCAAACATATATCATTTACCTAGTTCAGGGGGAAAAGTCAGCCCCCTGAACTTCAGAGAATACAAACAGAAGTTACAAACAAACAGAAAAACAGATC
>CM053589.1:102132914-102157880 GCA_028646515.1 Pseudochirops corinnae
TTTTATTATAGTTTGCATCATTCATTTCCACAAGATTTTGAGTTACATATTTTCTCCCCCTCTTTCCCCCACCCACCACCCCAAAACAGCCATCCCAGTGTGTCCCCCCTCCCCCAGTCTATTCTCTCCTATGTCACTTCTCGGTAGGGCAGGATGGATCTCCCAACCACAGTGCCTGTGTATCTCAAGTTCCAGTTGGTGTGTAGTCAATAATAATAATAATAATTGCATATATAGATAGAAAGATAGATACATATTCATAACATTTGATTATGGAACTCCAGATTCCAGAGAACACACTTTTTTTGAAATGAAGGAGTCTAATATCTTTTTTACCTTTACATAGCAAAGGCAGGTTGTAGGGTGTAAGATAGGGTGTAACTATCATGATCAAATTTAACCGAGATGAATTAATCTAAAGCATTTCATTTAGATTCTTTCAAATAATACATGAACAGGACGGTAGTAACCTGATTTTAACAGTTGGTCTTGGGGAAAAGGCCACCGGGTTCTTAGATTTCCACTAGCTCAAAGCAAGTTAAATACATTGTCTTCATTGATATAACTGAGTGTCCAGACCAAAGTTGGGGAATAGTTTAACATGTGAAACAGTCATATTTAGCACTGGTTATGGCCTGTGTGGAAGAAACTTGATGAACTCAAAGATAGCCCAAGGACTCAGGAGGATAATGAAAAGTATGACAGTCACACTTTTTTTCATGTGCTCTAGGAGCCAACCAGATTAGACATTTTTTGTTCTATGAATTCAGTCCATCTTGCTTGTGTTTGTGCTGTCCCATATATGTGAATGTCTTCCACCTCTCTACCAAATGAAATCCTGACCCCCAATTTAAGCCATCTTTTCATTGTATTCACCCGGAAGTCCTAAGTCAGAAAAGATTGTTTTCCTTCCTTTGACCCCTGGCACATCATAACTTTCCTGTGTACTTCCACTTCACACACACACACACATATACATATATAATTTTTATAATATTTAACATTTGTATGTATGAATCTAATAGATAAAGATATAAATATATAGAAATAGATATCCAGAGACAGCTAAGTGGCACATTGGATAGAGTGCTTGGTCTGGAATCAGGAAGACCTCAGTTCACGTGCAGCCTCAGATACTAACTCATTATTTGTATGACCTTTGGGAAGTCAACTGCTGTCTGCCCCAGTTTCCTCATCTGTAAAATGGGGGTAATAATAGCACCTACCTCCCAGGGTTGTCATGAGAATCATATGAAATCATATGAAATAATATTTATAATGTACTTGTAAGAGTGCCTGAGGCTGACACATAGCAGGTGCTAACTGAATGTTCCCTCCCTCTTTCCTTTCCTCCCTCCATCTCTTCCTTCCTTCTTTCTTCCTCTTTTCTTTCCTTCCTTCCTTCCTTCCTTCTTCTCTTCCTTCCTTCCTTCCATCCTTCATTCTTTCCCCCTTCCATCTCTAGCTCCTTCCCTCATGCAGGTCCACTAGATTATAGCTTCTTCAGGGCAAGGACTTTGTCATACTCATTTTCATATTCCAATCAGGCTGAGATCAATGAATTGCACATGATAGATATTCAGTACATTTTTGGACAAAGAATTGGGTTGGAGAAAAGTTAGAGAAGAATCGATCTCTTCCCTTTAACAGTTTTTTGAACGGCCCTCACATGAACCTAGAATTCAACTTTAGTGGGGAGACATAAAACCTATAGGAGGAATTTGTAAGGTAGCACATTTTTACTTAATATAAGCAAGTATTTAAAATAAGGAAGAACTTCATAACAAGAATTGTCCTTCAATGAAAGATGCTACCTTTTGAAGTGGTGGCATTCCATATTACTTCAAGTGTTCCAGGATGACTTTTTGTCACCTGTATTATAGGGGTCTTCCTGTATTAGATAGGAATTTGGGCTAGATGACCTTCTAATTCTCTTAGCCTCTGGAAGGCATAAAACGATTACAAAAAGAGATTTCCTGAAGCTAATTGACATCTTCCTAGTAGCCATAGCCTTCTTCTGCAACCTCTATGTGGATTACATACTCTTTGAAGTGATTTGTAGCTAGAAGTTGCCATAAGATATTGGGGGGAGAGGCAAATATTTATGTGCAAAGAACTAGAAAATTAGGGAGCAATTTAGTTCTTTGACCCTTGCTGAATAGATGTTCTGTAAAGGTGTTCTGTGATTGATTAAGTCTGGGGCAGAAACCTCTCCCTGGCCCACTGTTGCTTCAGATTTTATTTCTGTGATTCCTTTTTAGTGGCTATACAGCAGGGGTTCTCAACCTGTGGGTCGCGACCCCTTTGGAGGTCAAACGACCCTTTCACAGTGGTCACAGGGGTCGCCTAAGACCATGGGAAAACACATATTTCCAATGTTCTTAGGAACGGAGACACCACTCCTCTATCCGTCTCCAGGCGGATATGCCCACATATGAGTATTAAAGGGTAGTGGCATTAGGAAGGTTGAGAACCACTGCTATACAGTTACAAACTGCTAAATACAAAAGCGAAGTTTAGAGGGGGAAATACAAGAGCAAATTTTAAGTCCAACTTTGTGTTAAATGAAGTTGATTAGCTCACATAATATTCAGGTGTCTCCAGGCCCTCCCTCAGCTGCCAGAGCGTCTCTCCACCACTTGCTTTAGATTTATTCTGTTTGTCTTTCAGTATCTGTGTGTTTTGGGTCCCCTAAATGAATGCAGACTTCTTTAAGTCAAGGGTTGCTTCATGTTCAGCTTTGTATTCCTAGCACCTTGCACAGTGACTGGCATATCATAAGCATTTAATAAGCACTTGTTGATTGCTTGTTCGATATTATTTTTTTCCAACAGATCCTGTGTGTACAATGATAGTCTAATGCTACCTCTTTCTAATTGCCACGTGCATTGAGGGGACAGAATTCATCTGTACTAAACAAACAAAACCCAACAAACTTACTTGAATTATCTGTTGAAAAAGAAGAAAGCCAGGATCTTGGTCATCTAGTGTCTCAGTGCTTCTCGTTTCTTTGGATTTCTCCTGAGACTTATCCTCTTTTGGGCTACTAGGGTGGATATTGGAATTTTTTGTTTTGTTTTGTTTTGATAGGGTTGAAGGATGAGTTGGTGAAGGATGTGGGTAATATGTGTTGTTGCCTTAGATTTTGGTAAGGCACACAAGAGCAATGGTGGTTTTAGGATGAATAACTGTTTCAATATAATGAACACATCTATCTATTTACAAGCTTAATTGAAAGTTGTTTTCAGTTCTGATTGAATTACTGGAAGTGGGATTTCTGGGTAAGCTTTGTGGGATTTCCCTTTAACTATTCTTCTGGCAAATCGGAGAAATAACATTTCTCTTTAGAGAGACTTCTGCTCTGGTTAAATTTTTTTTCAAGTAATTTTAGCAGTTTTATTTTATTTATATTATATGTAGTGAGTTAGCCAGATCAGCCTGCTTTTCCTTTTTCACTGATTTATTTAGACAATGCCACAGTAATTGGATAGATGGAAATACTTTCTTTCTCTGTGAGTGTAGCAAATTTTTTTCTTCACTTCTCTCTTTCGTTTGATGGATGGCCTTTAAAAAAAAGTGATTTAGGATGGTAGTGGCAAAAGTGTGTATGAGAAAGGAAAGAAAAGAAGAATTGAATAGAATTTTACAAGGAGGAGAACATCCTTAAAAAATAGTTATCCCATGCTTTGTAACCTCCAGCTTGCCCAAGTTTGACTGGCACTGTGCCATTGTTGGCAGAGGTTGACTCACAGGTTTGCCAGAAATGTTCCTCTTCTACTGGCTCTGTTTTTGCTTCATGTGGCTGGATGTTTATTCACCTGATTGTTGTAACTCTAGAATTCTCTGAAGTTATGGTGTCCTGAAGATAAAGGTGTATACTTTTAAAATTTTAGCTGTACAGATAAATGATAGTAGAGTGTGCACGTACACACAAACACACGTGTGCACGCACACACAGAGATACACACATATGTATATATAACAGCCTCTCTACTCCTGAATGACCATGTACTGAGGAAAGTGAGGAATACTGTGAGTTAACTTTCTAGGACTGAGAGTGATCCCCTTATTTTTTTTTTTTCTCTCCAGTCAGTTTGAGATCATTGAGAAGAAGGGAGCTGTTACAACGATTTCAGGTTTTTTAGCTATTTGATGCCATTTATATTTATGAGACTTCAAAAAAATATATTTGAAAAGTAATTTTAAAAATATGTTCATTTTGGAAGGTTGACTATAAAACTCTCTGCAGATCTTTTCCATTTTTCTTCTGTTTGTTATCACTCTTTCCATTTTCATCCTAAAATGCCTTAGCTTAGTTGGGTCTTTCACCAAGTTTTCTTTAAACTGATAGTACTCTCCACTGCTTCTTTCTCTTTCATGAGGAAATAACTGATTATAGTCATCTTCTATCATCTTTCTCAATAGGACAGCTATTTACTTCTTCCACTGCAAAATACATGTTTAAAACTTTTGCAAAAGTCTCACAAGCACATGTTCACAAGTATTTAAATGTGGAACAGATCATATATTGTCCTTAAAAATTGGTACTTAAAATCTGAAATACTCCTTGGGGCAGACATTTTACTTTCCCCTAAGATCTATCCTCTCTGAAGAACTCTAAGTTTGAATTTTCTGACCAAACAGGCATCTATGACTCATCTTCCTGTAAGACGATATCTCCCCCTGTAGTTACAGGAAGCACCTTCCACTGGATCACTCCGTGACTCTTGAGTGGGTAGCTACTAAAGTTAGGGACCTCCAAACCAGGATCACCGTTTGGTAAACTTTGCTGAAAAGAAAGCAGAAGAAGTAGTTAAGGAATTGAGGCAGTTTCAGTTTCACTTAAGCTTATTTCTTGCTGCCATGTTCAAGCAATTGTCATTGCTTAAGGAGGAGGGTCTGCCAAGTGACGTGCTATAAAGAGAGGAGGCAACAGTTTCCACAAAATTTTACAAATAAGTTTGTATTTTAAACAATTGTTGTCTTTGGCTGCCATATATTTCTACTTGGCAAATAATTTACTGACTAAAGAACTTTTTAGGTTCTTTTAATCTCTTCATTGTAACAACTTGATATACCTTGGTCAGACTTTTATATGAAAAAATCTTATAGTCTATTTCTTTCTTCCATTATGTTCCTTTTTTAAAAAAAAATCATTAGTAAATAGTTTGTTTAGGTCAAGAGGAAGTAGTCTTATTTGTACGTAGTATCATCTCATTTTTATTCTTGCTTTTAGCTTTATAGTAATTAAGAATTTTTGCTATAACAAGACATCTTGCTGATTGAATCAAGCCCTGAAATGTTCCAAATTCTCTTGGAAAAGATCCATAACAACTCAAAAGAGTTTAGTCTACCATCCAGCGAGGGAAAACCAAATAGACTTTTTAAAAATGCCTGTTGTTTAAATCATGACATGCAGTAGGATGAGTTCTCTGTATTGTCCCCCTGACAAGTTTCGCATTTTGGACATATGATAGAAATAGATAAGTTGGGTCCAGACTTAAATAGGAGACAGAAAGTGGGTTGGATTCCTTTCAGGAAGTTGAAAGCCTTTTTTAATGACCCCATATTTTCCTCAGAAGCAAAGGTCCATATTTGTAATACCAGTAGTTTGTCAGTTTTTCACTCCAGTCAGTTTGAGATCATTGAGAAGAAGGGAGTTGTTATAACGATTTCAGGTTTTTTTTTTTTTTAGCTATTTGATGCCATTTATATTTATGAGACTTCAAAAAAAAGATATTTGAAAAGTAATTTTTAAAATGTTGTATGATTGCAACACATGAAACACTATAACTTTTTTTTAAAAAAAGGTTTCATTGATATCTTGTTTTTATATCACCTAGATTTTTCCCTCTACCTCTTCCCCCTCTCCTATCCCAGAAAATCTTCCCTTATAACAAATATGAGAGAGAGACAGAGAGATAGAGACAGAGACAGAGAGAGACAGAGACAGAGAGAGAGAGAGAGAGAGAGAGAGAGAGAGAGAGAGAGAGAGAATTTGCAAAACCAATGAACACATCCATCTGATGTTATATGTAGTGCTCCACACCTGTGGACCCTGACCTTTCTTAAGGAGCAGGAGAGTTGTTTTTTTTTTTTTTTTTGACCAAGCTTGAAACACTTTAGTTGTCAAAAAATTAAAATTGTATATTAACTCAGATGACAATGAGAAGGTTCATGGAAGATATGAGCAATTTTTGACACATAACAAATGAGAGTCTGTTAATAACTTGCATAAAGGGTCTATGACAAAGAATTATCATAAGTGATATAATCAAGGAAATGAATGACAGAAAAAGAAGATGGGCTGGTCACAGGGAGAGGAAAAGAGAACTCCTGGATCACTTGTGTGCTTTGCTTTTCTCCAAGCTTCTACAGTGTCAGGCCTTCCTATTTTTCCTGTCTTCTTTCGCTTTATTCCCAGAAACATACTCTTTGATCCTTCCTCCTGGTTGTTCCCAGGAACAGGACATTCCATCTCTTGGCTCTGAGAATTCTCTCTAGCTGTCCACTATGCCTGGAACACTCTCCCACCTTTGCTCTGGCTACTGACCTCCCTTGGCTTCCTTTAAGTCTCAACTAAAATCTCATTTTATACTGGAATTCTTCCCTAATCCCAATTAATCCTAGTGCCTTTCATCTGTTAATTATTTCCTATTTATCCTGAATATATATATATATACATATATATAAATTAATCCTAATTATATATACATATATCCCTATATCTACACATGTATGTATTTGTGTGTGTGTGTATATATATATATGTATGTATGTGTGCATGGATGTGTATTATTTATTTACATGTTATCTCAGTTATTGAATTGTAAGCTTACTGAGGGCAGGTACTGTCTTTTGACTCTTTTTGTAACCCCAGGTCTTAGAATAGTGCCTGGCAGGTGGTAGGTTCTTAACAAATTTGTTGATAGTTGATTTCAGGGGAAAGTGAGAAAGGTCACTAGTGCCTTGGATTCACATCCTGAGGCAAACTTCTGGGAGGACAGTAATCTAGAGTTGTAAGTCTTTAAGTCAGAGCAGTAAATATTTATTAAGTGCTTTTAAGCTCTTTGTTAAACTCTGGGAATACAAATACAAGCTGAAGGGAAGGCAGCCCCTGCCCTCAAAAAGCTTAAGTGCTAAAGGAAGAAGACTTATGTAAGGCAGCTGAAAAGCTGCAGTGGGGGAGAAAGTAGCCAGGTAGAGGACCTGATAGATAAAGTCCAGAGAGTCAGGAGCAGAGCTTGGGGAGGAATGAAGTTATATAGTGTGAACAGGCTGGGATGGGTTATGATCCACATTGTTGGGGGAAATATCCACATCAATGAAATCACAGATCCATATGAGTATCTTGAATAATTGCATAGTATATAAATTCCAAGGGGGAATGTACTTAAACAAACACTTAACTTTTGATTTTTAAATTGTAACAAGATTTGTTGAAGGAGGCATTAGGAATTGCTTTAATCCTGCTGTCCTTACTATATAGTATGAGAGAGAAAGCTTTCCACAGTTGTTACCTTCAAAAACATATAGTATGTATTCTGTAGTGTTCTACAGAAGCTCTCTTTACCCTCTCTAGCCAGGCCAAGTGCTCCTTCAAGGTCAGTGCTTTTCACCTTAAAACTGGAGAAGTTCTAGTTTGTCAAGAAAACAACTGAATTTTCCTGCAGTTTATCTTATGTCCCCAGGTCTTTTACCCTGTGAGGCAGGAGGTAGAACTGTATTTTTCAATAGATATAATAAACACCAAGTGAATTAGACAATGTGTCATGTCAGAAAAGATTGGTCTCTTAATGTAGAATAACATTCTACTTGGGGTGAAAACATCCCTACTTAGCCTAAAATTATATGTATTTTTGTAATTTATTTAAATAATTGAAAAGTAAAGGAAGCAGTATATTTTATAAATGAGAGGTGATAAGTCTTTTTATAAGTGAATATTCTCTTGTCTTTTTCTCCACACTTGTAAAAGTTTCTATAATCTTCCCTCCCTTCCTCTAAGTGTAACATTTGTAGCATATTATATAAAGTTGTTTTTCAAAGTTAAAAAGGTTATGAATATGAGATAGAAAACATACCACAAAAAAGAAACTATCCCAGATTAAATGCAGCAAACAAAGTGAGGCATAACTGGAAGAAAGCTGGAGGTAAAATTGGGAGATGCTTAGGCT
Organism: Pseudochirops corinnae; assembly: GCA_028646515.1. Taxonomy (NCBI): domain Eukaryota; kingdom Metazoa; phylum Chordata; class Mammalia; order Diprotodontia; family Pseudocheiridae; genus Pseudochirops; species Pseudochirops corinnae. The sequence continues at coordinate 102,141,089 of CM053589.1, forward strand.
TATTTCCAGGTCTGACACATCACTCTGTGATTATGTGTAAGTCATTTAACCCCTCTGAGCCTGGGCTCCACCCTTCATAAAATGGACTAGGAGAGTGACATGGTCAGACTTGTACACTTGGAAGATTGTTTTGGCAGCTGTCTAGACAATAGATGACAGAGGAGAAAAACTGTTAAGTAGAAAGATCTGTTGGGATCAAATCGCGTGGACATGACTTGGGCTGATGTCACTCTGAGTAGTAAAGGGGAGGCAAAGAAGAATGATTATAGTAACAGAATTGACAGAAAGTAAATTGGAAGTTGAATGAATAGTGGGGGATGAGATGAAAGAGAAGTTCGGTTATAAGATTTCAAGTCTGGGTTACTGGGAAGATGGTGGTACCCTCTGAAAAAATAGGAAAGTTTCAAGGAGGAATAGGTTTGAGATGGGGGTGGGTAGGAAGATGAGAATTTCTGTTTTGGATTTGTTGAACTTTTGAAGTTCCTTGGTACATCTCTTAGGACTGGATTATTGGCAAACAGTGCCAGCTATAAGCTTAGAGAAAGGATCAAGTATATAAATTTGGTAGTGTATAATAAAGGTAAGGGTTGTCGATCAGGTCAGAAAAGGAGAGATATAGAAAAAAAGAGTACCAAGGAAAGAATCTTCGAGGATAACCATATTTTCAAAGGCAGGAGGAAAGTGAGCCATTAAAGTAGGCTGAGAAGGAACTATCAGGCAGGTAGAAGGAAAACCACAAGGGAATTTTGTCCTAGAAGACAGGGAAGGAGAGACTTTCAAGAATAATAAGCAATCAACAGTTTAAAATATCGCAGAAGGGTCAAGAAGGATCAGGACTGAGAAAAACAAACTGCATTTGGTTGCATAAGTAATGATCTTATAGGCAAAATCACTGTTTCACATATACCAACTTATATAGTTTGTATATTAACATTTTGCTATGTTGTTTTTATTTTATAGATGGCTTTTTTTGGGGTCATATTTACTTCTGAATATATATCCTCTACCGGTGAGCCTTTGCTTCTAACAGATTAATGATAAAAAGTAAAATCAATTTAACAGAACAAACCATCTGATAGTATGTGAAATATCCCATATTCATAGTTCCCCATCTCTATAATTAAGAGAGGAAGGTAACATTTCTGAACTCTTCTTAGGACTAAGATTATTCATTTTAATTTTAGTTTAATTTTATTATTCTTTCCATTTATATAACTAATAAATAATCTCATTTGAGTCTCATAACAACACTGCAAAGTAGGTGCTATCTGATATTATTCCCATTTTTACGGATGAGTAAACTGAGGCAAACATAGGTTAAATAACTTGCCCAAGATTACGTAGCTAGTAAATATCTGAAGCCAGATTTGTCAGTATATCTGGTTCTCCCAGTTCTGCTTATAGTACTGTCAGTATCTGTTCCTAATAAGCCTTCCTATGTTTCTCTGAGTTCTTTATAGTTACTACTCTGAAGCTACTTTTTCAAGTTCTTTGCTACCACAAAAAGTTTTGCTATGAATATTTTTTGGTGTCCATTTATCTATTTTTTACCTCCTTGAGGTACATACTGAATATTGAGATCTCTGGGTCAAGGAGGAATGTGTTTCAGAATAGTTGGATCACTTCACTGATCCACCAGCATTGTATTAGTATGCCTATCTTCTTGTAACCCCCTATTAGAGACTTTCTCCCATCTTTTACCTTTTTTCATCAAATTATTGATATAAGACAAAACTTCACAATTTTTAAAAAATGTGCATTCTTGTCCTTTGTTTTTACATCAGCTATATTTCCTACTATATCCCTCCCCCTTCTTTGAGATAACTATCTCTTATAGTAAAGAATAAAAAAAGAGAAAGAAACAATGCAGCAAAACCTAACCAACAGATTTTAAAAGTCTGACACATATAATGTTCCACCCCTATATTTTCCTGTCGTTGCAAAGGAGAATGGAGAGATGCCTCTTCAATTCTCTTCTTTTGGGGCTAAGTTTGGTTACTATAATTACATAACATTCAGTTTTAAGGTGTGTGTTTTTTAATTGTTACTGTCCTTTACATTTACATTGTTGCATTTTTGTTTTTGGTTATATCGAATTACAAATCAATTTTTATTTTCCCTAGGTGTCATATTTCCATATTGTTATACTTCAAAGTTACAGATTCTTATAGAAATCTAGTTGTTTTTTTCTCTCCTCTACCTTCCCACAAACATATTCGGCATACACATACTCCTTATTTCTGAAGTAAAGACAATGAATTAATTCTCCCTTCCCTCCCTTCCTTTTTTTCCCCTCATAGAGTGCTAGAACTAGAAATGTAGTTTGAAATAAATTTTAAGTTTCGACATCTCTAAAAAGGGGGCAGTTGTTGGTGAGATATGCTGACCTTAGGTACCCCCCCCCAATCTCTTAAAAGATGCTGAACACCAGTAACAGTTTATACATTAAGATAAGACACATGGTTTACCATTGTCTATTGGGGTTATTCCTAGAATTTTGTGTCATCTTAGATTTCCTCATTTCATGCTGCCCAATGCTCCCATTTTGGGTTCTTCTTCAAACGATAGCCTTAGAAAGAGATAACGATCACTTCCTGCTTCTGCAGCAGCCTACTACTTAGTAATTTTGCCTCCTAATAAAGATCATTTTCTCCCCTTCAATTCCTATCTCCAACCCTTTTTAATGGTCTCCTATATACAGATCTTATCTTCTAGATTAATGTCTCCTCATCCCGAGGTCCTTTTTCAGAAGAATTATTTCATCTAAATATGAAACCATTTTTCCTATCTCTAGAAAGCACCATGCTCCTTAATGAACAGATTTAGGATTTACTAAAATTCCTCTATAAGAAGCCGCCACTGCTACCTCATGCTAATGGTATTGGTGCTCACTACTACTACTTTGGTCTAGGATCTGTTGGTGGTTTTATTACATGCAGCTTTTTTCTGGGTTATAAAACTACTCTTCAGAATAGTCTCTGAGGCAAAGAACACACATCGGACACATGGACTTTTTTTCTCTCTCACAAATCTTATGGATCTTCCACATTTAAATAAAACTTAATTGTAAAGCAGATGCAAAAGTCCAAATTTTTTCTTGTTTACCTTGAATCACGTAAGTCTGGTTCATATTATTTTCTTGAACATTAATGTACCTATCCTTAATTTCCAGCTGCCTGCTAGGCAACTCTACCTGGATATCCCAGAAACCTGTTGAGCACAAATTCACCCATCATTTTTTCCCTACAGTATCTACTACTCTGTCAGTTTCCAATTTCTTCCTGTTGACACCACCATCTTCCTAGTCACTTAAGTTTATAAATTCATCTTTGACTCTGAGTCATTTTTAGTTCTAGCCATTCAAGGCCTTCCAACTTACCTTTCCAACCCTGTTTTACCCATTGTGCCATTAATATTCCAGTCATACTGGACTACTAGATAGTCTCCAATTTCAGCCTTCTTTCCCCTGCCTCCATGCATTTATGTAACCTGTCTTCCATACTTGGGACAGACTCTTCTCTTTCTGCCTTTTGAAACTGTTTTCTTACTTCACAAGACCTAACTTACTTAGTTATTTTTTCTGATCCTTGACCTCTTTCCCTTTCCTCTCTTCTTCTCTAAAACTGATTCTTTTCCTTCTTAGGTATCTTGCACTTATCTGAACATTCTGACAGTTTCATTTTCCATTTGCACATTTTTCATTATATCATGTGTACTTGTAACCTCCCCATTAGATAGCGAGAGTAAGGGTTGGGCAAAAAACTCCAACAGGCCCAGCCCTTGAGAATGATAGCTTTGCTCATTTATAGTCACATCCTGGTTTTGACCTTAAAGAGAATCTCTCAGCTTGATCTGCACTTTTTCAGTGGACTTTGTTTTGAAGGGTTTTTGGGGGGAAACCATCGTCAAAAGACCACGGTCTGTAACTAGAGAGTCTATTTTAAAGGAAGCCCTGGAAGGAGTTCTATAAAAGATTTGAACAATGACAGCATCTTTGCTGTATATGTCTGGCCTCCAAAAGGTGACTACTTTGGAGGGGAAAACTTTCATTTAGCTATGTGTAAGTCCTGGCATGTTTGTAAATAAGTTTTTGTTTTTTGCCAAGACCTATAATTTAATTTGGTCTTTAGGAACTCTCAGTAGGTAAACTCTAAATATTCCAAAACACTTTACACCTGTTCTTCAATGTATAGTTTGATAGTTGCTGGGGATACAGAGAAATTAAGTGACTTACCTGGGATCATGGTAGAAGTTGGAATTGACGTCCTGACTCCAAGGTTGTCTCTGATCACTAGGCTGCCTCTTTGTCTACTTACTACACCCTGTTACCTTGTTGTAAATAATAAGTAAATAAATAAAAATCTCATATTACTTTGCAGTCACAGCTCAGGTAAAGAATAAATATATCTAGGAGGTCCTAAAAGTCTGGTGCAGTTTTAAGGTAATAAAGCTTCATAATTTTAACCTCTTAAAGTTTAAAACTGCACCAGGACTTTTTGGGGCACCCTATATATCTCTGCAAGTTTTTTCATTGAAATAGTTTTGTTATATCATGATATGGTTGTTTAGTCATTTTTCAATTGTGTTCAACTCTTTGTGACCTCATTTGGGATTTTCTTTGCCCAGATACAAGAGTGTTTTGCCATTTTCTTCTCCACCTCATTTTATAGATGAGGAAACTGAGGCAAACAGGATTAAGTGACTTGCCCAGGGTCATGTAGCTAGTAAGTGTCTGAGGACAGATTTGAACTCAGAAAGATGAGTTTTCCTGACTCCAGACCTGGCACTCTATCCATTGGGCTGCCCAGCTGTTCTCTATCTTTCTAGCTCAGAAAAATGTAGGAAATGTGTAATGAAAGACAGATTGTATATCTGTCTACACACACACATGTACACACACAGACACACACACACACACACACACACACACACACGCACGCACGCACGCTGCTTTTTAACTCAATACCAAATCATGTTTTTTGGGAGATCACTCGTGAATTTTTCTTTATTAAAGGCTTTGTTTTCATTTAACATGCACATAAAAGGCCCACCTTTCTCAGTACTAACAGAATGACTATTTTAAGTAAATCTTCAGTGATTAGGTAAATATACAATTAATTGATGGGACATAGAAATTGCCTATTTCTCATTGAGAGTAAAACTTTTTAATGTATAACATGACTGTATGAAGATTGCTAGGCTTCTTAAAGAGTTGATTCAAGAGATTTTATTGACATAAAGAGTAGTAAAATCTTACTATTTGGGAAGACAACCTTTTCATTTCAGCTCATCTAAAGGTAACATTTCAGCGTTTTGATAGGATATTTTGCCTTGTTCCTGTTTGTGGGGTTTGGGGAGAGATTAGAATGAGTCTTTGCTTTTTCCTGTTTGTTTCTTATTTTGAAGGTTAACCACCATATTTAATATTACCCTGAAATTTAGGGGACATGAGAGCCCAGTTATCCACTTGTCCTGAAAGCAGACTTCTTGTCTCAAATTCTTTGCCTCACCCAAAAATCCCTTGGCGTTATCAGTCTTTATATGTTCCTCTGCATACTGTTAACAAAAATTTCAAAGGCACTTAATCATTCTCTTCTTCTCTTTTCAGTGTGTCCTAGCTCATGTGGAAAACGAGCCTGCACAGATCAGAATCAGTGCTGCCACCCAGAGTGCTTGGGAAGCTGCAGTGCACCAGATAATGACACAGCCTGTGTGGCTTGCCGCCATTACTACTATGGGGGCACTTGTGTGCCTACCTGTCCTCCCAACACTTACAAGTTTGAGGGCTGGCGTTGTGTTGACAGAGATTTCTGTGCCAGTGTCCACAGTGCTGAAGCTAACGAATATGAAAAGTTTGTGATTCACAATGATGAGTGCATGCAAGAGTGTCCCTCTGGGTTCATACGGAATGGGAGCCAAAGGTAAGTCATAGCCTGTAAAAACGGCATGTGCCAATTGGCAGTCAGAAGCCCTTATGCCTTCAGTTGTCTTTGGTTGACTTTTTTTTTCCTTTTTTTGTCTTTTTTTTTTTTTTGGAGGGGCAATTGGAGTTAAATGACTTGCCCAAGGTCACACGGCTAGTAAGTGTTAAGTGTCTGAGGCCAGATTTGGACTCAGGTCCTCCTGACTCCAGGGCTGGTGCTTTATTCACTGCACCACCTAGCTGCCCCCTTTGGTTGACTTTTTCCATACTCTCTTTATTTCTATAATATTTCTTTGGGAGAAAGGGTGGGAAAAGTTCTTCAGATCAAATCATCAAGCATTTATCAGGCACTTATTGTGTGCCAGGCATGGTGCTAAGCCCTGGGGACACAACTGTAGGCAAAAAGAAAGACTCGCTGCCCTCAAGGAGCTTACTGTCTATTATAGAGGCAAGACACACACATGAGAACTGAAAAGCATATGGTGGTAAGGAAGGAGAGCCAGGAGGAGATGAAGGCTGATTGGCCTGAATCCTTCCCTAACATGAGAGGGTCTCACCAATGGGAGAAGGTGACCAGCATCATGGAGAGATGTTCAGAGTGAAAAGGCTGCAGTGGAGGGTGGATGCTGTAGGATGAAGAAGCCCCACATGCTTAGAGTGAGATGGGAGTTGAAGCATTGAAGTCCTAGAAGTCAGAATTGAAGCCATAAGAAGAGTTTATTAAGGGGGCAGCTAGGTGGTGTGGTGAATAGAGCACTGGCTCTGGAGTCAGGAGGACCTGAGTTCAAATCTAGGCTAGACACGTAACACTTACTAGCTGTGTGACCTTGGGCAAGTCACTTAACCCCAATTGCCCCTCCAAAAAAAGTAAAATTAAAAAAATAAGAAGAATTTATTAAGCACTTGTTATGTACTGGGCACTGTGCTAAGTGCTAGCTTTCAGGTTTGAATTTGGGGGAAGCTTGCTTATTCAATTTCCCATTGCTTACAGATAGTACTTTCCTTTCCCCACCATTACCATAGATTTACAGATAAAGACCAGAATAGCTGCAGTAATGTTTAGCTGGATCACTTTTAACATAAAAATATTTTAACATAGAAACTTCCAATTTCTATCATTTGGACTTGTTTCTCATGTTTTTAGTGTGTTTCTGTATTTTGAGCAATATGTTGTCTTAAGCAGATGACTGTTTAGTTAAACCAGACAGAGTAGTTCCATTTAATTTTATAATTAGTTGTAGAAGAATGATTTATTTAGCATTATGACCCAGGTAAGCCCCTGTGTTCATTGTAATAATAGAATGTAAAATGATGCCAATAGAGAATTTTTAGGTTTATTTTCAATATAATTAAATAAAGACATTTCACTGTTTTCCAGGAATAGTGGTTTCCTGAAAACTACGCCATAAAGTGGATCGTTGTAAAGTAGATCATATTTTCTATAGAAACAATGTTTTAATTGAGAATTATGTTCTTAACGAGGGACATGGCATCAGATAAATCAGAGATTCATCTAACAATATTTCTTAAAAAGCAAAGGCACAGCAGCTATAAATTAGTTAAAAACCGAAGTCATGATGGATATTAAGTTATATCTGTAAAGAGATGAAATTTCATTTCATATGCTATGAAATGAGCATAAAATGCAAAGTGTGTAATAATTATATAGGAAACTTAACAGGAGTACTTTCTTCCTATTTGGGTTTTTGTGACACTGCTCTCTTTGTCCCCCTCCTACCAGCCTGATTGTTACATTTCAATCTCCTTTGCTGGATTATCTTTTATATCATGACTTTTTATTGTAGATATATGGCAAGGCTATGTCTTGGGCACTCTTTTCTCTTTACACTCTTGTTGAATCCATTAGCTGTGGGGATGGGGGAATTGGGGGAAGGTGTTAATTATCATCTCTATACAGATGACTCTCAGATCTCTAATTCCACATTGCCCAGCACTTTTTGGACATTTCAGATTGAATGCCAACTCAAATTCATCATGTCCAAAATATAATATTTTCTCTCTCTTCACCACCAACCCCATCTTTATTGTCAGCCTCAATTCCTTTCACTCAAGATTATTTGCAAATCTTGTCCTTTATCTACCTATCACATATCTTGGATCTGTACCTTTCTTTCCATTTAGATCCTAGTTCAGGTCCTCATCGCCCCTTGCCAGGTGTGTTGAAGGCAGTTCTCCCTGCCTTAAGTCTCTCCCCATTACATTCTGTCAGTACAACTGCCATAGTGATTTTCCTAATGTACAGGTTTGACCATGTCACTCCCTTATTCAGAAAACTCCAGTTGTTCCTCTTGGATCAAAATACTCTTCTCTGTTTGGCATTTAAAGCCCTTTACAACCTGGACTCATCCTCCATTTCCTGTTTTATTACACATCACTCCTCTTCATTCACACTGCAGGTCAACCATTGTAGCATATGTATTATTTTGGACATAGTACATTACGTCTCCCTCTCTGTATCTTCATACTAGCTTCCTACTGTCCTACCCACTCACCTTTAGACATGGAATACTTTCCTTTCTCACCTCTGCCTCTTAAAATCTCTGGCTTTCTTTAAACTTCAGCTCAAGCAAGATTCTCTGTAGAAAATCCTTCCCAGGGCTAATGTCTTTGCCTCTAAGGATACCATATACCTACTTTTTAGATATCTCAAATGACCTACATATGTGCATGTTATCTTCCCCATTGGAATGTAAGCTCCTTGAGGGTAGGGAATGGTTTTGTTTTGGTGTCTCTGTCCCCAGTGCCTAGCATACCGGAAGGCCTTAATAAATAATTATCGATTCATCGAAAGATTGTACCAGCTGTCCCCTCTAACGGGAATAAACTGTCTCTTCACCTGTGACTCATAGAAACCTTATTTTCCTTCAAGGCTCATTTCCCACCTTCCTGTTTATCTTGCATTTGTTTTTGTCAGGGGTGTTCACAGCAGCCGTCCTCTGGAAAGCTGCTCATGTGTGGTTTTACAGAGAGAGAGTGAGATAGAGTGTGTCTGTGTGTGTGTGTGTGTGTGTGTGTGTGTGTGTGTGTGTGTGTGTGTGTAGTGTATATGTTTTCATCAGCTTCTACTTTTGTCTGTATATTCCTGACTTCTAACACAGTGCCTGTGTCGTAAGAGACACTTAATGCTTGTTGGTTGATTGGTAATTGATTGACCGAAAGGAAGGAGGAAGAATGTACTTACAGGAAGAATCTCATTTTCTCTTTCCCTGATGTCTCCTTGTGCTTCTACACTTCTTATTAACCAGGAATGTTTGTGCTCTCTTACTAGTGTAGAAGCCCTACGTGTTCATTACTCTCTGGATATCCCAGTCCCGTGTGACCCTGGTTTATTTAATCAGCCTTCGTGCATTTTTTAAACTCTTACTGTGTGTTGGTTGCTGGGGATATTAAAAAAAGGGCAAAAACATGTCCCTGACCTCATGAAATTCATATTCTAATGGGGGAGACAACATGCAAAGAATTATATGCATAAGTTATATGGGAAAATGAAAGAAAAATGTTGAACTATGAAAACATGATTAAATGGATATGCTATTTATAACCCATACCTGTACCTTGGCTTTAATTAGAATTACTAATAATAGTAATGATGATAATAACTAGCATTTATATATCCTTCCAAGATTTGCAAAGCACTTTACACAAGTTAACACATTTGATACTCACAAAAACCTTGGGAGGTAGGTGCTATTATTATACCCATTTTTTTCTGATGGGGAAACTGAGGCACAATGTGCTTAAGTGATGTAATTAGAACACACAGTTTGGAAATATCTAAGCCAGAAATAGAACTCAGATTTTCCTGACTCCAAATTCACCATTCCATCCATGGTGGCACCTAATTGCACATTATATAATAAGGTTCTAGGAAAAATTTAGTTAATGGAAAGAGTTTTAATTTATAGTGTTGTTTACCTATATAATTTAATTAAGTTAGTAAAAGCATTAATATAAAAGACTCTCCTGTTTACTATTCTGTAATCTACATATGCCTTAAGAGTATAGACTTTATTTGATCTGGAAATAGGCACTGTTCTCTTATATTTCAGTATCAACTATGGGAAGTCAAAGGTCTTACCTGAGTCTCCATCAGTCTAACTAATTTTGCCCCCTTATTTCATAGAAATAATGTTCCTATTCAATTCAGCATTTTAGTGCCTTCTGTTTACAAGCCCATTATCTAGGTGCTAGGAATACAAGAAATAAATGTGAATATGACAGTAATTATTTCACATAGCTATGATTTGGATATTGTGAGTTTATAGTGGGGAAAAAACCATATTCAAATAACTGAGTTCAGGGAAAATGCTATCTGTGCAAAGACAAAGTCCAAAAAAAAATGCTCTGAGAAACTGGAGGAGAGAGAAATCAGTTTCTGCTGATAAAGAGAAAAATTTAGAGGCTTCATGGAGGCAGTGAAACCCCAAGTAGACCTTGAAGGAAAAAAAGATACTTCAAAAGTTGGAGTTAGGAGAGAGTCTACCTTAGGTTTGGGAGATGATGTGAACAAAGGAATGGAAATAGAAGGTTGGCAGTAAAATTGTACTGAGTGAAATCCTTGTTTACTAGAATATATTATAAACAAGAGAAGGTTGTTGCACTAATGCTAAGAGGAGCCCAAATCTGCGTGGCACTTCATGCTTTTAATGCTGCTAACGTGATCACAGTCTTAGATATTCAAAGATATTGTCACTTGCGCATCATGATGCGATTAGTAAGGTGGCTGAGGTGAGATTAGAATGGATTCCAAGTTCAGTGCCCTTTCTAGAAAAGTTGAGGTTAGATTGTGGAGGACCTTAAAGTCCAGGATCAGGAGTTTATAGTTTATTCAGTAAGGTTTTTAGTATAGGAATAATGAAGTAGAGAAATGCTAGGGAGAAAGAAGTTTGAAAATGACTTGAGCAATGGGATGAAGAATGGATTGGAGGGGGAGAATAGAAAAACAACCATCATAGCTAATATTTACGTGATGCTTACTATGTATCAGGTACTTTCTAAGTATTTTATGATTTGATTTGATCCTCACAACAACCCTGAGAGGTGGGTGCTATTAAGGGTCTGCAGTCACACTTAAACTCAGATCTTTCTGACTCTCACCCTGGTACTCTATGCAGTGCTATTCCAGCTGTTCCTAGAACAAAGACAGGAAAGTAATTTAGGATTCCATTCTGGAGGTAATAGGGGACAGAAATGCCAAATATGTCATTTAATTGACAAAAGTGTGTGCCTTAAAGGATGAAGGCATCATAAACAGAATTAGAAAAGTGAGGGGGTCCACCTAATGGGTTCAAGAGGGGATACATTCAGTTTTGAATATGTTTAATTTGCAGTGCTAATGGGACATGTTGGTGGAAATAGAACTCTGGGAAGAAATTAGCATGTTCTCTTTCTCTTCTCCCTCACTCCCCTCTGCCCCTTTCTCTTCCCCCCTTTTCCTTATCCTTCCCTTCTTCCCTTCCTCTCCCTCCTCTCTCTTCTTTTCCTCCCTCTACACACACACACACACACACACACACACACACACACACACATACCCCTGTGTATATCCAGATGTGTGTGTGTATGTATGAGATACCTCTCAGTTTAAAAATATGTGTGTATAATTATCTCTCTATGGAGGTGGTGATTGAATCCATAGCATGAATGATATGACCAGGTATGAGAGAAACAAGCAAAGAGGCAAAGGACAGAACCTTGACAGGTGCCATAGTTTAAGAGGTAGTGAATGGTTAGCAACAGCAATAATGACAACAGCATACAAAAAAAGGAGTTGTCAGAGAAACAGAAGGAAATCCATGAGTGGAGTATCATGGAAGCCAGAGGATGTTGTCATTCTTCACATACTCCTGTGGTCCTAAATTCCTCGGTGATTTTCCATCTGTTATTCTAGAACACTGGAAACAGGACCCTACTACTGAGTAAGGAAAACATCTTTCTTTTATTGCAAACGAAGATAACTGTGGCATCAATTTGTAAGTTTCTGCAAACTCTTCAAAATAAAAAATACGGCTTAGTTGTGTTTTAGCAAATGAATGATAGGCCTCTATTTGTCAGTCTGCCATCTTTGTTGCCCTGAAAAGTAAAACAAAAACAATGCCTCTTAGAAATCCTTTACTTAGTTTTACTAGGATACTAATTGCAGAAGTGTATATTTTATTAATAATATCAGAGTAATTGAGTTCATTCTTCCATCATCATCATTGCTTATTTGCCAGGCTTTCATAGATACACAAACAGAAGAACACCATTATTCAGAGAACGGGTTCTCTTCTCAGCTCTGATGTTTTTCCTTCTTATGGAGCTATTTCTTTTGGGTGGGATCAGTCGGTGTCCGTAGTTGCTATCCTATAAAATGTGCCTCAAGGATGCATCACTTTGTTTGACTGGATTCTAGTAACCTCCTTTGCTAATTTACTTAACCTCTCTGAAGTACTTTTTAAAATTTGAATAGTTTATCTAGCACAAGCCTAGGAGTAGGATTCGCTAGTATTGCTTTCTTGTTTTTTTTTTTTGTTACATATGAATAAAAACAGTATGTTTACTTAACTTTTTTTTTTTAATTTGAGAGAATTACAGAGTTTTTCATGTTTTCGTTGATTCTTTCCCTGTAACAGTATGTACTGCAGCCCCTGTGAAGGTCCTTGCCCTAAAGTCTGTGAGGGAGAGAAAAAGACGAAGACAATTGATTCTGTAACTTCAGCACAAATGCTTCAGGGATGCACCGTTTTCAAAGGCAATTTGCTTATTAATATCCGGCGAGGCAGTAAGTAACATATTTCTCCTAAAAAAAAAATTTCTTTGGAGGAACTGGTTGTCTTATTTGTTTTTGTTTTTGTTACCTTTTTCTTACGTTTCAGTGAAAATATGGCCCTGGAAAAACCAAATACAATAAAGAATCCTTGTCAATTAAACCTTTCTCCTTTGCTTTTCTCTCTCCTTGAGTGTTGAGAGATTCAGCAAAACTTCACAATCCCCTTAATTGAGGTGTTCTCAAGTACGTAAGTAGATCAGGTATTTAGCCTCTGGCACAGTTTTTCTTCCTGCAAGGGAGCACTGAAAATCTCACAGTGCTCATCATTAATGTGAGAGTCACGTCCTGTGCAGCAAGTGCATGTCCTAACATACAAAATAAAATCTAAATGGGATGTGTCAGAACTGTGACTCATCAGATGGGAAAATTCCAGCCAATACTAAGCTCCAAAACCTTTGTTTTGTTTTAAGTACAAAGGATTTTTTTTTTTAATGCCTAGTTATCTTAGAAGGGTGGGAGAGAGGTTGAACTATTACCTGCCTCAAGGGTTGAAGATCACAAAATATAGTTGAGAACCAAGAAATAGCTAGATGTCTATATTTTAAAGAGATGGTTTCTTAGAAATCTAAACATTTTTGAGCTGGAAAGAAACATTTGAAATTACCTAGGCTAAACCCTCATTTTCTCTCTACAAGAGTACTACAACTCATTTAAGAGATAAATCCCTGAACATTTCATGTAAGTTGAATTTTTCGGCAAATCAGATCATTTTCTCATTGACCTTTATATTTTGGAAGCATTTTGCTTCCGTTTTTGATGGTCTCTGACAGAAGATCCAAACACAGTGGATTTAACTTCTTTGTCCTTGAGACACGTGGCCAGATAGTCGATATTCCAACAATAAAGACAAACACAGCAAGCTTGTTGTTTAAAGAAATTCTCTGGTGAATCCTTTTGTAGAACAGAACCTTTTTGTTGAATAAAAATCACTTTCTAACGTGTCTCTTTTGTGAAATTGTACTTTCCTTTTGAATATTTTTTAAAGGTATACATTTGCTATTTGTGGATGATCGGAGAATTTTTATAAACTTCTTGTTATTCACTGCCTTTCCCTTCATGGATAGAGAGGAAATGACTAAGACTGTCCTTGCTTGTTTCCCCATATGATCTTCATTTCTCTCTTTCCAGAAGATTTGCTTTAGCCTCTGATGCTGTGATTTTTTTTTTTTTTTTGCCTTTCTCCTAAACATCCTCATAGCGTGTTCTTATTGGATGTATTTGAGCCACATTTGAGAAACACTTAGATCAACCCTGTGAGTTCATGGGTATAATGAGGAAACTCCCCTACCAGTGCAGATCTGCCTGCTTTGCATTTTGTAGTCTTAGAGAGTAGTCTGGGAGCCCCCAAGAGTGTTAAAGGACTTATCCACCATGGTCATACAGTCAGCACACCAGAAATAGGCCCTGAACCCACATCTTCCTGGCACAGAGACAAGACTCATTCTTCACTGAGAGGCCATGATGCCTATTAGTTTAAATATGAGATATATAATTGTTGAAAACATCCATGATTTCACTGCTGTGGGTACTCCCTCTACAAAGCAGTTCACAACTCCTCCGCAACTTAGTAGACAGTATTCATGAGGTGCTGTGGCTAAAAAAATTCATCATTCTGGTGATGAGCCAAATATAAGATATAAGAAATTAATTAGATCATTTTAAGAGGGTGTGAAAATTTCCCAAAAAGGAGTTTCCCAGACAGTTGCTGACTATGTTGAAATTGGTGGTTGTGAGTTATCTCACGCTTAAAATTCAGTCTTAGTTATTTAGCACAATGGCAGGTAAAAACTGATTTCATAACCCACATGGTTTTTCTGCCAGGCAGCCCCTGGATAGCCACCAAAAAACTATCAAACTTTGTATAAATTAAAGTCTAAGCCATCATAACTCTTGGAAATGAGTACTACCTTTTTATTCTTAGCATTTTCAAATAAAATCAAATATTTGCTGGTTGACTTCTATTCTTGGGGCCCACAAAAAGAATCCAGATTCTTCCGCATTGTCTGGTCATCTTATGTGCTGACCTTAAGACTTGGGGTAGGGGAAAGAATGCTGTATTTTAGCATAGCAGGTTGAATCCATTTGCCAGGTTTGTGATTTTAGGTAACTGATGTGTATATAATAGCGTTGTCTATTTCAGCATTATCAAACTCAGAACTTCACCTCCCTCAGAACAGGGACATCATGCCTATCAATCCAGCCACACATTTTGTCATTATTAGATCCTGTTGAAAGAGTAGCAATGGAAATTGAAATGTATAAAGAAGTTGTTTCTCAAAACAGCACACATTGTACCTTCCGTAAGACCACTTCTTTGTCCCTCTTTGTAATTGTTTTTTAAGTGGAAAATCTATCAGCCTTTTACTTGGTAAAAAAAAGAAAAGACTTGGTAAATGAGACTATCTTCCTCTCTCAATTTAGATAACATAGCTTCTGAGCTGGAGAACTTCATGGGCCTTATTGAGACTGTTACTGGATATGTGAAGATTCGCCATTCACATGCCTTAGTCTCTCTGTCTTTCTTGAAAAACCTTCGAAATATTCTAGGAGAAGAACAACTTGAAGGGTAAGTGGGCTAAATTTCTTGGGTTGCTGTTCTAACTAAAATGATTTTTCTCAGTTTGGGTTTTTTTTTTTGTATTTTGATAAACTTCTTTTGACATTAACCTTACATGCTGCAGGACACCTTTTTTTTTTCCTTTTTGAGAGGAAAAGACACTGAAACCATTTTATGACAATGTCAGACCCCTACCACACATTTGATGATACTCCACAGTGACCAATTCACATGTGCCTGATGTTCTACGCTTATAATTGGCTTCTACTCTTCTGGAGAAATGAACATATTCTCATTCTTTTAACCTTAGACCATAACCTCTTAAACAGTAGTCTTTGAATTTTCTTTAACTTGTCATTTTACCTATATCAGAGATTAGTGAATTAACAATCTGACGTGATGCTTAAGAGCACCTTCTGCAAGGAGAAAGTTTAGTCGATCGGTAGTGGACTAAAAGAAATGTTCAGTGGATGTCATCGTTTCCGTTGTCCTTGTGTTCTCCAGGACATTGGGTTTTTTTTCCAATTATAGTTAAATCATGCTGTCTTTAAAAAGAAAATCAGAACAAGAAACTGTACTTTGTATGGATCATTCATTTCATACTGTTGGAAAGAAATCCAAATTCAATGAACATATCTGTTGATGAGTACAAAGAATTTGTTGTATTGCTAAAATATTGCTTTTTGGATAGTTGCATTGCATAATAAGGCTTGCATAAAATAACTTATAAACTAGAGTCTGGCTCTTGCTTTATTAGATACAAAATTGCTTTTTAGAAATAAGAGTATGTGTATGTGCATCAGCATTCCTCCTTTTAAATAAAGCACTTGCCAGAGTTAACATTTTGAAAGAAAAGGAGACTTACCTAGTAATGAGAGAATTCTTTTTAATGAGAATTTGGGAAAATAATTTAGGAAAAAATGGTGGGAAGGTCATGGGAAAGGTTGTCTCTCACTGTTCTAACTACCCCAACTGGATAAAGTTACAGCATCAGAGTTTCTTCACAACCTCCCTTTTTTTTTTCTCAGACTAATCCTTGGTCAGTCTTAAATTCTTAAAATTCCACCATCTGACATAGCTGAAATTAAAGGGCAATTCTTCACTCTCCCTTTGAAAAGCTCACTGTCTTCTTCAGTGGGAATATTGATTCTTCAGAAAAACTTGTTTCTAATTGCAAATCCAAGAAGGTTGTTACTTTGCCTAGCACCATGCTGCCTCAGGTCACCTGGGATATGGCTAGCTGGAAATTCACCAATTAGAATCTTTTTAAAAATGACATGAAGGTCAGCTTTCTTTGCAAGTAGTAATTGTGATTCTGTAATCCCATGTATCTATCAGTGAGCACTTTTGGTTTGAAAGAGCAGTATTTGGGAATATTTCCTCCTGGTTCTGAATGGAAATTTTTTTTTTTATTTGCTCATTTACTTTTTATTTACAAGATTCAGTTCCACAATCACTTGAGTTTCAGATTTTCTCCCCT
>CM053589.1:102158380-102235031 GCA_028646515.1 Pseudochirops corinnae
GTTCCAGATTGCTCTCCAGAATGGTTGTATCAATTCACAACTCCACCAACAATGCATTAGTGTTCCAATTTTTCCACATCCTCTCCAGCATTTGTCGTTTTCCTGTTTTGTCATTTTAGCCAATCTGACTGGTGAGATGTGGTACCTCAAAGTTGTTTTGATTTGCATTTCTCGAATCAATAGTGATTTAGAGCATTTTCCCATATGCTTAAAGATATCTTTAATTTCTTCCTCTGAAAATTGCCTGTTCATATCCTTTGACCCTGAATGGAAATTTTTGAGACTAGGAGAAATGAAACAGAGAAAAGAATTTACTACATTTAATTGGAAAATTATTACAGCTAAGTTTCTGATTCTTCATGACCACCTGTAATACCTGCTGTTTAAAATGACTACTTTAAAGTTCATGAGAATTTTAAACCTTAATTTTTCTTTTCTGTTAGAGAAATTTGGTTTCATCAGTATATCATATAAACAGATGTCAGAAACCGTGAAGGGGGAGAATTTTAGAAGAGATTATTATAATGCCAGATAGTATGGGAAGAATTCAGACTCTTTGTTTTAGAGTGGAGTCTATCACATCTTTGGTCCATTTCATTAAAATACCAATCATATTTTTATACTCTACTACAAAAATGGTAGCAGTAAGTGCTCTGGGTTGCTCTTTCTGGGATTAACCATCAGTTCTACCTCTTCTTCCTCTCTATCCCCCGCTCCCTGATCAAGATCACTGATTAGCTGCAGTTCATTTGAGTCTCTTTGGATATGCTTAACATATTTTCCTTTTCATTCTTCATTGCAGTGAAATAAAGTCTAATCACTCCTAAATTGTGACTCCAAAGCTGCAAATTTGCTTCAGGCACCTCTTCACAGCTGGTATTGCCTGTGTCTTCTTTCAACAAAGTGACTCAGCATTGTACCAATTTGAACACATTGGGATAACTAAAAATCGTAATAATATCAGACATTTCTCTAGTGCTTTACGACTTCTAGTGCATTTTATATGTGTTATTTCATTTGATCTCATCAACCCTGAGATTTAAGATATCACCATCATCCTCATTTCATTGATGTTGCTCAGTTGTTTTTTCAGTTGTTTCTGACTCTGTGACCCTGTTTGGGGTTGTCTTGGCAAGGATACCACATTAGTTTGTCATTTCCTTCTCTAGCTCATTTTACAGATGAGGAAATTGAGGCAAACAGAGTTAAGTAATTCCCTCAAGGTCACATAGCTGCTAAGTGTCTGAGGTCATATTTGAACTTGGGAAGATGAGTCTTCCTGACTGCAGGGCTGGTGGTCTCTCCAATGCACTACCAAGCTACCCATCATCATTTTACAGATGAGGAAAATTAGACTGAGAGGTTAAGTAACTAAGTAACACAGATAGTAAGTGTTTAAGGCATGATTCAAACTCAGACCTTCCTGAGTCCAGGTTCAATACATTAATATCTTTATTTCTCATGCTTTGGCCTGGGAAGGTACAAAGTAAGAGCCAAGAGCAAGAGAAAACAGAGACAAAATCCAATTCGTAACATCGTGTTAAACAACTTCTTTAACTAATAATAACTCACATCTATATAACACTTTTAAGGTTTTCAAAATATTTTCCACACAACAAACATGTGAAGTAGGCACTGTGAAGATTATTGTCCCCATTTTACAAATGTGAAATCTGAGTTTTAGGGAAGGTAAGGGAAGGACTTGTCCCCAATCACACAACTAGGAAGTGTCAGAGCTGCTCTCCCTCTCTCTGACTTCAGTTGGTGATCTTGTCATCTCTCATGGATTTAATTATCATCTCTATACTGATGGTTATCAAACCAATCATCCTTTCTGCCAGCCTTCAATCTCACGCCTCCAATTGCCTTTCAGACTTCTTGAACTGGATGTCTAGTAGACATCTCAAACTCAACATGCCCAAAGTGGGACTCATCATCTTTCCCTTCAAAATCTCCTCCTTTTAAACTCCAATGTTATTGTTGAGAGTAACATCATCCTCCCAGTTCCTAAAGCTTGCAGCCTAGGAAATCATCCTGGACTCCTCACTGTCTCTCACTTCTCAGATCCAATCTGTTACCAAATCCTATTGATTTCACCTTTGAGACATCACCCTTGAAAATGTTCCCTTTTCTCCATTGTCACTGCTAATACTTTGGTGTAGGTCAGACCATATCATCCCCCCAACTCAATAAATTCCAGTGGCTCCCAATTACCTCCAAGATAAAATTCAGAATCCTGTGTTTAGAGTTCATAACCCTTCATTACCTAGCCTCCTCCTACCTTTCCAGTCTTCTCATACCTAGTTACCCACCACCATATTCTTTGATCCGATGACATTGACCTTCCTTGTTGTTCCATGTACAAGACCCTCTTGTCTCTTGACTCTGAGCATTTTCTCTGGCTGTCCCAAGTGCCTGTAATGTTCTCCCTCATACGCCTACTTCCTTCCCTGGCTTTCTCTAAATCCCAACTAAAATTCCATCTTCCTGGGGTGACTAGGTGGCACAGTGAATAGAGTACTGGCCCTGGAGTCAGGAGGACCTGAGTTCAAATCCAGTCTCAGATATTTAACACACTTACTAGTCATGTGACCTTGGGCAAGTCACTTAACGCCCAATTATCCTGTCTTCCCCCTCCAAAAAGCCAAAAAAAAAATTCCGTCTTCCATAAGAAGCCTTTTCTAGCCTCTCAATTTCAGTGCCTGGCTTCTCTTAATTATTTCCTATCTCTCTTATATATAGCTTACTTGTTCATATCTGTTTTCTTGTCTCCTCTGTTAGATCACAAATTCTTTGAGGGTAGGACTGTCTTTTGCCTCTTTTTATATCGCCAGCACTTAGCACAGTACCTGGCATGTTGCAGATATGTGCTTGTTGACTATCTTCCAGTTCTTAGTGAGATGTGAGTTCTGAAGAATATTGTGATCAGGATCATAAGGAATTAAATTAAAATGCCATCTTACTGATTTAGGAGTCATACATCTGAAATGTAAATAATAACTAAGTTTTAAAAGAGAGAGACAGTGATGCCTAGCGGACAGTGACCTTAGAGTCAGTTCACAAAACCTGACTGTGCTGCCTGTGTGACCTAGATAAAGTCACTGAACTTTTCTGTGTCTGTAAATTGCAAAGAAGGTATAAATCTCTATTAGTAGAGCAAGTAGCAAGTCTAGTTTAAAAAAATTTTTTTTAAGGATCCTGAGCAGGCCAAATAAGATAACATAAAATTCATGCACAAGAGAACAGTACAGACTCTTTTTTCCTGTTTGCTTCCTCTAACTGAAGGCGTAGTTATACCTGGCCTGGTTTTCTTGTTTCCTGGTCTCAACCAATCAGAAGTAACAAATTAGAATTGAAGTAGGTAGAGCAGTACCTAGAGAAAGGCACATTGACAGCAGTAAGAGTAAGCCTCTCATCAAGGGAGAAGGCAACAACTATAAAAAGATTTCATTAGCTCTAGCAGAAGAAACAAAATTCCCAAGCCGGAGTTGCCCATAGTGGTCCTCAAAACATCGGAATGTACCTGGAGCTCATTGTGGCCCTTTTGTACCCGGGTGAACAAGTGACCAATTTTGCCTTTTCCTCCAGTAAGGTGACCTGTTTTCTTGAAATTGAGTAGATTTCATCTACCAAGTTTAGAATGATCCAGTCTTTTCCCAGGAATTATATAAAGCAGGTGAGAGTTCAGAAAGCATAGCATAGCACCATTCAGTGTAGAACAAACAATATCATATCTGTTTAGTAATAAAACTCAGTATAGTTATTTATATTGGTAATCAATAATCAATCATATTGACCGATCTACTATGCAATAATCAAAATAATCAGATAAAAAGGTCATGCCCAGTTTCAAAACAAAATTAAAATATTTTCTATATACTTCAGGAAGGCAGGAAAATGTCTGATAACTTTTAGGAGGATTTTCATTAAAACAACTAAAGAAAAGTTATGTGACTTAGAAGGAGTTAGCATTAGTTGTCTGGCCATTTGTATAGAACAGTAAAGGAAAAAGATTACTAAGTTTGGGGTCTGAGGATATGAGTTCACATTTGAACTGTTTATTACCTGTGTAACTTTTCTGGGTTTCAGTACCATCATCTCCAGTCTTAAGGGGAGTAAGGGGCAGTCCTTAGATGATTTAAGGATCCTTCCATCTCTGTGTCTTGTTAAAGATCAGTTCATTCTTTGAGGATCCCAAACAAACTAGCCTTTATAGCAGTGAAATCTTAAATTATTTAGTGCCCCTATTTTATACATCCAGGAAGTTAAATATAGGGCTGTGAAGACTCAACAAGTTTACTTTGGATTGGTCTGAAAACTCAAGCTAGTTCATATGCTCTCATACCTACCAATTTGGAGTAATTAGGTACCTACCAATTGACCACAGGTTAGTACACCTAATATTGTAGCTCAGAGCCTCGAACAATCCACCTTCTTGCTCCCCTAGGAATGTTAATGGTATACTGGAATACAGATTTGTGTGTGTTTTTTTTTAATTGCTTCAAAATTCTACTGGTAGAGGACCTTTTGAAAAGACTGTTCCAGTCCTGCCAATTTTTGCCCTCTACTTCTAATTTTCATCTCTGCATGCCTTGGAGGCAAGGCAGTAGCTAAGTTTTTACTCAGTCGTTAAGCAGATATAGAAAGTGAGCTTCATTTGAGGCTCTATTAAGACTCATAAAGGTACAGAGATACCTTTGCTTAGGATATCTAGGACTTGCTTAATGTAACTTTCAGCACTGCCTTATTTGGACAATGGCCCTTTGTGACATAGAATGGTAATAGGGGAATATACTTAATGTATCACAAAATCCCAAAATTAGAAAATAATTAGATCACAGTTCTAGAGGTGAAAGGGGTCTTAAAGATCATCTTGTCTAACACCTCATTTTACTGATGAGGAAATCGAGGCCCAGAGGGATCACATGACTTCTCCAACATCACTTAGGTAGTAAACGATAGAGCCTGACCATGATATCACTTCAGATCACTCAAATACTTTGCTCTTCCTCGTGTACTTATCATATCAGCTCTCTAATTCATCCCTTGTCCAAACAAGAATTCCCTCTACAACATGCCTAGAAAATGGTTGTCCAGTCCTTACTTTGGAAACCCAATTTCCACTTACAAGTAGCTCTAATTAATAGGGAGTGGTACTGTTCCTGTTATTCCTGTTTTGCCTCAAGGTTACATTTGTCTTTTTGCAACTTGTATGCACTGTCCCTTATTCTATGCCCTCCAATTAACTGCTTCTCCACATTTGGCAAACCTATTTCCTTTATACTACATGGTATGATAGGATCAAGATCCTAACCCCTACACCACTGCAAATTTAGATAATTTTTCTTAAAATGTATTGGAATCTGGGGGTGGTGAGATGGCACAGTGAATAGAGCACCGGCCCTGGAGTCAGGACGACCTGAGTTCAAATCCGGCCTCAGACACTTAACACAAAAACAAGCCATGTGACCTTGGGCAAGTCACTTAATCCCCAATTGCTCTCCAAAAAGAAAAAAAAAATGTATGGGAATCATCCTTGAGCCTTTATTGGCTCTGGCTGTCCACATCACTTCCTGGTCACTTGAGTACAAAACAACCAGAAGGAGTGAGGTCCAGGCACATGCTGTTGTTTCATGAACCACTGTGAGCAACTCAGGCAAAAGAATTTCATTCATTCTCCTTCTATGACTAATTAAATCTCCCTTTGTTTATTACTGAATGGCGTCTTGTTTGGAACCAATATTGATATAAACTACCAGAGGATTGACCCGAGTTGAGCCCAGCCCAGGACATCTGATTTTGAGCAGAGCTGTCAAACATACAGTGACTACAAAAATTCTTGTGTGCTACCTGAGCCAGATTCAGTGTATTTAGGAAATGTTTAATAAAATAAATAAAAATGCAATACAACATGATTTTAATCAGTGGTTTTCAAAGTTGATATGGGACCTGCAGGAATCATTTCTGTTTGAGTTTGATACCAGTAATTTTGAGAACTCTTCATCATCCTGCTTGCTTACCTCTAGCTAGTAATGTCCTTAAAACTGAACTGAACTGAACTCCAGAGTTGTCTAATCAAGGCAGAGTATATGATTACTTGCTTAATGCTGGTTACTCAGCTTATCTCAATGCAGTCCAAGACCACATGCTTGTTATTGGCTTCTCTATCCTACCATTGACATTGAACTTACTAAACTAAACCAAAACTCTTAGATTTTCAGAAAAAATGATGGCCTCACCATTCCTCTCCTCACCCTACTCATCTTATAATAAAGAGGTTGATTTCTTGAATACCAAATATAAATTTCTACATTATGGGGGAAGAAGGTAGGGAAATATAGACCTGTGATTATATCAATGTCAACAGCTCTTTCTACCAATACAGATCTTCAGCTGAGAGTCTTACTTCAATAGGGATATTGATCAATTAAGTGACTTGCCGATCCTTGTGTGTCTGAGGCAGGATTTCAATATGAGCCTTCTTGAGCACTTTATAGCAGTTGTTTCAAATGATCTCCTCAACAACTCCAGAAAACAGTTAATGGAGGTATCATCATCCCCATTTTTAGGGATGAGCAAACAGATTCACATTAAGTGACTAGCAAAAGTTCTACATATTAGGTCATAGAGTTCATTAGTCTGTAAGTTCCTTGAGGTTAAAGATTGTTTCATACTTTGTATTGGTATCCCCTGCATGTTACACAGTGCCTAGCACATGGAAGATATCTAATAAATACTTCTTGATTGAATGATAAAACTCGAGTCTTTTGTCTCTAAATCCAGGGCACTTTCTACCATACATACAAACTTTTCTACAAACCTTAAAGTGATGAATGAAAGTTTTTCTTTTGGATCCATTAAAATATCATCATTATAATTACACAAAAAGGAATTCATTTACAAATAGTTGGATTATCATAAACTGGCAAATGGAAACCTGTCCAAATGCAAAGTATCCAAGTATTGGGTTTCCTCATTGGACAAGGCTTTGACCATTGGGGAACTGAAGCTTCATCTGAGTTTCAGGTCACCTCTGGTGTGCTGTGCTTTGATGCCCCCTAGGGCCAGTTCTGAAGAGGCAACCAGTTTTTTTTTTTTCCTCCAGTAAGGTGACCTGTTTCCTTTCATTTGAGTAGGTCCCATCAACCGAGTTTAGATGACCCAGTGGTTTTCCAGGAAGTATATAAGTAAGAGCTGCCATTGGTACTAAGCCTCCCTTGAGGTAGAGATGTATGATTTATACTCCCTTTTTTTTGGGGGGGGGGGGGAAGAATCTTTCTATTCTTTTTTCCTTATAACTTTAACTCTCAGATGTGCCTCTCCTCTCTATTCTAAACAAGTCGTACTTGTAATTGTCCTTTCATCTTTCTCTAGCCCTTCAGTGAATTCTTAGTATTAGGGGTATTAACTCTGAAATAGCTGGGAAGGCCACCTTTTTGAAGAAGTCTGTGATGCAAATTAAAAAATTAAATCTGGATACAGAAACAGGTTCATTTGCGTGGGCAGCTAAAATGGTTTCCTGGAATCTAGGAGAAAAACTAATTCAAAGTTTACATGAGATGATTTTTTAATACATAAAAGATTTTTTTAAGTACTTGGCATACTCAATTTAAAACATTTAGGAAAAGTGAACCAAAAGGAAAACCAACTTCTTAAGTTAAACAGTGATAGAAATTGAGCTGAGAAAACACACTTTTATTAAATTAAATTGAATATTAACTCTAAAAAATTCAATATAAGTTAATGGGGGGAAGAGGTTTCAGAGGCAGTCTGGTTTTATACATGAGTTATACCTTAATTCTAAATTAATCATTGAAGACTTCTTAAAAGACATGGCCCCAAAGCTTGAATTTTAAATATGATAGCAATATGGCCAGATAGAGAAGAGAGAGGGAGAGAGGCTATCTCACATGTGTGTGGTTATTTTTTTTTTATTATTCCTTTTGGGGGACTTTAAAATTTTATATAAAATCCCATTGGCTAGCATTGGCTTTTTCCTGACTCCCCTTCCAAAACTTTCAACAGTTACTTACATTTATTGCAAAAACATAATCATGTTTTAAAGTGATTAATCAGAGATACAAATTTCATTGTGTCTGACACTCATTTGTCAAAATCATGACTCATAATTCATGTTTTCCCCTTTGGGAAAAAGAATGTTTTGTTCATTGAGGAATTTTGGTGCAATTCTTTCTTGCTAGGGAAATGAAGATGAGGGAAGCCATATTAAACTTTACCTAATATCAAGATGAAAGTTAACACTGATTTATTAATTCTTTCTGCTAACTTTTTTTTTTTTGGAGGACAATTGGGGTTAAGTGACTTGCCCAAAGTCACACGGCTAGTTAGTGTGTCAAGTGTCTGAGGTCAGATTTGAATTCAGGTCCTCCTGATTCCAGGGCCGGTTCTCTACTCACTGTGCCACCTGGCTGCCACCTCTTTCTGCTAACTTTGAAATATCATCTTTGAGAGGATACTTTTTTCCCCTATAAATCTAATCATTGACATGGACTTTTCCCCCATAAATATTATTCATCTGGGCATAGGAACGATTATTTTCAAGTTGATTCATATTGATAGTAGAGAGTCATCTTGGATTCATCTGAAAGTGTTGCACAAGGTGTATTAGCTGTTCTAGTTACCGGCCCATCGCCCGTCTCCATCATATTGTCCTAGCCAATATTCCATTCTCTCCTGATGGGAAACTCATATCAAATCTCAAGGATAATATGTTGTTCTGCTTGTTAACAGTGTGTTACTGTTCTGTTTTATACTTATTTTATGCATAGTGTATCTATGTGTACGTACATATGCACACATATATACACGTTTATTATAAACATATATATAGTAATGTACTAAGAAAAATTATAAAGGCATTTGCTATGGAATAATACTAGTAATGTCTTGTGTAAGAAACATTATTTGTTCATAATAGAGGTCATAAAAATTAATTAGTGTCTTATTGATTTCAGTATGTTGTCCATGGATCATTTTGTTACCATTGTTAATAGTAACTATCTATTCTTATATAATGTTAATAACCAAATCCATTATTGTCAAGGATGCTATATATATAAAGCAGGATGCTAAAAAAGAAATATGTTGACTAGCTGCAGTCTAAAGACTGGCACCAAAAAACTATATATGCATTAATATTCATTTATCATTTCACAGGAATTATTCTTTCTACGTCCTTGATAACCAGAATTTGCAGCAGCTCTGGGACTGGAACCTCCATAATCTGACAATCAAAGAAGGGAAAATGTACTTTGCTTTTAATCCCAAATTGTGTGTTTCTGAAATTTATCGAATGGAGGAAGTGTCAGGAACCAAAGGTCGCCAGAGCAAAGGGGACATAAACACTAGGAACAATGGAGAAAGAGCCTCTTGTAAGTTAATGTTCAAAAGTGTTGTTAAAAACAGCAATAAATAATAACCTTTTTTCTAGTTAACTTGTTCATGTTGCTGTTCCCCAATCTCTGCTTATGAACTTGTTATAGAATTAGACCATAGGCTGTGTCAAAATGGATTTCAGAAAAATTTATGAAATTGTTCAAAGTTAGTATTATGGCAAATTGTCCTGTTTTTGTGTTTATTTCCTTTAGTAAGCACGTGTATTAGCAAGATGGATAATAGTGTGTGTCTATGCTCAGATTGCAATATGGCATTTCTGGAATACACACAATAGATTCTCTCTTTAGACATGGATATATAAACAGAATCTAGCATAGATTCTTGTTTAAAGAAGGGACAATGGCTCACCAAGGCCAATGCATTTAGCTAACTGAGCCCTTACTATCTTAAAGGAATTACAGATGTGGAGTTAGCCGGTAATACAACCACAGCAGTGTCAGCCACCAACAGTTCCTTGAAACTGTTATAGTAAGGTTTCATAACCCTTCCTTCCCCTCCCCCTCCCGACCTCTTAGAGCATAGAGAGAGCCAGAAAATTAGAGTCTAAATTGATTTTGAAATTGAAAATGCATATTAACGTTGTAAGATTTACTTTCAGGCCATCATAACTCATTTGTAAAAATGTACTCAAAAGTTATCATACAAACCTGCATTCCAGAGTAGTGATTTTTTTTAGGGAGATATTTTTAGAGGGGATAGAGAGGGAGAGAATAATGGAAGTGAACCAGAAGCCAACTGAATCGAAGAGTTTTACTCCCCTCTCCATTATTTAAAAGCTAAAATGTACAGTTCACTAAAAACTTTTCTTTTAATGAGGAGAATGGTGGGAGAGGGTTTGGGGGTGGGAGGATAGATATTTTTAAATAAACAAGATAGTTTGCTAAAGAACTCCACAAGTCGTTTTTACATTCAGTTTTAGTTTGCTCTCTTGGCAGCTGGATTAACATGATAGACTCTTACACTGTTGGATCAGAAGTCCTTGAGCCAAGAGGGATTTACCTGGAAAGCTGCAGAATGTCTTCATAAACAAGGAACCCAATCTCCCTTGCTTCTTTCTCTCCTAGCTTTTTACCCTCTTTAGTCATCCTACTTCCATAAGAAAACAATCCAACTACCATAAAATCCAGCGTAATGATATTTTGAAAGCATATTTTTCTTCAGTTTTTAACTAGTCTGATCTTTCAAATCATCAATATTGAAAACAGTCCCCTTCCAGCAAAATAATTCCCATATTTCTAACCACCAAGTAAGTTTCTATGGTATCTTCCTGAGCTCAAATTAATGTATTTTATCTTCAAGTTCAGTTTATCTGTCCATGCGTTAGACACCACACTGATGAGACCAATGTGTCAGTGGTTTCATTCTGTTAGTTTCACTCTGTTTCATTGTCACAAATTGTGATTCTCACTTCAGCCTTCTGTCTTCTAAATACATGCCATTTAGTCATACAGGTGACCAGACAAGAGAGTATGGATGGGTCATTCAAGACAATTGTATTGTCTTTGCTAGAAAAACAATTCAAAATGCATGTCTTACTCCAGGTCAGTCAGGACAATTCCACTGCCATTGCTAGAAAAAACAATTCAACGTGTTCTGCAGATGACAGGTCAGCAATATCGTCATTGTTAACCAAGGGATAATATGTTAGTAGTGTTTGACTTATTTTCTCAAATATTAATCATTTAGCCTTCTCAGCTTCCAAAATTATATGAACTAGCTAGTATATACTGAGGGCAAGTGTGAGCTAGAAAGAATTTGTCTTTACTGTCACTTTTCTTATAAACAGATTGGCTTCCCAAGCAGCCACCATATTCTTTTTTCCTTTAGTACTTTTCCCTCCGTTTCTCATCTGTAAAATGAGCTGGATAAGGAAATGGCAAGTCACTCCAGTATTCTGCCAAGAAAACCCCAAAATGGAGTTACAAAGAGTTGGATATGACTGAAATGATTGAACAAAACTTTTCTTATCAATTTTCTTATCTACCATTTAGAGATATGTAACTAAGTGTGAAGCCATGGTGTATAGGCATCTACTTCTCAGACGGAGGATTCTTTCCTGATTGTTAATATGTACTTGATTGTAAGACAGAAAAGCAAAAGGACCTTGGAGAAATCTTTTTTTCTCACATACTCATGCAATATTTGTTTCCTATGTTCTAGGAAGGAACTGGCAGGAAAAAAAAAACCCAACAGTTTTTCTCAAGGCTTGTTATTCCCTAGCAACTTATGCTCCCTATTCCAAACTGAACTGGCACAAAACATTTGTATGCCCAAGAGACCGGGTGTGTACTAAGAAGTGTGCTGGATTTGGAGTCAAGAAAGATTTGGGTTTAAATTCTGCCCCTAACTGGATAGACCGCTAGACCTAAAGTCAGACAGACCTGAATTCAAATACGACCCCAGTTACTTACTAGATAGGTGACCCTGGGCGAGTCATTTAACTTGTTTGTCTTGGTTTCTTTATCTTTAAAATGAGCTGGAGAAGGAAATGGCAAACCACTCCAGTATCTTTGCTAAGAAAACCCCAAACAGGGTAACAAAAGAGTCACCCATGACTGAAAAACAACTGAACAACCACAAATAAGGGTAAATCCTGTGGTTTCTACCTACAGTCTTGGAGTTGTTTTAAGAATCATATGAGGCAATGTTTGTAAAGTGCTTTGTAAACCTTAAAGCTCTTAATATAAATATTAACTCCTCTTTATCGTCATCATCAATCCTAATCATTAGGGTTTAGATTATTGTCTCCCTTGAATGTTATTGTATTCAATTTGTTATTACAAAGTATCTTTTTGTGCCATAGGCGCTACCAATCTTGCCCATTTTTAATCGCAAACTAGCATAGGGCCTTAAATTTAAGCATCTTCCCAATCTGTTCATTAACAAGTGCTGAATCATAGTAGATTATTCCTCGGAGGTTTTTTTTTCAGGACTGGGCTTTGTAATTATAGTTGGGTTTTTTTTTTCACTTTCACCGTGTAAGATGTAAATCTAAATAACAGAAGCCAGACTAAATAAAAGAGAAATCAGTCTTGCACAGGCACATTTTTTTTTAATCATAATTGAACCCTGCTGGTAGCTCAAGTGTTACTGGGGATTGGCTAGAAAGATAAGATCACCTTCTCACACATTAAAGTGGTTCCACTGTTTTGAGTTCAAATAAACTGAGTAGGTTCATCCCTAACTACACTGGATTGTATGCCGAAGGCAGCCCTTCCATTTCCTTAGATATGTGTCCAGGTCATGGGGTCAGCATTCAGTACAATTTTTTTTAAGACCCTAGAAGTTATCAGTTGAGAGTTAAATTAAAAATTAAGAGTTGTTAGTGTCAGTAAAGCCATCTAGAAACTGCAAAAAATAAATGATGATAGGGTTAATTTCAGTGAATAGTGTGGGAAAATCACGATCATGTGACCATGGAAGACAAAACACATTTTGTCACTAATTGACATTTCTTTGTGCTTCAGGTGAAAGTGACGTCTTGCATTTCATTTCCAACACTACTATGAAGAACCGGATTAAGCTAACATGGCAACGATATCGTCCTCCTGATTACAGAGATCTTATTAGCTTTACTGTTTACTTCAAAGAGGCGTGAGTATCTGTGGTCAGAGCCCAGTGACGTCATTCTGTAGATAGTGTGAAGAGCGGATGAGGTTACTCTTGACCATTGGGTTTATGAGCTGAATGAAAAGTTGAGTGAGTCAGCAAAGGCCCTAGGGAAATCACTACTATTTGTAGTGCCCTCTTTTCATCCTCAAGTGCCCTTTTGTTCAGGCTTTCTTTGGCCATCATGTAGTGCCCAATCTAGTGGGAAACAGAAGTAGGAAAATGTTAGTTTGAACTTTTTCATTATTTAGTGGGTGTTTAGAGATATTTAACTTAAATAATCCAAGGATAAAATATTTTTCAGAAGCATTTATTCAACAAATTATGTCTCCCATTCTGTCCTACTTCTGTAACCTCTTCTTACTTCTATCATGTGTCTGCCATATTTCATCCTTTGTGTCCATTGGTCAGTCTACTCCCAAACTTAAAAACAGACCACTGGAGGATGTAATGCTTCCTTTAAGTCAGTCCCTTTCAGTAATTCACCACCAGTGTGGTCTTCCTCCAACACTTGATCTTATGCTTTTTCCTCTTCTATGTCTATACCTCCTTCCCTCAGGGAGGTTATCGTTCCTGTGCTGTTACCACCATCTTTATGCTGTTGACTCCCAAGTCTATATTTTAAACTTTAATTTCTCACTTCAAGCTCATATTTGTAAATCTCAAAAAGCTCCATGTCTTTTAAACTCAATGAACTTAAAGCTAAATTCATCGCTTGTACTCCAAAATTGGCTTTTCTTTCTAGCTTCCCCATTCCTATGACTGGAACTATCAGTCTTTTGGTCCTTCAACTTTTCAACTACAGAAAGACCTTGACTCTTCTTTTTGCTTTGTTCCTAATCAATCACCATATCTATTGGTGTACCCTCTTATTCATTTGACTCTTTGCTCTGAGGTTCCTGGTATCTAGTCATTGTAAAGGAATTGTGGCAACTCTAAATACTCCCTTTCCCCCGTTTTTGCTTGCTGGTTTACATGGAGAACAGTGGCTGTTCCATAATTTGCCACTTGAAAAGGATATAGCCAATTGGAAGTTATCAGTCTCTGCTTACTGGGAAGAAAACTCCCACTTCAAAGAGAGAAGGCAGACTCCAAGTCTGTAATGAGGTCTACAAACATTTCAAAAATGGTCAATATAATAATTTGTTTTGCTTGACTATTCTTACATGTTACAAGAGAGGATTTAGGGTAGAGGGAAATATGATTGAAAAGTGATAGTGATGTTAAGCATTTTTTAAAATAAATAAAAATTATTAAAGTAATAGCTATAATTCATTGTTATATCTCCTGTTTGTAGCAATGTTTTTATAAATTTATTTTAAAACCAAAATAGTAAAATGCCTGCCTGTTTTTGTGGTCTTTCACAAGGTGATAGTGGAGAACCACAGTAGTGTTATTAAACTTACTAATTTAAGGGACAGCACTTTTTTTTCCCTTTGGAATAGCCTTAAGGCTTTGATACCATCAATCATTTCTCAACAAAATTTATTAAGTACATATTATGTTCTAAGCACTGTGCTGAGAGGTAATAGGAAATAAGAGCTAACATAGTAGATAAAAGCTAATGTTGGATTTAAGACCTGTGTTTATGTCTTCCTCTGATTACTATGTGATGTATTGGTAAGCCATTAAGGGTCTCAGGCAGCTCTCTAAGACTATAAGTTAGGGATGACTTTCTGGTCTGTATCTGTGGAGGTAGTTTCCACACTGGGAATCCCCCACCCTGAAGAAATTAAAGTTCTAAATCAAATAGTTCCATATATAAATGTGTATTTACAAACATACATACGTATCTCACATGTATGTATAAATGTATTCATATGCTAGGTATGGAACTAGGTACTAGGGTTACAAAGATTTAAAATGAAATTGTCCTGACCTCAAGGAAAATATTCTCCAGTTAGGAGTGGAGATGCAGTACACAGAGATATATAAAGGAAGGAGAGGAGAGGTAGAATTTGGAACTCAAATATTTTTTTAAATGTTTAAAAATTGTTTTAACATGTAATTGGGAAAAAATAAGATATATTTTTTAAAATAATAAAAATGTTCGTTTCTGAAAAAAAAAACAACACAAAAAACCCTAAGATATAATGGAGGTAAATGGGTTCACAGTAGTCTAGCAGGAAGATTGCTTGAATTATAAGTCAGAACATCTGAATCAAATGACAAATATATTGTTACTACCTTTGTCAACTTGGAGTGGTTCTCAACCTTCCTAATGCCACAACCCTTTAATACTTGTATGTGGGCATATCTGCATGTGGGCAGACCCGCCTGGAGACAGATAGAGGAGCCATGTCTCGGTTCCTAAGACCATCAGAAATATGTGTTTTCCAGTGGTCTTAGGCGACCCCCAAAGGGTCATGACCCACAGGTTGAGAACCACTGTACAGTCCTCAACTATACAATTGTCCTAGATGGTCTCTTGCCTTGTTGTTCAGTCATGTCTGACTCTTCATGAACCCATTTGGGGTGTGCTTGGCAAAGATACTGGAGTGATTTACCATTTCCTTCTCCACCTCATTTTATAGATGAGGAAACTGGAGCAAACCAGTTTAAATGACTTGCCCACGGTCGCACAGATAGTAAGAGTCTGAAGCCAGGTTTGAACTCAGGAAGATGAGACTTCCTAACTCATCTAGGAAATTTTGAGGAGTGAGAGAACACTTGCCATGGGGGAAAAAATCAGGGTCGTTTTTTGTTTTTTTTAAAGAGATGGCACTTGACCTGAGCCTTGAAGGAAGAGAATGCCTCAAGGTAGAGATGAGGAAGGAGGAGTTTATTCCAGGTATGGGATATGTAAGCACACTGAGGTAGAAGACCCCAAGTTGAGCTAGAGGAATCTATAGTAGTCTCCTTTGGCTAAAACAGAGTATATGAAGTGGAATAATCTGAAAGAATTTTGAAGATCAGATTAATAATAATAATAACTAACATTTACATAGGATCTACAGTGTACCAGGTACCATACCAAGTACTTTACAGTTATTATCCTCTAATCCTCACAGTAACCCTGAAGTTTTGTTTGTTTATTTAGTCATTTTTTTAGTTGTGTCTGACTTTGTGACCCCTTTTTTTCTGGATTTTTTTGGGCAAAGATACCGAAGTGGTTTCCAGTTCATTTTACAGATGAGGAAACTGTGGCAAACCATGTTAAATGACTTGCCCAGGGTCACACAGCTAATTAGTGTCTGAAGCCAAATTTGCATTAGGTCTTCCTGACTCTAGACACAGCCCTCTATCTACTGTGCCACCTAAGAAATTGTGGCTGTCATTATCATATGACATTATCATATGACATATGGCATATGACATATTGTATATATGTATATTATCACAGAGGCAAGAGGGAACCACCATAGGTTTTTGATTAGGGAGGAGTGACAAGACTTGTTTGTGTCTTGCGTTATTTTGGCAACTGTATAGAGAATGGCTTGGTGAGGGGAATAGAGATAGGGAGTTACTTTAAGAAGCTTTATTACATTAGTCTAGGTGAAAGGTGACAGGAGCCAGAAGTTGAGGAGTGGCCACAAAAGGTGAGGATGGAGGGTGAAGACTGGAGATAGAATAATCAGTGATGACTGAGCTTTCTAGCCTGGACTTGCATGAAAAACAATATTTAGGAGAGCTAAGTTCCCCTCCACCCCCAACCTGGGAGAGGCAGCATAATGAATTAAATGAATTTAGAAAATCTGTTTCTTTTTGTGATAAACTGTTAACTTAATTCATGAGTCTTCTAAATCTGTAGCTTCATAATTGTTTGGGGCTGCAAAATTGCAGATGCTACTTTGTAGCAGTTTCTCTTTTCCTTGAGGGGGAAAAAAATCATTTTACATTTAATGTTGCCTTAGTCTTTACTAATAGCTGGTTATTTTCCTGGTAATTAATTTATTTGGTGCATCTTGATGGCAAAAAGTTGCCTTAAAATGCTACTGATGTGCTGTCATGGAGAAAGGAAGTAAGGAGCAATTATCTGTATTCCTAAGGATACCTTGACTACTCCAGTGATTACGGGAACTCAAGAGTATTCAGTTCTCTAAGTAGGTGGGAAAAAAGGTGAAGAGGTATTGGTTTTGTTTATTCTGTGGCAAAATAGACCCCTCACTTTGTTAGTCCTTCTCTTCTGAAAAGTCTGATGTCATTTTCTCCCAGGAAATTTTGGCTTTTTAAGCGCTCCAAAATGTTCTATGTATTTTGTTGATTGTTTTTCAGACCATTCAAGAATGTCACTGAGTATGATGGGCAAGACGCATGTGGCTCTAACAGCTGGAACATGGTTGATGTGGACCTCCCTCCAAATAAGGATGTCAAACCTGGAATTCTACTGCAGGGACTGAAACCTTGGACTCAGTATGCAATCTACGTCAAAGCAGTTACTCTCACAATGGTGGAGAACGATCACATCCGGGGAGCAAAAAGTGAAATTGTGTATATTCGTACCAAAGCTGCAGGTATCTACTGTACAAATTGTAGAAAATAGCACTATCCAGCCAGACCTTTTTTTCCTCCCTTTAGCTCAACAGAGGGACATAAAGACTATAGAAATGGATTTAGAGATAGAATCCGTCCTTCTGGGGTTTTTTGTATTCTTTGATTGTCTTTCTTACACTCCTTTGCTTCTGTATACTACACACTTTTCATGTTTTCCCTACTTCTAATTCTTGTGTTTTCTCCTGTAACACCCCTTCCCCACCATACTTAGAACAGTTTCCCACTTTGCACTTAACTATCCTCTTATTTCCCAATATGGTCAAATCTTTTCCACAGGATTTGCCTAATTAGGAAATATAGTTATGTCCTAGGGAAGGAGGAAGGGAGGGAGGAAGGAAGGAAGGAAGGAAGGGACTCAAAATATATAATATTTACTGTTTGCCTGACTTGTTTTTCTCAGAATATAGGCTTGCAGTTGGTCAAACTCCATCTTTCATCATATCCATTTTGTATATACAATTTGGTATCCAGATTGTGTATCTGTATAAGCTCAGAAGATCATAGGTCCATTTCAGCTAACCCAAATGTCTCATTGACAGTAGCGATGAATGATAAAGCTAGTGTTAACTGACTTTATCTTATTTTTTCCAAAGCACCCTTTTATTGCTTAACTTGTAACTTTGGGAAGTACTTAATAGAGTAAGAAATTTTGATCTCTTTACATTAGCAAATGTCTAGAAGGCAGCTTAGCTCATGAGAAGTAGGAAAATGTGGCTTTTTTTTTTAAAGAACTCTAATATCCCATTCACACGGTCATTTTTAGTTACATGGTGATTGTTGCAGGCTTCCACAAAGTTCCGCAAAAGAATGTTAAGTAGCAGTAAAGGTCAGACAGAGGATGGCTTAAAGGCGGTGGGCCTTTTATAAATCTCTTTAGTTTGGGTTTATCGATGTAAAGCCTTCTCCTCTTCTGTCTGCCTATAAGGAGCCTCGGTTAGGTCAACTGACAGAGATAAAATGATACTATGGAAGTTTTACATCCAATTTTCAAAAAGTAGTGGAAAGATAGTGGGCCATGGTGAGATGCAATACAAGAATTACATTTTTTTGCCCAGAAAGATGGCAAGTGACCCGTATAGATCCTTATGGAGTAAATTACTCACCTTGGAATGTGGAAGAGCCAGGGGAAAGGACACTTCTATACCTTCAGTGAAGGTGCTTTCCTTCCTCCATATAAAAATGAAAAACTGGTGCTTGAGGAAACCAAGCCTGTTCATTGCTGTATTTTGTCTTCCAGTCTTTTAAGAAATGGTATGGATAATGACAAGGATAAAGAAATGCCTGAGGTGTCTGCTGTTTTGCATCATCTATCATATGAAATATGTGTGGATAAGTTGTTTGTTTTTGAAATACTTATTTTTGGAAACCCTCATGTGGCTGAGTATCAAGTGGTCTTATTTACTTTGAAAAAAAAAAAAGTTAGTGTTAGTCATATCCTTTCCCAAAAGAATCATGCCTTGAAGGTGTACAGAACCTTGTGTGTGCATGATAATATTTTTAAAGTATCCTGGAGCTAGCCATCCTCTTCTAATTTTAAAAATGTGCTGGATGAAAATGTTGCTAAAGTGTCTTAGAGTGAGAGAGGCTTGCGTTCTGGAAGAAACTTCAAAATTTTGGGTGTTTTTCTTTTTCTTTTTAAAAATAAACCCAAACTAGAACAAATTTTCACAGGGGGCCACATGGGCCTCTTGTAGCCTTCTTTTTCTGCCCAAGTTAGTTTTGGGTTTCAGATGTGAAGAAAATGGGGGGAGCAGAAGAAAGAAAGTTAAACCAAATTACTATGACTTTCCTGGAGTTAAGTATTTTCCTGATTAGTAATATTGCTTTTTCAAGATCAGTTGTAAAATATTTGAAATTTTAGCTCCTTCTCAGTGATGCTTTTCCATTTGATGGATTTTCCCCCCTGATCTTTACATCTTTTTTCTTGTTTTCTTCTTCTTTTCTGTTTTCATTTTTACCTATTGACATTACTATGAAAAGGTTAAAGTTTTTTTTTTTACAAGAGCCTCAAATTAGTTCTACATCTGTATTGCTAGCTGCTCAAATTCAAGGTTTTTAGGGGAACAAATGATCATTATTTACTGTAATTAAATTTTTGTATTAGCTTTATATTTCATATATCCATTTCAATGTTGCATCCCCATCACCATGGATAACCACAAGGTGCTACATTATCTTAATGGGACATGTCAGAAAATAAGTATAAAACAGATATTTGTGATGTTCGCGTTAGTTTTGCTTTAAAATTAGACAGCATGGAGTAGTGAATAGACAGCCAACCTCAGAGCCTGGAAGATCTCAGCTCATGTTTTTCCTCTGACATACTGACCCTGTGATTTTTAGCAAGAAACTTTACCTTTCCATAATCTCAGTACTTCTCTAAGAACAACTAAATTGCGAAGAAAGTGACTGACAATGTACATTGGAAGAGAGAGTTTCATTAACTTGGAGTTTCCTATTGCAATGAAATCACAGGTCTAGTCTCTATTCTCAAAAACTCATAAGTTGTTTTGGTGTTTATAAATATCTTCCCTTATGGCTTAAATCTGCACTAATATTTCATTTTAATTCATTTGCATTATGCATCTCTGAAACCCTGCTAAGTATGCTGTCATTAGATTCTCTTTCCCTGCAACCCTTAACGCCCCCATAAAATCTTAGAATTAAATAGCATAAACTTTCTAGTAATTTCTCCCCTTGCTCGCAAGAAAACACCTCACATGGTCTTATTACATATAACTTACTAAATATTTACACAGCATACATTTTGCTTAAACAAACCAGATCTGTTCTAACTATAGTCAAACTTAGAATGTTCATAAGGACTTTAATTTTATGATTATTAATTCAGATGTTGAGTTTTTGACATTTCTTTTGACATTAATCCTGAGATTTTGTAGCATTTTTATTTAGAAAAGTCAAATATGTAGATCTGTTTCTTTTGTGCATCCTTTAATACTTCAAGATTTTAATGTTGACGGTCTGCGCACTCCTTCCACCAATGTTTACAATCCCATAATAATTCATGTAGCACTTCAAGGTTTGAAGAGCTCTGTACATCTCTCATGGCCTTTGATCCTCACAACTTTGTGAGGTAAGTGCTATTATTATCCTTACTTTCTAGCTGAGTAAGTCGATGCTTACAGAGGTCAGATGACTTGTCCAGGGTCACAGTTCAGCACCTGAGACAGGATTTGGACTCTGGTCTTCCTGACTCTAGGTCCAGCTATTGCATCACTTCGATGCCTAATGTAAGGTGGTCTTTGTAACCTACTATAGCTGAAAAATGTCATCACCTGGTGGTCAACTTTCCTGTGATTTGTCTGTCTCATATGAAATAGAATTTGTGTTCTTTTGTGCTAGTTTGACAGTGAGATATGTCCTGTGTTATAATATGTGCTTCCTTTTTCCCCCTAGTTCCTTCTATTCCCTTGGATGTAATTTCAGCATCTAACTCATCCTCCCAGCTAATTGTGAAGTGGAATCCTCCTTCCCTCCCAAATGGTAATTTGTCCTACTACCTAGTAAGGTGGCAGCGGCAGCCTCAAGATAGTTACCTCTACCGACACAATTATTGCTCCAAAGGTAAGGACACTGAATACATTACTCCCAAAAGCTGTTGAGACCTGAATATGTCAATCCTTGTTGTTTGAAAATATCAAGGCCTTCATACCTTGGCTATCAGGTGACTACTTAAAACCTCTAGTTGAGAGATAAAAGCTAAGTTCTTTAGTCCTGTTAATAGTCTTTTTTTTTCCTTATAATTTTATATGTAGGTTTTTCACTATTCCATTCATTCTATTTTTATTTTCCTTTTTTTGAAAAGACAAAGTTCCTATTAGAAAGTATGCTGACGGCACCATTGATGTTGAAGAGGTTACTGAAAACCCTAAAACCGAAGTCTGTGGTGGGGAGAAAGGACCTTGCTGTGCTTGTCCTAAGACTGAGGCTGAGAAGCAAGCAGAGAAAGAAGAGGCTGAGTACAGAAAAGTCTTCGAGAACTTTCTGCACAATTCCATCTTTGTACCCAGGTCTGAGTCATACTTTCACTGTCTCTCTAATGTGGGGACTCACAGAATGATTCTAGGGACTCCTGAGGTCCACCGTGATACACTTTGGTTCTCAAGTCATTTGGGAGGTGAAGGAATTGGTCATGGAACACAGATATAATGAAGACTGAAGAGAAAAAAAAAAAACCATCTCAGAAAGGAAGGTTGGGAGCTGGAGAGGGGAAATGAGCAGCAAACTGCTTTGTCAAATGGATATATTGTAAAAGCAAATAAGCCCTGGCTGTGGGGGCAGGAAAAGAAGGAGGAAATGTTGAGTGTGAGGATTAAAGTGAGAGTTTCAGAAGTTAAGTAAATGCCAGAGGGAACCCCTTCCTTTAGTGTTAGGGAGCCAGTACTGAAGACCAGCCTTACAAATGAAAGCATTCACAAACAAAACCATTTCCTTATTACATCCTGCTGTTCTGCTTTTGGCAACTGGGAATAGTAGAAGGGCAATTGCACAGAGCAGTAGAGTGACTGAGGGATATGTGAATAAGGGATATGATGTTGGGCCACATGGCCATTTATTTTCCTAGGAGGTTTAGGATATTCTTATTCTGCATGTTACCTGAGGAATGGAGTATGGTCACTCTCCAAAAACTGACATTGCACAAAAAGTAATCAGGAGGCACCTACTGAATTGCATTAAAGTAAAAATCTCATGGTACCTTCTAGTAATACCCAGTTACCAACACCTGTGCACAACTGAGTCAGTGAGCAGTCTTCAGATTATCTACAATTTATCCTGTGTGTGTTTTGTTGGTACTTAGTTGTTTGCATATCATCTCCCTCGTTAGACTATAAGCACTGTGAGAGTGAAAACTCTGTTTTTTGCCCTTCTTTGTATTTTCAGGGCTTAGCAAAGTGCCTGCTACATAGGAAACACTTAAGTGTTGATCAATTGTTGGCTAACTGATTGGCTCTGAGTATGTAGGCATTCTCCTTTACTCTTTTTAGTTCTTTTTTCTTATGCCATGGCCAATCCTGACAGGATTTTTTTAAATTTGAAGAACCCTTTAGATGAGTGACTGCTCATTTGTGAGACCATTAGTCACTTTGCCTTTGAGCTATCCCAAGCATGTGAAGACATCCCCTGGTGGAATGGGCAGATGAGAACAATTTGTTCCAAAGGCCATGAAGGTGACTGAAGCAGGCAATGTGGAATGCTTAGATCAAGGGTGGAGAACTTGCAGCCTAGGCCACAAGTGACCTTCTAGGTCCTTGCGTGCAGCCTTTTGACTTAGTTCAAGTTTTACAGAACAGATCCTTTTATTAAGGGGATTTGTTCTCTGAAGTTTGGATGCAGTCAAAGGGCCGAATTTGAGGACCCAGAGGGCCACATGTGACCTTGAGGCCGCAGATTCCCAACTCCTGGCTTAGAGCTTAGTCAGACATCAAAGATACTAAGGTCATGTGCTGTATTCCAAGCCGTTACCAGTTGTTTTGACTTTTATCTTACCACTGAACTTCAGTGACTCTGAAAGAGAGAATGAGACTGACAATTTCATATTATCTGCCTCACTTAAAATCCAGTTCATGCACGAGATGCCACTCCATGATGTCACTGGTATCCTTTGAAAATGAAGGATGAGCAATACCAACAACAAAGAGTTCGAAACGCATTTTTAAGTAATATTTCTGATATTTGTTTACGTGGTTGGAGATCAGTTTCCCCATCTATAAGATGGGGAAATTGGTCTAAGTGATTTCTAAAGCCCCTTAGAACTCTTAAATTCTGTGATTCTAAGATACCAATCTTCCTTAAAAACATAAGGTGAAGCAGGAAATAAAGATCTGTCATAAATGGGGGGAAAAGTGCTGTTTCCAAATCAATCTTTTCTGTATTTACATGTGTCCCATGGACTCAGGGTATTACCCAGTGTAATTAAAGCTTATATGTCAGTATCAAAGGACAGTTTGCAAGTTGTTGTAAAGTAAGAGTTATTGAACTCAGTGATTCGGATATTTGCATTTCCATTTTACTCACTGGTAAGCTGTTTTAATGGAAGATAATTGGCCTGTGGGGCCAATGTGTAGGGTCTTGCAGTAACATTCCATGTTAGCACTCATATTTATTTCCTGAATGTAGCCCTTTCAGTCTAGAATAACAGTGACCATCTTCACAATATGTAGTGCTTCAGAAAGAGATGAATTTGGTGGTCGGATGATCAACAAGGATAAGGATACATTTGTTCCACTCATAGTTGGAAGGATGCTGTTCAGTATGGATGCCAGAGGGCTCAATATTTTGAGTCCTTGCTACACAAAATTGTAATTTTTGATGAATGCAGAAACTCCCTTTATTCTATATTTGTAGAAATACCTTTTTTTCACAAATTGCAAATGAGGGTAGAGTACAAGAGATCATAAAAAGTTATAGGAAAACAACCTTTATACGGTGCCTGTGGGGATACTAAATTATAATCTAATTATTTTCTGTGGGTAAAGTTAGGTAGACAAAGAGATATTCCTATGATGAGTTCATCAGTTGCTTCTACCTACCTTCTTAAGAGCTAGGAAAAAAGTATTCTTTACTATAACTCAAGGAGTCTTTCTACTCATTTGTTACTTATAAAGTAATCAGATTTCATTTTATGTACTATCGTGATGCTCAGTTAATATTAAACAGTACATAGGTACGCAGTTTTAGCTACTGTCGTTCAGACATTCATTCCTCCAACCAAAAAACTATAAAGTTACTTGTTTTTTTCTGTAAGAAATAATGAAGACAGAAAGGGGAGGGGAAGGGAGAACAAAATCTGTCTACTTATTTTTCCCCTTGTAACCATAAGTATGTGCAAGTTGTAACAAAGTTATGGGTGTCAGGTGTGGTCCTAATGACAGAATAAGACTGAATCATAAAGGAGAGCTTTCTGTTTTGCAACTTAAATCATTAAAAATTATTTTAAAGCCTGTCATTCATTCTAAGTACTATTTATTTAGTCTTTGGACTAAGACCAGTCAAGTTTGATTTATCATATGAAACATTGTCCAAAGTGTTTTAAAGTAGAATAGTAGTTGTATATTTTCTGAAATAGGATGCTTGCTTTTTGGCAGTAAATGTTTTAAGTTTGCTAGTATCCTTTCAGAAAGCCCAGCATTTTGTTTTATTCTCTGGCATCTTAGATTTTGAAAAGCATAACCTTTTTCCTATGAGGATTTGTCAGGGAGAGTGGAAGGCAGATGACTTAGTTAATATTTACTGTAGGTTATATTATCTGAATAGGTTTATAAAGACTTTACTTCCTGTCATCCTGTTTCTCCCATCTTGTTTTCCTTCTTTCTATTGTTTCAACAAACTGTGATCTATGATAGACAAAAGATACCAGCCTTGTAAAATACTAAGTGAATGTAAGAACTCTGAGCAGCAAGTAGATGTGAGGCTGCGACATGGTGAGATTTCTCCATGGGATAAACCTAGGCATCTTATTACTTGTAGATGAAACTATTCCGTGTGTGGTTTGTTTTTTCTAGAGAAAGGCAAGAGGCAAATTTTTTATGTGTAAATCCAGGCCTCCTTAGCAGTAACTTAGATTTCTAGTCTTCTACCTATTGTTCTATTTCTGTTTTGTGGGTATGGGTTTTGTTTTGCATCTTGTGGGTGCCTTCCCCCACCCCATAATATTTTGGAAGAGAATACAGTACATAAACATAAAGCTTCAACCTTGTGGTTTTATGTCTGCTAGAAATGAAGACATCTGTACTGTGACATCATCCTGCCCTGGCCTGTTTCTGATTTTGATGGGGGGCCCAGTGTTTTATAGCAAAAAGGCAGGGAATAAAAACTATCTACTGTAGAATCAGTCTGAACAGTAGACTAGGAAACCATTAATGTCCCACCTCCCACACCCTCTCCTGTCTCCATAAACTTCAGTTGTTTGTTTTTCTCCAGAGTCAAATATGTGTCAACAAGATGCTAGCCAAATTTAGGGGGAATAAACAAATAAATCATTTCCTGGGATATCCTCCTCTTCACTTGAAAGTTTTTCTGCTTTTGCGTCGTTGTTTTATATTTCATATGTGAAATTGCCCTGGACCAGAAAATGAGTGGATTTCTGATTTCTCCCCCCTTACACCCTAACACCATTTTATTGGGGATCTCTAAAATTATTTCCCAAGTACAATTCACTCTCTTTCTTCTACCTTCACTTGTTATTCTTTCTGTGATGCTAGAAACTGATCAGTAGTCACCTCCCCAGCACTCTTTGGCCTCAGTGTGCCTTGAGGTTACAACATGGGTTACCACTTTTTCTATCTCTTTTTTTGTAAACCCACATATTTTACATTGTTATTTGTTGATATTAATGTTAGAATTCTGGTTTTAGGGGTCAGATGGTTGAGCCAAAGAATTTAGTTTTCTACATCCCATAAAATTAAAATTAGGATTAATCACATCTTTTAGCTTCTTGTCTCTCATCAGCTTGTTCAGTTGCTGTTCCCTTGTTTACTTCTTTAGAAAAATTTCCTCTTTCCCAATTGCTTTTTTTTCTTCTTATTATTACAACCACAGGCACACGTTTTAATTTGAGATTGGGCATTGTTTAGAATGATTCATCTTTGGAGCCAAATAAAGGGTAAAATACAAGTCCTTGAAACACTTGAATACCCTCTTGTCTTCTCATGTTGAACACCTCTAATCCATCTAGGACCAGGCCTGTTGTTTTAAGTCTCCTGCCTGCCTCTCTCTTGGCCCTGTAATGAATTTTAATGAGATATAGCTAGTGGGTTTTTAACCTTTAATGCTTAATTGTGTGGTCTGTGAACCAGATGGCAGTATCATTCTAATCAAACATGAAAAAGATCCTGCATGCTCAGGTGATGACTTAAGGGCAGGTTTGCCTTTGGGTGTGTTTGGCTAAC
This sequence comes from Pseudochirops corinnae, assembly GCA_028646515.1. Taxonomy (NCBI): domain Eukaryota; kingdom Metazoa; phylum Chordata; class Mammalia; order Diprotodontia; family Pseudocheiridae; genus Pseudochirops; species Pseudochirops corinnae. Next base: position 102,184,810 of record CM053589.1, read on the forward strand.
TCCTGTGGGTGTAGTGGAAAGATCCTGAGATTTCTGGGTCTGAGAACGGAAAATTTACACTTAAAAAAAGAGAGGTTTCCAGTTGGTTCTATTGTTTCTTTTCCTATCTGGCTATATAAAATATTATCTTTATGTTTACCTTTTATCTCCCTACTCTTCATTTTCAGCAGCTATTCTCCATGCCTAAAGGGTTTTCCCTCCTTATCGCAAACTCTTTGCTTTCCTCACTTAACTTCAAGTCTCAGCTAAGGTCTTACCTTCTGCAAGAAGCTTTTCCTAGTACCCCTGAATGCTAGTGCCTTCTGACTATGTCCAGTTTATCCTATCTGTACCTTGTTTGTACATAGTTATTTGCATGTGGTTTCTTCCTTTAGACTGGGAACTCCTTGAGGGCAGGGGATGTTTTTTTATCTTTTTTTATATCCCTAACCCTTAGCATAGGTCATGGTACAAAGCTTATGAACTTTATTGACTTTATCATAAACCAGACGCAAATTTTTTTTTTCCTTGTGTTAGCAGTTTTTCCCACTATGGTTCTTGATACTTTATTTACTGCTGTTTCTGCAAACAAAGTAGAAGTTTTTTAAAGCCAGGCTTTGTTTTCCTTGCAGACCTGAACGGAGGCGTAGGGATGTCTTTCAGATTGCCAATTCCACGTTGCCCAGTCGGAACAGGAACACCACAGTGGCAGATCACTTCACCAATATGTCAGACACAGAAGAGATTGAATCCGAATACCCATTCTTTGAGAGCAGAGTGGATAATAAAGAGAGGACTTTAATTTCTCATCTCAGGCCTTTTACTTTATACCGAATTGATATTCATAGCTGCAACCATGAAGCTGATACTCTTGGCTGTAGTGCTTCTAACTTTGTCTTTGCAAGGACCATGCCAGCAGGTATGAGCTGATAGAACAGTAGCTCTTCTTAAACACCATTAAATCTTGCTAATTAAAACTAATTAGGAAGCTTGTGTGAATTAATAACTTGGAATTATAAGCTATATTTAAAGAATTGGAGGAGGTTTTTTGGTTTGTTTTTACCATTGCATACCTAGATCTGAAGGAAGCTAGTGAAGTTTATAACTTAGCTGGGACCCTAATTTAATGGATAGATAGATAAGAAGAGAATAATGACTTGGCATTAGTATATCAAACTACCAACCAAAGCAGTGCTTACCCACTTATTCTGTAATTAATTTATTTCACTTCCATACATTTTTATAGCCTACTTCCTCCTCCCCTCTTCCAGTAGAATGTAAACTGAGAGCAAGGATTTTCTTGTCCTTGTATCCCTACACCTACCATAGTAACTTTGAACATAGTAGGTATTTAATAAGTGTTTAGTTAATTAATATGTCCAAGACACTGTGCCCTGTGTCTGTTTACTACCAAGGTGATTGAAAATGGTGCCTTCTTTTCAGTTGGTAAAAATACCCCCACGTAATTTTGTTTACATGATCTGTTTGCTTAGGAAGCCTACTTTTTTTTTTCATAGTTAATACCAAGGTAAACTTCAGCTCAATCCCTTGTGAATTCTTGCATAGTCTAAGTTAGTGGAGTCCAAAGTAATGAGGCTTTACTGTACTGTTTGTGGTTGACTTCCTTATCCCAATTCTTTGCCCTCAAATAAGAAGCAGCTAAAAGAGAAAACAGAGTTTATTTAGTTATTAATTTTCTCCCCACCACCCACACATACCCACACACCCACACACACCCACACACACACACACACACACACACCCACACACACACCCCTGGGAGTACAGGATGATACTTTAATTGATAAGATTCTTATAACTAAAGATGAGATTTGTGTGTGTGTGTGTGTGTGTGTGTGTGTGTGATGGCATCCTTCAGTCTACCAGTACATGTTCAATTCTAAAAACAATTTATTTCTTAGCAGTTCCCATCATAAGCAATTTAGCTCTCTGGAGAATTCTACATTAAACATAGATAATTTATTATTATAACTGCTTGACATAAGTTGGTGTGATTTTTGTCTCCCATTTTTGCTTGGCTTACTTTATCACTTGTTGGAAATGTTCGACAGAAGGAGCAGATAATATTCCTGGGCCAGTGCTGTGGGAACCAAGACCAGATAACACTGTCTACTTGAAGTGGTCAGAACCTGAAAATCCCAATGGACTGATATTAATGTATGAAATAAAGTATGGCCAGCAAGTAGAGGTAAGATCTAGACAGGGCTCTGTTTCCTTTTCCTATGTTTGCATAAGGTGAATATCATTTAGGCTAGAATTCTTTTTTTTATTATAAACTTAAAAAAATTAAAATCAAGAAATTTTTTAATGCTTTTGTATGCCCTCTCCTAAACTGGGCAAAGGAAGGGGAAGAATAGATGGTAAAATGTGTTAATTCTGGAATGTAAAAAAATGTTTATTTCATGGCAGAAAATAACTTTGGGATAATAGCTAACCAGTCCGAAAGTTGGTTGCTCCCCCTACCCCACCCCTACTAATTTTTAGAGATTTTTCTAGTCAGACATGAAATCCACTTGCTTAAAACAAACTTGTATTTATCTTGTAAAATATTGCATAATGTTATAGTCATCTCTACTGAAGGAGGCCATTACTAGAGTCCTGGCTGCCATTACTTTCTTTGTCCCCCTCCCCTTTTATTGGATATTGGTTCAGTGGGAGATGAGAATTAGGATACATTCAAAGTTGAAGTCGCCAATAAGATGAAAATCTGAGACAGCAGCACATGCCAAAAGAATCACAAAGCTGATTTCACAAAAGTTTGGGAAAAGCTAATACAGACTATTGTATTTCTTTTAGGATCAGCGGGAATGTGTTTCCAGACAGGAATATAGGAAATTTGGAGGGGCCAGGCTTACACGGCTGAACCCTGGGAACTATTCAGCCCGTGTCCAGGCCACCTCTCTTTCTGGTAATGGATCATGGACTGACCCTGTATTCTTCTACGTCCCAGCCAAACGTAAGGATTATGATAATGTTGTTGTTCAGTCATATCTGATTCTTCATCACCCCATGGACCATACTGTCCATGGAATTTTCTTGGCAAAGATACTAGGGTGGTTTGCCATTTCCTTCTCCTGGGGATTCAGACAAATAAAGGTTAAGTGACTTGCCCAGAGTGACACAACTAGCAAGTGTCTTGAGGCTGGGTTTGAACTCAGGTCCTTCTGACTCCCAGCCCAGTGCTCTAACCATTAGGCCATCTAACTACCCCAATTATGATAGTATGTCAACAGTCTGTCTAAAGTTGTGTGCCAAGGGTTTAACTCCTGTTCTTCTGGTGTGGTGGGGGGGGGCCCTAGAAAAGGGAGGGGGAAAGAAGTGGTGCTGAACACTGACCCTTGAAGACAAGGGACAGATGTTTTTCTGTCAGTTTTTTTGAAGTTAGGGTCATATTGAAGTGGGAGGAGAAACAAAGCAAGTTAGCAGTTTGCCTCCCAGCTATCTGATGTGTCTAGATTGCTGATCGCTTCATTTGAACTTAATTTACATATAGAGACATTTCACAAAAAATTGGATTAGCCTCACAATAAGGAGCCTGCCCAGAATACTTATTGGAACTTCTGTTTGGTTCACCATATACTTTACACTATTATCTATGGCTGTCTAAGTTAGGATACATAATAATGATTATGATCATTAAATTGTATGAAAGACATGTTGCAAATGAAAGAAATCTCTTTAAATATTCTATATGATTCCTGGTAATTATATGGTGACATATAACATGACCAGAAATAACGTGAAAATAATTTGATCAGTACCGAGCATGAGGCTGACCACACAGTAGGCACTGAGTAGGTACCCACTGGTTGACCTAGACAAATAGACATTTTATTTGATAAAACTTAGACTCCTCCATTATATTCAATTTGAATACATTAGTCGTTATGCTTTTTATATTATTCTTTGTTGTATTCAGTGATTATTTGATCTGGGCTCCAATTGTTCAGTGTTACTTCTCATAGAAAGTAGCATTTGGACAGTGTCGAACTATGGTCCTCCAGTTGGTTAGGATTGCATTTTTTCAGCGCGGTAGAGAAGGTATGATTTCAAGAGCCCTGAGTGTTAAGGAAAGAACTCAAAAGATACCTGTTGCATTAACTAGTGCTCTTGGAAAATTTCCAAATAACATTATCAGAAGAAGTAATTTGGTCATTAAAAATAAGGATTCCATCTGTCATGAGAAGAAAAGTGAGGTACAGTAGAATTCCAAACCTGGAAGTGACTTAAAATCTTTCTTTCACTCATTCTGCTTTCATCTCCTGAACTTTTTCTTGAACCCTGACCCGTTACGTGGTCCAACTTAAGTTAGCCAATGAAAAAGGTTCCACCATTAACCTGTGATCAGCTCTACTATAACAACACCCTTCACAATGATCATGTAAATTTCCCCAGATTGTTTATTTCTTATTCAGAGAAAGCCAAGTGCCAGAGTTTTCTTAAGGAGTGGGAAATTCAGATTCAGAGTGAAACATGTTTTTGCCTGTGTATTTGGGCAAATCACATTTATTGTAGTGTAAAACATTCATTTTGAGCTAACTTTATTTATTCCCATTAAGATGAAGATATCATAGTACTTTCATGACAGAGCCATGTAACCTCATGAGTATCAGCCTGGGATGGGAGAATGAGGAGTGCCTTCCTTGGTACAAATGGGCATATACTCCAAGGGGCCCTTTTCCGTATCTGTTCTGTTATTGGGAAAGTTTTTCCTTATGTCAAGTGAAAATCTTTGTTATTAAAGTTCAGTCTCATTTAGTCATCACTGGACGTGGATCCTTATTAGCAACTCTTCTCTTTAGAGAAATCCTTTTTTATGAATCCTATTAAATTACCCTTCAGCCTTCTTTTCTCCAGACTACATTGCCTCAGGCTTTTTAGCCTATCCTCATAGCCAAATGTCTTAGGGCCAGTGTTGCAGACCTTCACACATTTTGTTTTCCTGTGGACATGTTCCTTTTCCTTCATGTCCTGCTTGAAATGTAGAACCTCAAAAGAACACAGTGCAACTTGACCACTAATACAAAGTGATAGGAATGACACAAAATATGTTCTGAAAAAGACCTAGAAAAAAACCTCTGCTAACTATCAGTGACATCAAGATAGTTTCAGCAATGTGTAAATGGCAGTCTCTTCTGCTTTAAAATCAAACCATATATTAGTCATAACGGATTTTTATTCTGCCTATCTAACTTGTCTTAAAGTAAAGAATAGAAAAGCTATGAAGTACTTGGTTAATATTATTATTCTGGCATGATTTCAATCCAACAAGCATTTATTAAGTCCCTGCTTCAGAAGAAAGGAGACAGTGATCCCCGACATCACCCGATTTATAATCCACATGGAAGAGAAGAACATTACACACTGCTAAGTAAGATTTAAGAAGATAAAGGGCAATTTTGACTGGATAGAGATGATCAGAGAAGGCTTCATGGAAGAGTAGGCACTTTCAAGTTCAGTCTGGATAGGCAGAGCTGGTAACATGCTGTTTGCACAGATTCCTGGCATAACTATGGACCAAAGTAACAACAAAGAAAGAATGGAAACTATTGGATGTATATAAGTCAGGGACAGTAGGATAGTTTGCTTGGAGCATAGGATATTTACTGAAGAATAGCAGGAGATAAAGTTGCAGAGGATTGCAAAATAAAGATTTTGAGCAGAGGAGTGACAGTATGAGAACAGTGCATAAGGAAGTGAAATCTTTTTATTCTGTAAAGGGTAGATTAGAATAGGGGTTCTTAACCTGGGGTCCATAGAACTCTTAAGTCAGTCAGTAAACATTTCTTGAATGTCTACTATGTGGCAGGTGATGTACTGAGTTTTGAGTATACAAAGAAAAGTAAAAGACAATTGCTACCCTCAGGAAGTGCATAGTCTAATGGAGGACACAATGTAGAAACAACTGTGTATAAATATGAGAGGTTATTAATAGAGAGAAGGTACTAGATGGGGAAAGGCTTCAGATATTAGTTCAGATTTAAAGTAAGCTAAGGAAGTCAAAATAAGAGTGAGTAGGAGGAGCATTCAAGGAATAGGAGATAGACTGTGAAAAGAGGGTCCGTGGTTAGATATAAGGGGATCTTGGTGAGATGGATGGGAATAAAATATTACATCTTTATTTCAATATAATCGGTTTCCTTTGTAATCCAGTGTATTTTACTTTATACATTTAAAAGCATTCAGATAAGGGGTCCATAGGTTTCACCAGAGTGCCAAAGTCTATGACACAAAAAAAAGTTTAAGAATCCCTTGATCAAAGAGAGGGAAAATAAGGAGGTAGGAAAACCAGTTAGGAGATTATTGCAATATTTTAGGCCAGTTTAAATTTGGAGCAGTATAAATGGAAAGGAAGGAGCAACATTGAATAAATTGTCTTACACAAATGTAATATATAATAACTATGCCATTAGAAACAATTCATGTAAAGAATTCTGTAAGCATGAAAAGACTTATACAAGTTGATGCAGAGTGAAATAAGCAAAACCAGGGGGAAAAAGTATGCCTGATAACTATAAGCAACCATGTAAATGGAAACAATAACCAACAGACAGACAGACAGACACACACACACACACACACAATTCCTTTCCCCAAATGAACACTGATTAAAATGACCAAGCCTGGCGCAATAGAAGAGATGAGAAAATGCTCTTCTGGCCATCTTTATGAAGTCCGGGAAATCTGGGAGTGGAGCATTGTTTATCTTCTCAGACTCACTTAACTCTTGGTTAGTTTTGCTGAATTTCCTTTTTTTCCTCATTTTCAAAACTTATCTAATTACAAAGGCTAGCTCACTAAGGGAGGAAGCAGCAGTTTTAGAAAAGGTGATTTTAAAAAAAGATAGCAAGAAAAATACGTAAAAAAAAATAAAGGGGCAGATGTAGAGATATTGTTAAATAATAAATACATGTTGCCTGTTTAGAGGAAAAATTGACAAGACCTCATAACTTATTGGATGTGGAAGGTGAAGTAGATGGTACACAGCAGTGAGAGTATGACTTAAAAATATGAGTGACAAGTTGAATGGTGATGCCACCGACAGAAATGGAGAAGTGAGAAAAGGGAACCAATTTTGAGAGAGAGAGATAAGGAGTTTGATTTTAGAAATATTTGTTTAAAAGAAAGGAATGTAGGAAATAAGCTTTTATCAGGCACTTGCAATGAGCCAAGCACTGTGCTTAGCACTTTACAAATATTATCACATTTAATCCTCACAACAATCCTTGAAGGTAGGATTTACAGATCGAGATGAGGAAGCTGAGACAGGGTCACACAGGTAGTGTCTGGGGCTGAATTTGAACCCAGGTATTCCTAACGTCAGGCTGAATGCTCTATCTACTACTGTAGCTGCCCTAAGTGTTAATAAAATGCAAATACGGTGCTTTCTCCTATTTAGATGTTTCACTATTCCAGAACACCTTTTTAAAAATTTACTTAGAAAAGAAAGATGGCTACAGTCCTCTGATCACACACCAATAAGAAAGGGGTTTTTGCTTCTAGTTGTTGCTAGATCTTAATGTTAGTTTGCCCCACAGAATACCTGATTAATTTTTATAGAGGTTTTATTTTGGGGGTGGGATGAGTGGTGTTAAAGAAGTTGTGGAAATAAAAACATTCCATGTTATTTAATAAATTTTATTTTCTCATATCTGCAGCGCCTGACTATGAAAACTTCATTCACTTAATGATTGCTCTCCCCATCGCAGGATTATTTATACTTGGCGGAATACTGATAATGTGGTATGTCTACAACAAAAAAAGGTAAGCACTTCATGCTTCTTAAATTGTCATTGAATGTTTGAACATTACAATTGGGAGTCACGGCAGTTTGATATTTATCCAGAAGTAAAGAGATAATGTAAAGTCATCGCATTGAGCACTTTAACTGTGGCCCTTAAAAAAAGGGGAAATGCCATAATTTAGCATGATCTTCAGTTTACATATTCTTTAAAGGAAAGTAAGCTAAGAACTTTTTGAAATCTTTCATAATTGTTTCATATGTGGTGTTAAGCTTTTTCTTCTTTAAATAAAGCTGTTTCCCTTATTGAATTGACTAACTTCACCAAGTTTAATATATGGTCCCCTTTGCTAGACAGCTTCTTCTATTCTAATTGAAGAAAAAAAAATGTCGGGGTTTTTTTTTTCCCCCCCTTTGAAGAGGAACTTACGAATTTAGGAGTTTTTCCAAAGATGATCCTTTCCATCTACATAATCCATAGGATTATGTAGCCCCCTCTGCCATAATTGGGGCAAAATGGTCTTAAACTACTAAAGAAACTAATGGAATTTTATGCAAAAATATATACTGGGCCACATTTAGAAGTTATGACTATTTTAGAGTTATTATATGAATCAAAGCTATCCCTCTTCATCTTCTCTGTTAATACTTAATAGAATATATAAAGTAAGAGGTATGAATGAAGAGGGAAAGCTAGGTGGAGATGGCATATGTGTAGGGTTTTGAAAATTTTTATTTTAAATCTTTTGACAGAAACAGTGATAGATTAGGGAATGGAGTCCTATATGCATCTGTCAATCCAGAGTACTTCAGTGCTGCAGATGGTAAGTGTTTAAACACATTTGCACACATGTGTGATTTCTAGATTTGGACTATTACTAATGGAAATTATATGCCTCATAGTGTTATAAAAATAATTATGAAGATCACGTTTATTTAGCATTTTGTGGTTATAACTCAATAAGAAGGCACCAGGTGGCACAAAGGATAGATCCCAGAGTCAGGAAGACCTGAGTTCAAATCCACCCTACAAACTTAAAAAGTTGTATGACCTTAAGCAAGTTATTAAACCACTGTCTGCTTCAGTTTCCTTATCTTTAAAGTCAAGAAAATAACATCTACTTCCCCATAATTGTTATGAAGATTAAATAAGATAATAAAGCATTGACAGTTTTAAAGCGATATACAAATATTAGTCACTATTGTCATTATTATTTTACAAACAGCCCTGTTGAGAGAGATTTCACAAGTATCCTTGTCACACTTGTACCTAAGAGGAACGTAAGACTCGTATAAGGAGAATGCTTTGCACAAAATCCTATTAAGTGATTGAAGACAGCATTGATTTTAATTGTCATTACTAATATTTTTTTTAAAAACCCAAGGTTAAAGAAAGGTTGTCTGATGCAAATAGTTCACTTGGTATTCTTCAATTCTAGAAATTTCAGTCATAGAGTATCATTGCTGCAAAATAAAGAAATAGTCCAAAGACAATCATAGTAGTAGAAGACCTCAACATTACATCGTAGAAACAGACTTCTAAATGTGACCCATACAGTGATCATTTTAATTACATGAAATGTGAGGCTGCAATTACAAAGATTTTTAAGTGATTCTAGATACCAGAATATTTACATCTAAAAAGAGATAATTATGGTGTTTACGAAAGTATTTTAGATTCAGATAGTTTTTATGTGTTTAAAATAATTTTTGTCTACTCAAGGGCATTCTTTGTAGTTTTCATATTTATTTATTTCCCTTTTTAAAATCTTACTGGAATTTATTTTCTTCCATTTTCTCTTATTTCCCTCTTTCACCAGTATCATAAAGTTTACCTTCTTTCTCTCTCCTCTGTTTTCTTTTGACCATTACTAAATATGATTTAGCAGGTCAGGTTTTTGGTTTTTTGTTTGTTTGTTTGTTTACCTTCTTTCTCTCTCCTCTGTTTTCTTTTGACCATTACTAAATATGGTTTAGCAGGTCAGGTTTTTGGTTTTTTTTTTTGTTTGTTTGTTTTAGATTTCACCAAAGGCCTGTTCTGATGCTTCTTCTTAGCATACAGGTCACAGTGGATTCTCAAAGGCTATACCAACATAGTACAACCTCCTACAGATCCTACCAAGCTGAAAAGCTTTGTGTATGGCCCCAGAAATAAATTGTGTTCCTGTCATCTGAGAACTATCCAATTAATTTATGAAAAGTTCATCACCATTTAGCTGTTGGTTTCTAGGTGATGCCTTTTGTTTTGGGCTACAACTCATAAAGATTTCCTACTAATAATACAAGGGGAGTTGTAGGTAGTCTGCATTAATCAAGGATCTATCTCTATCAATGAAATCATGGCTTCCTGGTATATTATAGTAAAGTAACCAAATCAGGACCCTGAAACAGAGAGGGATTGGTCATGTCTAGTGATATCAGAGGAGATAAGTAAATGTTTATGACTATTGAAGGAAGAGTATAAAGAAAAAATTAGCTTTCTTTCTTCTCTAAGAGTTTAAGCAAAGAATAAGAAATATGAAAGAAGATCTTTTTTAACACTATGAAAAGCGACTAGTGATTATTATTAATACACTAGATGATATATGTGAAAGCATTTTTAAAAAATTAAAGTACCATATGAATGTAAGATGTTCTGTTTATATTAGCAAATAATTTAGAGTAAATATGAATTAGGGAAATAAAAGTTCATAGACTAGATGAGAAAATGAGAAATAATTTCCTATATCGTCTTTTGTATTGAAAAGACCACACCAAAAATATCCCAGACAGATGAGAATGTGTACTATTTCAGAATAAAACCAAACACAGAAGGTGCATGCATATTTGTAGCTTTGACAGTGAAATGTCAAGTAAGATTTACGAATGCATTAATGTAGCAAAATAGACTTTGTGATGATTTTGATTTTACACTGAGGGAATAATGAATAATTCTGATAACTGAGGGTCTCTGTTCTGACTATTTTCAAAATGTCACTCAACCTACTTTAAAAACCTTCGTGTCAGCTAGACCGATTGGTTGGAACACTGTCACCTCATTTGAACCTAATTTCACCAGCCTTTTGACAAGCAGAGTATAGGTGGTTTCCTCAAAAGGTGACAAAGTGACATTGTGATTCAGAAGTAGTTTAAAAACCCACTTTTCCCCATTGTCTATAACCTTGTCTATAACCATTTTGCAGAACACATTGAAAATATCCAACAGGAAAGAGCCAATATCATTGTTCATGCAACCCTCCAGGTGATTGGGGGGAAGCTTATGACTTTTAGTTGAACTATATACTTTTTGGCTTAGTGTAGTTTTCCCATGGATAAAAATATAAATGGAAGAATTTATTGACTTCAGAAGCCCTTTCCCCCAAGAAATAAGTTTAACTGTTTTAAACTCCATGTTTTATTGTACACTGCACAGTTAATTCTGATTAAAAAGCGAGCCACTTTCCTGAGATAAATGGTTATGGACCCTGACTTTTATAGCCCCCAGAGAGCATTGTAAATAGTTTTATCTATTGGGCAGTCTTGCATAGTTCTAATTTTAAGTGAGCTGCCTCCTTATTTTTTAGTGTACGAACTATCTAAGCATATGGAGTACAAACTTGAAATTTCTAAACATTTGTATACTATGAGTATTAAATTCTTATGAAGGAAAGTTAGGAATTAGTTATTCCTGTAGGTGACTCTTAAGTGGTATTTATTCTATTTACTGGTGCCTTGAAGACTCCAATCAAATGTAATACTTGGGACCCGAATGTCTTATGGAGAAGCTGTTAGCAATAGCTGGAGTAAATACTGACAGAATTATTTTCTCTCCGATCAAGTTAGTTATCCTGAAGTACTCTGATATCCGTATGAGTGGGACCACATAAGTGCAGTTACAAGCTCCTCCTGTCCTAATAGAGCCTTTTTGTCCTAACCACCACCCTCCCACCCAAGATACTGCATGATAAGAATGCCTTTTGGTACTAGTTTCAGCCAGTTCTTTGTTGGTGCTATTGTTAGCATTTATTTTACCTTAAATTTTCTACATCTAGATCTTGAGTAAATTGATACAACCCCTGGTTCCTTGAAGTTAAAATGATCTGGAATTTTATGTCTAGTGTCTTAATATGTGGTGAGCACTCAATCAGTATTTGTTAGAATAAAAATAAAATAAACCTGAAATAGCCGTCCTGCCCGTTTTAAAGCTGTCCTCAGTCCTCCTCTTTTCTGGTTTGGCTGCTCTCCACATGGATGAAGACTGGCAGGATACAGATTTTCTGAAATTCTTCTGATGCCCTTCCTTTTGTGAATCTCTTTTCTACCTTCAGTTTATTTTGCCGTCGGACAGTGAACTAAAGAGCTGAACTAGAGAGCTATTGCTTCCTAAACTCTATCTTGTCTAGCGCTTTAAGAGGCTACAAAGGACCTCCCTTTTGGTTTTTCAGCTATTCTTATGTGGATAATGTAAAGTAATTATTTGTGAAATTTAGGACATTTGAATAAAACCAATTTCCAGTATTAGTGCAATCTCTTCCATTAGTTCAACTCTAGGTGGTTTCTCTTAGCATGATGACCCTGTGATCTTGAAGCCTTAACCAGCAGAACACAGAACTACTTTATTTATTTTGGATAGAAGGGGAGAGGCAGTCATTTTAAAAAAATTTTGAGTTCCAAATTCTCTTCCTTCCACCCTTTGAGAAGGCAAGCAGTATGATACCCATTATATATGTGAAGTCATGCAAAGCATATTTCTGTCTTAAAGCAACAACAAAAAGTAAGAAAAATAAGGTAAAAAATACTTCGATCTGTACTCCAAGTTTGTTAGTTCTCTCTCTGGAGGTGGATGGCATTTTTCATTATAAATTCTTTGGAATTGTTGAGGATTGTTGTATTGATCAGAATAGCTAAGTCTTTCACGACTGATTATCATTACAATATTACTGTTATTCTATTTATTGTTTTGGTTCTGCTTACTTTATTTTGCATCCATTCATAAAAATTTTCCCAAGTTTTTCAAAATCTGTTCCCTTCGTCATTTTTTATAGCACAGTGGTATTCTGTCACAATAATATACCACAACTTGTTCATCCATTACCAGAATGATAGATACCCCTTCAGTTTCTAATTCTTTGCCACCACAAAAATAACTACTACAAATATTTTGGTACAAATAGGTCCTCTTCCTTTTTCTTTCATCTTTTGGGATACAGACCTAGAAGCAGTATTACCAGATCAAAGAGTATGTATACATACTTTTTTAGCCCTTTGGGCATAAGTTTCAGATTTTTTTCCAAAATAGTTGGACTACTCTGTCATGAGTATATTGGTGAACCTTTTTTTTTTTCACATCTCCTCCACTTGTCATTTTCCTTTACTGTCATGCTAGTGTGAGGTGGTACCACAGTTTTTTTTTTTAATTTTCATTACTCTAATTATTAGTGATTTAGAGTATTTTTTCATATAACTCTTCATGACTTGAATTTCTTCTTCTGAAAACTACCTAGAATACAGAACTTGACAAGGCCTACCAGGCTGGAAAATCCTAGGCATGATAACAAAATTTGTCATCGTAAGACCAGTTTAAAGAGGTCTACTTCTAAAAATCTGACCACTAGGTGATGGGTTGTTGTTGTTACTGTTTTTCAGTTTAGGATTTCATGTTTACTAAAGTATTGAGATGTTAGAATCTACATTGGTGGAAAGAAAACTGATATTACTGAAATCACAGATACATGAAATACTGAGATTTGCTAAGTTTACTGGCCGTTTTCATGTGAAGCTCTTGGAATACTAAAATGAACTAATGCCATTATTTCCTGACATTATTCCTCTGTAGATTTTAGTTATTGATGACCTGAGCAAATTGACTCGTGGTTTTTCTGTTCCATGTTCATATGTTGAGAGAATTTTGTTTGGTTTTCCCCTTAAATATATTTAAACAAAATACTTTCTGTTCTTTTCCAGTATATGTCCCAGATGAGTGGGAGGTACCTCGAGAGAAGATCACCATGAGTCGAGAACTTGGGCAGGGTTCATTTGGGATGGTATATGAGGGAGTTGCAAAGGGCGTGGTGAAAGATGAGCCTGAAACCAGGGTAGCCATCAAAACAGTCAATGAAGCAGCAAGCATGCGGGAGAGAATTGAATTTCTCAATGAAGCATCAGTAATGAAAGAATTCAATTGTCATCATGTGGTAAGAGAGAAAGTCTTTATGGATGCTGCAGTGGGAGGTTGGGGGAATCTGAAATGGAAAGACTGTGGAAAAGAAACTCCTTTTACTTCCTGTGTGTACATATTTAGAGCTGACCTCTTAGCTATGTGTTTTTGGAGTCAGTATACAGACATCACTGATAATCCTCACTGTATATCTGCCTGTGCATGCTGCTTTACTAGATGTCATGCAGAGGATGTTAGACATAGCCCTCTTGTATTTTCTGAACTAAAACCTCCTTCTCTTCAATTCGTATTGAGCAGCACTATGAGATAGCATTAGCAGGAGAGGAGAGGATGGGAGAAAAGCTGTGTGAACTTAGTATCTGAGGCGTCTGTCTGGTTTTCCCTTCCAGGTGCGGTTGCTTGGAGTAGTGTCCCAGGGCCAGCCAACATTGGTCATCATGGAATTGATGACCCGAGGGGATCTCAAAAGTTACCTCAGATCTCTGAGGCCAGAGACAGAAGTGAGTTATTATTTGCATACCTTTAAAAACTATGTCAATGTCAATTATTTCTGTTATTACTTCTCCTATGACTACTACCAGTACCACTGCCACTGCTACTACTATGACCACTACCACTGCCACCACTACCATCACCACTACCACTACTATCACTACTAGAAATACTAGTACTATTATCATCACTACTACTACCACTGCAAGTACTAGTACTACTAGTTCTACTACCACTATCACTACTACTAGTAATTCTACTACTACCACTACTACTAGTGGTTCCACTGCTACTACTACTACCACTACCACTACTATCACTTCTACTAGTAGTAGTAGTAGTACTACTACTACAACTACTACATTTCTGTTCTCTTACCTGGGAATTAGGAGACCTGTGTTGCATTCCTTGCTCTAGCACTCTTTAGCTTTCTAGGCCTTGGATAATCACTTTCTCTCTGTGCCTCAGTTCTTTGACCTATAAAATGATGGCTTTACAAGGTAATCTTAGGTTCATTTCAGCTGTTAAAGAGCCTATGATTTTATGTTTGAAATTTGTCTTCAGTGATAGACTCTTTAAAACACTAGCTCATTTTCTAAGGTTTGTAGTTACTTGTCACCTAAGTGGTTATAGTTAATTGATCTAAATACTTTCCCAAACAAAGAATTTAATATGTCCTTTCTGTAAAGTCATAAGTTGCATATAGTTTCTTGCCATTACATCTGGAAAGTCGACTAGGAGGATATTTAAAAATAAATTTCCCTCCTTCTTCCCCACTCATGTGCACATGCCATCACCTTATGCATGAAGCCTTCATGGTTGAGGCATGTATCCTTTGTGACTTTGTAGCTTGATTACCAGAATCCCCTCTTCACAGTACTGAAGAGTTATCTTGCTTAGAGTTTAAAATAGAAAACAATAGTTAAGTCTTGCATTAGTTTATGTTTTCACTGGAATAAATACAAACCAGCAGTTTGGGCTGTGAGTTCAAATTCTCATTCCACCAATGACTTTTGGAGCCATTTTTAGATGTCTCTCAATGTCCCAGTTTCCTAAGCCTGTGTCAGGCATAAGTAAAAATTAATGTCTTCTAAAGCAAGTCACTAGATGAATGTTTTATAATGATACCAGCCACATTAGCAGACTTTGGGTATGAAATTTCACATTTTTAAATGCAACAGACTAGCAGTTTCAGTTGTGCCCAAGAGGAGTTTAAAATTCTTTGTAGCATTGACTCTGTTTTGCCAATTGCTATGTAGGTGAACCTTTCCAATTCCTAAAGTTTGGGATTTGCTCTGCAGAAACCTCTTTATCCATATCCATATCTCTCTTGAATTCCATTAGCTTTTCTCCATTTGAGCACATTTTTTGTTTTATTTTTCATTAAATATGAACCTTTACCACCTCCCAAGTGGAACTTCCTTCATTTTAGTTCCAAAGAATGATTCACTTCTCATTTCTTTGTCTCTTTAACAGTCTGTGTATATAACTCCTCAAGGACTTTGAATGTGCTGTCTTTGAAGGCACAAATAACTATAAGTCCTTGCTTTAAAAATGTGTCTATACCACATTTTGAAAACCACTGATGTACAATTCCAATTTAGTTTTTTAAGACTTTTACCATGTGTGATTTTTTAATTGAATGATGGTTTATTGGGAAATTAAACTTGTAGGAAAAATTCAGTTGTGCTGCAGCTTAAATTGAGAGGAAAAACTTCATTAACAGTGAAAGGTTGTAAGTATATCTCTTTACCAAACCATTTTAATAGGGTCTAGAAGGAGCTTTCAAGGCCTCCACTTTCTCTTCTTTTCTCTCCAACTATCCCCTACCCCTAGCACTTTTCATGTTAACTACCAATTCCTGGCTCAGAGATTGGGTATTAGGACACCTGGATAGTCTTCCACTAAGTAGGTTTATGACCTTTGGAAAGTCATACCTCTATGGAGCTGTTTCCTAATTTGTAAAATGAAGATGTTAAACAAGATGATCTTCATAATGGCTTCTTAGTTCTATGATTCTTAAGCAATTCATTTTCTTTTAGTGTCACCTATTAAGATATTTGGCCAGTTAGATGGTGCAGATAAAGTAGTGGATCTGGAGTCAGGAAGACTCATTTTCCCAAGTTCAAATCTGGACTCAGACATTTAGTAGCTGTGTGACCCTGGGCAGGTCACCCATGTTAGTCTCAGTTTCCTCACCTGTAAAATGATCTGGAGAAGGAAATGGCAAACTACTCTAGTATCTTTGCTAAGAAAACTCCAGATGGAGTCATGAAGAGTCAGACATGGTTGAAATGACTCAACAACAAGATGCTTAAAATGAGAGGTCTGGCTCAGCCACACTCCCCTAGTATACCTACACCTCTTATGTAGCTCTCAAAGGTTAAATGATCCCTACTTATTAGAATGTATGGTGAAAGAGCTGCCATTTATCGCAGTGAACTGAAACAATGCATCAACATTGTAATTGATCAGAATTAAGCCTTATAGTCTTTCTATTTTGAGATCAATTATGGATTACAATTTTTCAGTAAACATATACACTGTATTTAAGGCAATGGTTTTCAGGGTGTGATCTGGGGATCACTGGGAGTCCCTTTTGTGGGATCTGTGAGGTAAAAATTATTTTCACAACAACACTAAGACATTTTAATTTTGAATCCAGCAGCTATTTATAGATAAGCACTCATAAAGAAATGCTCTTTGGGTTGGGGAGGAAGTTGTCTCTCAATGATTTTAAAAAATGTAAATGTGTACACTGAAAAAGTACAAACTTTTTGAGACCAAAAATTTGAGAAATGCTCCCTGAGGTACCAAAAACTTAAGAGAAATATTTGATCAAGAGAAGAAAAGAGAACAAAAATTTATTTATAAAACTATTGATCCTTGTCTTTGAGGACTACAATTGTGGCTTCAGAGACAGTTACCATAATTAAGTAGTTGAAGAATTGGTCTCTTTATACTTAGCTCAGTGTGGGCATCTCACAGGGTATGAAATTCACTTTTTTCCTTTGATGTATATAGAGAAAAGAGGTTAATCAATGAGATCCAATCATGTGCTTTTTAAAAAAAATTTTTCTCAAAGTTATGAATAGATTTGCACTCTCTTTACTACTTAAGTTACAGATTATATGTAAAAATTCAACTTTTGTTTTGTTATGCTTTTTTTTTTAAGTAGGGGCAGGTAGTTCACAGGGTTGAGAAGCTCAAATACTATAAAGGGAAATGATTTCTGAACTACAGACTGTTATAAAAGTGTAAGGTATCAGTAGGAGGAGAAGGAAGTCATTATATATCATCAGAGATTTTTTCATGCAGTTAATAAAGTGAATGCTTTTGAACAGAGGCAGGAAAAAAATTTATTTCCAGACTCACATCTCCAACTGCCTTCAGACAATTTGAACTAGATGTCCTGTAGACATCTTAAACTCAATTAAACCCATTACACATCTTAAACTGAACTTACGTTCTTTCCCCAAAACTCTCCCCGCACCTGTTTTGAACTCCTGTACAACTGTCAAGGGTATTGCCACCCTCCCAGTTGCTCAGATTCCATTCCAGGTGTCCTCTTTACTTTCTCATTCTCTCCCACTTTCCATATTTAATCTGCTGCCAAGGCTTGTTAATTTTACCTTCTTACTGTCTTTCATATACACTCCTTTCTCTCCTCTGATCCTGCCATCACTCTGCTACAGGTCCTCATCACCTCAAACCTAGACTTGGTGAGTCTTCCTGCCTCAAGTCCCTCCCTACACCAATCTATTCTCTCTTCATTTGTGTAGTAATTCTTCCTAAAGTGCATATCTGATCTTGTCTCTCTCTCTCTCTCTCTCTTCTCTCTCTCTCTCTTTCTCTCTCTCTCTCTCTCTCTCTCTCTCTCTCTCTCACACACACACACACACACACACACACCATCCCATTTAATAAATTCCAGTGGCTCCCTATCACATCTAAGATCAAATATAGAATCTTCTCTTTGGTATTCAAAGCCCTTCACATCCTGGCCTCTTCCTACTTTTCCTGTGTTCTTACACCTTACTGCCCCTGCATGTATTCTGTGATCCCATGACTCCTTGCCATGCTTCATATGTAACACACACATCTTCAGGCTCTGATCATTTTCGCTGTCTATTCTCCATGTTTGGAAACTCTTTCCACTTTCTGGTTTCCCTGGTTCCCATTAAGTCCCATCTAAAATCCCAGTTTCTTTAAGAAGCCTTATCTCAGGGGCAGCTAGGTGGCACAGTGAATAGAGTACTGGTCCTGGAGTCAGGAGGATCTGAGTTCAAATGTGACCTCAGACACTTAACACTTACGAGCTGTGTGACCTTGGGCAAGTCACTTAACCCCAATTACCTTGCCTTCTTCTGTCCAAAAGAAAAGACCAGAAAAAAAAGCCTTATCTCTGATTTATCCTGTATGTATTTTGTGGTACCGAATTGTGTACATGTTGTCAGTCTCACTAGACTATGAACTGCTTGAGAACAAGGAGTGTCTTGCGCCTTCCTTTGTAACCCCCGCACTCAGCACAATGCCTGGCATATAGGAGACACCCAGTAAATAGGGCAGCTAGGTGTGTGAGTGGATAGAGTGCTGGGCCTGACATTAGGAAGACTCCTCTTCCTGAGTTCAAATCCATCCTCAGACACTTACTAGGTATGACGTCAGGCAAGTCACCTGTTTGCCTCAGTTTGTAAAATGTAAATGAACTGGAGGAGATGGCAAACCACTCTGGTCTCTTTGCCAAGGAAACCCTGTCATGGGAGGAGAGGTTGGGGAGGGGAAGACAAACAGTAACAGACAACAGTAAATGCTAATTGTGGGGCATTAGGTGGTGCAGTGAATAGAGCACTGGCCCTGGGGTCAGGAGGACCTGAGTTCAAATGTGGCCTCAGACACGTGACATACTTACTAGCTGTGTGACCTTGGGCAAGTCACTTAACCCCGATTCCCTTGCCTTCCTCCCTCCCAAGAAAAAAGAAAAGAAAAAAAGGAAATACTAACTGACTGAGCAGTTACTTACGTAAATGGGGAATTTAAATGTAAAAAGGAAAATTAAAAGGAATATAAGGAAGTTTATGTGGAAAATGAGAAAGGATATAGATTTGTCCTGTTTTTCAAAAGCACGGACATTCAAATGAGTTTCAAAATGACCTTCTCTTAGCTATATTTTGTCCTTGGTAAACCATTGAGTTAAAAGGAGTATAAATTTCTAGGTGCTCGAGTAAAATAAAATTCTTAATACCAAAAATTGCTTGTTTCACTTTAAACATTTTATGTACTTCCCAAAATAGAAATCCCTGGTCTAAAGGAGTGCTAATTGGCATTTCTCGTTGTAGCTGAGCTTGATGTGGTTAGGGAGTGAGCACATGATTTTACCACTAAGCAGATGCTATGGTCTACATAATAACATGCTGATTCCTTAGCAGGCTGACTTGTGGTGATAGGATTGAGAAAAGGCATTACAGCCTTTGAAAGGGACAAATTCCCTGTTTTTCTCACATTTGAATCCTTTATTGCTATCCATCAGAATAATCCATGCCAGATGCTTCCATCCTTAAAGAAGATGATTCAGATGGCTGGAGAGATTGCTGATGGCATGGCATATCTCAATGCCAACAAGTTTGTCCACAGGGATCTCGCCGCGAGGAATTGCATGGTCGCTGAAGATTTCACTGTCAAAATCGGAGGTGTGTTCTTTACCTTTCCAGCTTTGCAGCTATGTCAAGGAAATAGTCTTCTACATTTCTGATATATTTTTGTATTAATATAGATTTAGTTGGGTTTCAAAAGTACTTTTGTTTGGGGGGGGGTTGTTTGTTTTTAAAGGAAAAATGTTGCTCTTGGAAACGGCATATTTGTCTCCATATTCAGGGTTTGCATGATCATTTCCAGGGATGATAGCTGGGAATTTAATGTATTGCATGTACTATACAGGTCCATGTATTTTGAATATATGATGGCAATAGCTCTGCAAAAGTTCAGCTAAGTTACGTTATCTGCTATTGTTTTCATTTCCCTCTTCCAAGGTATCATGTTTTGGCCCTAGGTGGGCTGTTTAAATTATCTTTCCAGACACTCTTCCATTCTGTCTTATACAGCCCTTGTTTGTGGTAGCATTCCTATACTAGATTCCCCCAAGTCAAAGACTCCCCAAACTTTTGAGGGGTGGTAGATATATAAATTCCTAATAATTAAATTTCTGATCCAAATAGGGAAAGATGTGCCACTATCAGGAGATCCAGGGGATGGGGAGAGGCAGGACCTCACTTAGAGACCTCTTTGATAAGCAACAACAAAACAAAAGCAGAACTCCTAAGTGAATTTTAGGTTGCTGGCTAGTAATGTTGTTTCTAGTGATCAGCGTTTCCATCTTAAGTGAAGTTATTTTTAGTATGCACCAAGAAAAACATACACCAAATAAAACTGTGATGTTGCTGTGGAAACAGCCTAGCTTCTTCGCTTTCATCTGATGGTTCTGATAAGCACAAAGGAAAAGTCATAAGAAAAATAGTATGATCCAAGAAAACTATATCAGAAGTTAACTTTTTTCATGTATTTTCTCTATAGTTTTTATGGAATGTTTTCCTACCCTTCCCCCCCCCCACTCCCAAAGTCATTTAACTGTAATTTTTTAAATGAGACATTTTATAGTTTACCCTCAACCCCCCTCCCCTCAGGGAACTATGACTAGCTCCTAGAGAATTATTTCAAAAGCAGGTGTTTCTTCATTTGCTCTTACAAATAAAACTGTAGCTACAGAGTAAACGAATAGGTTAAACAAAACCATGATTGTCGTGAAATATTCATTCATTCAGTACCTGCTAGCATATGAGCCTAGATTAAGTATCATACAAAGCATGGCTGCTATCAGAGATCTTGTTGCAGAAGTTATAGTACACATGGCCCACGTAGACTAGCCAGCAGTGGCTAAAAACCATTTTTCTGGGGTTTTCACCAAGAGTAGAAGAGGTGAGGAGGGAAATGTGAGTACAAAAAAGAAGTGAAATGGGTAAGCATGAGAGCCTTTGGAGGGTGGTCGTTCTTTTCTCTTATTATATATCCTACTCTCATTTCAAAAAAACAACCAAAAAACCTAAGTCATTTTATTAAGTTGATCAAGGCATCATGTTAGATACTTGTCTATTTTTTTACCCTACCTTTTCAGGTTCTTTTGACCAATCAATGTTTATTAAGCACCAGCTAGGTTCCAGACATTGTACTGAGTACGAACAACCTTCAGCCTCAGCTGGGAATGTGGAATAATGCCACAGAAACTTATTTAGATGAGATACTAGTTCACAATCCATCCTTACGTATTACCTGCTTTTTAGCCTCGCTGAGACTGGTATGAAAGGGCAGGTGGTTTGTACCAGTTGTATACTGAAATCACGTAAGCTGTTATATGCTCTTTGTAACTAGATGGCGTGATAGATAGAATGCTGGGTTTGAACTCAGAAAGATCTGAATTCATATGTGACCTCAGCCTCCTACTAGCTGTGTGACCCTAGGCAAGTCATTCAACTTCAGTTCTCCTTAGTTTCCTCAAATTTAAAATGGGGATAATAATAATTGTAAAGAGCTTAAATTAGCACATAGTCAAACATTAGCTACTATTAAATATTATTATCATTGTGATTATCATCCTTATTATCATTACTTCTTGGCAATTTTTGCAGATATTTTCTTGGAATTGCCTTATCTTTCTCAAATTTCTTTAAAATTTTGTATTAAGCAAAAACTTTATAGTCTTTCCTCAGTAGAAAAGCCCAGTATTCCTTCCTCCTTCTCTCCCTCTCTCAACACTCTCCCCCCACACCCCAGCCCCCATCCTCTGATGTGTGTTGATACCACATTGACTCAGAGGCCAGAATCTTGAACTCACAAATGTTTTCCCAGAGCAATGTTTCATGTATCAAGAAGGATATATGCTAATTCTTTATAAAAGAAAGTTTAGTAGCCTTTAACACTGTACAGGAAAATAATGTTAAGGTCCGAGATGCTCTTGTACTTTTAAAGCCCTTGCATACTTTCAGAAATGAGCTTAACCTATTGAGGAAACAGCAAATAAATGTAAGGATTTAAAGAAACAAGAGTTTACCATGAAAAAGGAAGGGTTGATGTACACTAATATTTTAGATAAAGTCACCTGGAAAGGAATTAATTTAGGCTTAAAGGAGAACCAGATGTCATATTTACATACCATCTGCTAAAGACATGGAAATGAGGGAAACTTGAACAACTGAATGAGATTAATCCATTGAAAACCATTATTGAATAATAGTCTTAGGTAGCTTGTAAATAACAACTTTGTTAAGACTCTCCCCATGAGCAAGTGTAATTCTTCTTGCTTATGGTTGGGGTGAGGGGAGAAGGCTGGAAGATCTCTTGAGCTCAGTAATTCTGAGCCGCAGTGGACTATGTTGTCTGATATTGGCACAAAGTTCAGCATCAATATGATGAACTCCCAAGAATAGGGGAGCCACCAGGTTTCCTAAAAGGAGCAAACCAGCCCAGGTCAAAATGGAATAGGTCAGAGTTCCCATGTAGATCAGTTGTGGGATCAGAATCATGAGTAGCCCCTGCACTTCCAGCCTGAGTGAGATAGAAAGAGATCCAGTCTTTTTTTAAGGGATGGAGTGGGGAGAATCCTATCATGTCATTTGATTTAATTGGAATCCTGAATCTCAGTGCCTCATCTCCACAGAATACTATGATAATCTTTTCTCAGAATGGTAATAACATGAAGTGAATTTTTCTTTGGGTAAATTTTAAAAGAGATTAGTTTGCTTTATGGATTAAGAATCAATTTTTTATAATATCAAGCTTTTATAAATCACATCTTTAAATGCTCTGATATCTTACTATTTAAAGGAACTCTGTGGTAAACACTTTCAAAAGCAAAGAAGCATTGAGATCTTTCTTTTCTTGACAATAAATCATCCTTTAATTTGTTGACATTTAGAATTTTTTAATATCTCGTTTTATTAACGTGAAGCACACCCATATTTAACTGTTAGTAGCATGCATTCATATCACATCCATTCTGTTTGGTGCAGTTAACAAAGTAGTAGCTGACATGAATGATCACATGTTTATTATTTGTCTTCATTCCTCCCCTGAAGAATTGCTTGAATAACTTAAGTCCCTTATTCCTCCTTTCAATTTTATAGATTTTGGTATGACAAGAGATATCTATGAAACAGATTACTACCGAAAAGGAGGTAAAGGACTATTACCCGTTCGCTGGATGTCTCCAGAGTCACTTAAGGATGGAGTCTTCACAACACATTCTGATGTTTGGTAATGAAATTTTGTTTAACAAAAAATCATTCTGTCTCTACAAATCATACCAAATCAAGCTTAAATGTCTACCTCTTTCTCCTGTTGCTTTTATATCACTCCATTCCCAATTCTCATTGTATTATTGAGACTAGTTTCCTTAATCCAGTACACTCTCTGGAATTCCTGTTATCAGTATGCCAACTAAAGAAATTAATCTTTGAAACTTTAAAGCCTGAAGTGGAGAGGGTTGATGAGACTGTCATTCTCATAACTCATTTGGAAGGAGGCTAACTTAGGTCATTCTTCCAGGAACTGAGATTTTTCAGAACCAAACACACATATATGCACATATCAATATATTCATATTTTTCATTCTTGTATCTTTCAACCATCTCTCACTCTCTCATTCTATATGTACTTGGATGTATGTATCAATCAGTCACTGAATCACTAAACATTTATTAATTAACTACTATGTGCCAGACACTGTGCTAAACACTGGGGATACAAAAAGGGGCAAAAGACAGTCCCTACCTTCAAGAAGTTCACAGTCTGATGGGGGAGGCAACATGCAAACAAATATATACAATCTATATACAGCATAAATAGGAAATAATTAACACAGGGAAGGCACTAGAATGAAGAGTTTGGAAAGTCTTGCTATAAAAGATGGGATTTTGGTTGGGATTTAAGAGAAGCTAGTAGGTTGGATTGGAGCGCTAGGCATGGGGAACAGCCAAAGAAAATGCCTAGATCCGAGGGATGGAGTGTTGTGTGCATGGAACAGTAAGAAAGCCAGTGCTACTTGATTATGGAGTAGGTAGAGAAGAGTACGTATGGTATAAGAAGACCAGAAAGATAGGCGGGGCCTAAGTTAAGAAGGGCTTTGAATGCAAAAAAGATTTTGTATTTGATCCTGGAGGTGATAGGGAATCACTGGAGTTTATTGAGTTGGTCGAGGTGGGGGGAGGAGGGAGTGACATGGTCTGACTAGTGCTTTAGGAAAATTACTCGAGTGGTTAAAGAGAGGATGGACTGAAGCAGGCAAACCAGCCAGCAAGCTATTACCATAGTCCAGGCATAAGGTGATGAGGGCCTGCTCTACAGTGGTGGCAAGAGAAGAGAAGGGAAGGATTGAGAAAAAGGCCATTGGATTTGGCTACTAAGAGATCACTGGTATTTGGGGGGAGAGAAGTGTGGGTAGAATGATAAAATTGTAAGTCAGACTGTAAGGGGTTGAGAAGAGAAAAATTGGAGGCACCTATTAGAGATGGACTTTGCATAGAATCTAGCTGTACAAGGCAGAAGAGATTTAAATTCAAGCGATGATTTTTTTTCAGAATGGAGGAATATGTGGGCATATTTTAGGCAGTAGGGAAGGAGACAGTAGACAGAGTGTAAAAATAAGTGATAGAATGGGAATGATAGAGGGGACAGTCTTAGAGGAGATGGCAAGGAATGGGATTGCTTGAGCAAGTAAAGGGGTTAGACGGTAAAAAGTAAGGCCAGTTCATCATATGAAATGGGTGAAGGAGGAGAAAGTAGTAGAAGGCACCTGATGTGAAATGTGAAGGGGGAAGAGGGAACTCATGGCAAATGGCCTCTTTTTTCTGCAAAATATGAGGCGACGCTCTCAGCTGACAGGGTGGGGGTAGCTATGGGAAGTCTGAGGAGGAATGAATAGATTTGGAACAGCCACTGTGAAGGGTGGCATGGGGTAGGCAGGCATAACAGGATTGCCTAGTAGCAGTGAGGACCCATTTGAGGTTATTTAGCATAAATTTGTAATGGACCCAGTCAGAACATTTATGTGATTTTCTTCGCCTTCATTTAGCAGCATGCATGTAGGAGGGAAGGCAATGAACAGTGAGAGTGGTCCGAGACTGAGGCGTAGCTGAGTGTAATAGGTGATAGGAATAAGGGAGCTAGGGGTTCCTAGGGACTGGAGAGAATGATAGTATAGAACTGAATTGGTTCACCAAAGGGTCAAGATGGGGAAAAGAGGAGAGAGCAAATAATGCAGGGGAGATAACCTGGGAGAGAATTGAGGGGTCAAAGGATTGGAGGTCACGGTGCAGATGAGGAATGGGATTTTTTAAGGAAGGCAAAGGGAGAGGTGGAAAGCTTATAGTTTATGGTTGGATGAGGGGATTCTGGAATTCTCGAAGGTAGAGGTAGTATATTTATAGGTGATGGCAAGATTAAGGCTTTGATCAGCTTGGTATGTGGCTGATGTAGGGTACAAGAGTAGGTCATGGGAAGTGAATAGGTTGAGGAAATGAGTGGTTAGGGTGTTTGAGGGAGAGTCATTATGACTGTGGAAGTTCCCTAGTATGAAGGCAGGAGTTGGGGAAAAGGGAAAAATTGGAAGCCTTATACTGAACTCATTGAAGAAGAATGAGGAGTGACCTTGAAGTCACTTATACATGTATTTATGTATCTTGTACATATGTTTATGTATCTGAAAATGTACATGTACTTATACATGTTATATATCTGACTTGTACATCTATTTATATATTTGAAAATATATAAAGCTACCTTAGAGTTATATTGTTCCTTACCATTTATGAATTTCTTTCATATGCACTGACATATGCATATGTCTGACTCCTTCCTTCCTTTCTCTTTTCCTCCCTTCCTAAAATCCTTTAATCTTTATGGATACCAGGTTCATTCATATAGTATTTTGCTGTCTATGAAATACTGTTATATGCAATATCTCATTTGATCTCCACAACAACACTCTGGGATAGCTGGAGCAGGTTCTTATTTATCCCCATTCTATAAATGAGGAACTTGCTATTCTCAAAGATCAGTACAAATTGGTTAAGTGGTATAGTTGGGATGCAGGCTCAGGGTCTTTTGACTGCTATTTAGTGTATTTACTATTATGAATCATGAATTGCCTTCTTAAAAAATATATAAAGTTCATGTGTCTTTATTATGTTTCCCGTTAGTTCCATCTGGTTTTTTTTCCTTCAGTAGGCATACTTGGTTGCTGACTCATAGATAGAATGAGACACAAAATATCTTCCTTCTTAATAAAAGTCTCTTAGTATCATAGCTTTGGATAAGTTCAGAGAATTCAAGCTCTGCCTCTTCTTTATCCTCCTTTCTCGGCAAGTTTGTAGATGGGGAGTCAGTTTCTGAAACATAATTGAAGGTCTTGGCAAACAGTTGGCCATTCTGGCACGTCAGCTTCCCAAAGTATCACATGGTTTCTTGGCTTTCCTAGCAAGGGATCTTATTGCTTATGTGTTGTTTACTTCCAACTGTCTGGATGACAACACAGAAGAACTATTTAAATAGTAACCTACATCAGTTTTTTAACCTCATGAACCTCCAAGGGCTCAAGCCTGTTTTTTTGAGTCAGGTGCCTAAAAGAAATAGCATTTAATTATGACACAGCAAAACATCGTTGCTTCATTGTGAGGTCAGATATCGGAACTTTAGTCAAATAAGAATGTCCAAGAAGGAGCCTTTCCACTTACCAGATCAATCCCTTTTTTAGAGATTATAGGTGAGGGCAAAAAGCAAGTTGTTTTTATTCCAGTTCTGCTTAGTTATTTTTGCTAAAAGGAGTCATGAAGGGACAGATGTTTACTAACAATTTCCTGTTTCACTACTTGGCCAAATGGAATCAATTAGAAAGAATATATAGAAATAAAATAAGTGTCAATTATTCTTTTTTTTATTAAATATTAAAGCGTTCAAGTTCCTTTTTCTACAAACTTTGAGGATTACCTTATCAAGGTAGGAATTATACATCTCATATATGCTGCTACCCTGATTGTGAAGTAAGGTTGCCTCCTCTTGAAGGCATCTAACCTGTCATAGTCCTGAATCTTCTTTAACATATTTGCAACTAAAGAGAATCTCACGTGACCCTAATGCAAGGGATCTTGGAATCGCTGAATCAAAAAAGATTCTATATTCAAAGTGCAAACCTTGCAACTCTATATTTGATACCTATTGTTACTAGTGAATCTTAGCATCCAAAGAGTTGAGTCCAATCCAAATTTGTATAAAAATCTGTTCTGTAATATTCTTTATAAGGGCAGCCAGGTGACTCCATGGATAGAATGCTGGGCCTGAAGTCAAGAAGATTCATCCTCCAGAATTCAAATCTGGCCTCAGACACTTACTAGCTGTGTGACTCAGAGCAAGTTGCTTGTTTGCCTCAGTTTCCTCATCTGTAAAATGAACCAGACAAGGAAATGGCCAAACCACCCCAGTATCTTGGCCAAAAAAAGCCTAAATGGGGACACAAAGAGTCAGATATAACTGAAAGACTAAACAATAATAACAATATATCCCATATAGATGAAACTGTTTTAATCTTTGGTTGAATACTTCTAGTTATGGGAAGCTCATTCATTTATGAGTCAGTACATTTCACTCTTGGACAACTCTAGTTGTCATAAAGTTCATTCTCATGTTGAGGTAAAACTTCTTTCTCGTAGGTTTTAGCTACTGTACCTAGTTGTTCTGCCCTCTGGAACACAGATGTCAAGCCTACCTCCCTCATGGGTAGAAACAGATTAAAATGTAATTGGGAAACGTGTAACAGAATAAACAAAAATACAACATAGGTCATGTTAATTTGTGGTTTTCTAAGTCACTATAGGTTTTGTGGATAGGGATCCTTTCTGTTTGAGTTTGACACCATTGCTCTAGAACACAGAGCAAATCTACTTTCTATAAGACAGTCTTTTTCCTATATTACATCCCTTCAAAGATTTGAATAGAGTTATGTTTTTTCCTTATGGTCTTTTCTTTGGACTAAAATCCCAGTTCCCTTCAGTTGTTCCTCGTGTAGCTTGGATTCTAAATTTTGAATCTCCACCATGATGGGCCTCTTTTGAATGCTACACAATTTTCCAGTGTGTCTATCAAAATAGCTTACTGACATTTGAAGAGAATATTCCATATATCAGCCATTTCAATAAATTGTTGTTGAATATTTTTGTGTAAGGCCCTAAAACT
This sequence comes from Pseudochirops corinnae, assembly GCA_028646515.1. Taxonomy (NCBI): domain Eukaryota; kingdom Metazoa; phylum Chordata; class Mammalia; order Diprotodontia; family Pseudocheiridae; genus Pseudochirops; species Pseudochirops corinnae. The sequence continues at coordinate 102,213,474 of CM053589.1, forward strand.
CAGACTACATTCTTCAAGAGTGTGCTCTTATAGCATGGTCTATTAATGCAGCTGTGGATTATTTAATATTGACTTAAGTAACTGGTGTTTCACGCTGTTGGCTTATGTTCACGTCTAAACTTCTGTCCAAAAGTTTTCCATATTTCTCTGAACAAGAATGATGCATCAATGTACTTGTTTAAAATTTACTATGATTTCTAGTAGTCAGTTTACTGCCAGTATATAATATGAAATGCCCTTTGGTTTGTATATTTCTGTATGTCAACGTATCAGCATTGATAATCCTCCCCTTCCTTTTTCAAGTGACTCCAGGTCCAGATAACCAACATTACATTTGACTGGGGAACAATTTTTATCTTACACAATTCTTACACCTATACCGTGTGGACACTTGAAAATGCTATGTTTATATGTGTGGGAGGGGAGAGGTAGTGGAGGTGTTTGACAAGAGGTGGGAATGGAGAAAAATCCAAATATATTAATAAGTTCTCCACATAGATGGATACATTTAACTTGCAAAAGTCAAATCAATTCAGATTATCTATTAAGTTAACATATGATCAAAATTTGTGTAGTACCTTGCCAAATATTAAGCTGTTCTTAAAAATACGTAATCTGAAAACTTAACATACTGTTCACGTGCTAATCACTGCCTCACGTTGGTCAGCATCTATAAAATCATCTCGTTGATGAACCTAGCTTAGAGGACTTCTACCTCTAACACTCTGATGCTTTGGCTTGTTACTGAAGCAAAATTATTCTGCTTTTCCATCTGCACAATACTGATACCAGGTAAGTGCACAATTATTTCCTAAGGCATTATCGTATGGGGACTGGAGCAAGATAATTATAGCCTGCTGGACACTTTGAACAATGAAGGAAGTTAAATGAACCTACAGAGGAGCAAACATGACACTTTTTTTTTGAAAGTTGCATTTTTATGGCCTACTGAGTTGATAAATTCTAAAAAAAAGCAAATAGAGAAAATGCTAGACAATAGGCCTGCTTTAAAGAAAAGTTCTGGAGTCCCTTTTCTGTGACCAAGATGAGAGATAATAAAAATAGAAGATATGTCATTCACTGTATTGTTTGACAGTTCAGACATCATAAACTTACAAGCTTTAGAGGCATGTCACTTATGTGAACTTACATATTTAACAATGTAGAGACTCTCATTCCAGAAGTGATGGGGAAATATCTGCTTGGTCTTTTTAAAGCAGTTGTTTTGGGATCTGAGTGCATAAGCTTTTCTAGAACTCTTGTGTAAGAGAAATACTATTTCATAGTCAATAGAAGTTATAAGGGAACATGGGGTGGGGTGGGTAAATCCCCCTTTGCCTACTAAGATTCCATTTAGGTCATACCAACATGTGCTTTGAGTATCCATTTATACCAAATCTGATTGCAAATACAGTTATTTAAGCAGCATCTAACATTTTACAGTTCAAAGGGTCACAAAATTTTATACATATTCTGTAGATTTTTGTGCTGTGCTAGGGGACCAACTTCAGGTAATATTATAGTAGGACAAATCCCACTGGCATCATTTTCTTTGTATCTGCCCAGTCCAAAGAAGCCCCTTACTGGATGCAAAGGCAAATAGAACATGAAAAGTTAGTATATAATAAGAATTTAATATGAAAAACTTAATTACGTAGGTGTAGAGTATTCCTGTTTTTTGTTTTACATAGCTGATGTGCAGAAATCTATGTATTCTTTTATTATCAATTTTAATTCTTTATTTGGTAGGTTTTTTAAAATGAAACTAAACAATAGGCTTTATGTAGCAGAATTATTCGTTTCTCTTCATGGCTGTTTTTCTCTAAGCATACCTTTGTTCTTTTGACATGTTTAATACCTCTTCTCTTTGCTTTTTAAATCTAATTTGTCACCAACCCTCGTCCTGTCTTCCTCTTAGAGAACCTTGAATCTGTGTCTCATCTATTCCCATGATCACCTACCTATCTCTCACCTTCCTCACATCTCCCTTGCACTGTTGCAATAGCATCTGCTCATTCCTGCCTCCACAATATGCTTCCCCCAACTCTACTCTTTACATGGCTTCTACAGTCTTCCTAAAACACAGTTCTAATAATGTTATTGCCCTGCCATGTTCAGAACTTTTAATGGTACCCTGTTACCTCCTGAATCAAGTCCCAAGTCTTTAGACTAGCATTGAAGAGTTTCCATAATTGGATCCCAACCTATTCATCCTGTAAATCTCCCACTCTTTTTCTTCATGTATCCTATATTCTAGCCAAAAAGACTGCTTAATATCCTTTCCACATGCCCTAAAGTTCCTTGTCTCCATATCTTCGCTTAAATTGTTTCTATTTCTGGGATACTCCCTTCTCCTAGCTGTGCCTAATTCCTGCCCATCCTTCAAAGGCCATCTCTCCCAAGAAAGCTTCTCTTAACCTCTCTCCAGCTTTGTCGCTACTTGTAACTTCTTTCTGCTTTGAATCCCCATCGCATTTTTTTATATTTCTCTTACGGAACTTATCACATCCTGTCTTGTATTGTAGCGTTTTTTGTAGTTGGCCTTACCCCTTCTACTAGATAGTAAATGTATTTAAATAAGGAGCTTTCTCATTTTTTAATTCAGTGAAAATCATTCCGTAGGAACTCAGTAAATATTTTTTGAATTGAATTCCCTTAGGCCAAATTATAATAGAAAATTACTTCCTTAAATATTACACTCTGATAAGTTATGGCCAGATCATCATTATAGCTGTCATAAACTATTGGGACTCAATCTTTTTTTTTTCCTTTATTTATAATGGCCTATACTGCCTAAACTTTGTTCTACTCAAAAGTAGGTGAAATGATGGGAGGGGAACTTTTATAAAAAAAAACTTAGTTCCTATTTAAAAGAAGAACAACAACAAACTTTTAAATGTTTTTTCTTTGTTATTTTAGGTCCTTTGGTGTTGTCCTCTGGGAGATTGCAACATTAGCAGAGCAGCCCTATCAGGGCATGTCTAATGAACAAGTTCTCCGGTTTGTTATGGAGGGTGGCCTTCTAGAGAAACCAGACAACTGCCCCGATATGCTGTATGTATTTCCTGGGCCTCTTAGTTTCCTTCTTCTTTTTATTCTCTGATATTGCCTCCTTCCATTGAGGAATCAAAACTGAGAGAAGCAAGTCCAACTGTGGGCAGTGTTATAACAGACTTTTACATTGGTGGCTGCCTGTTGGAGTTTTACCCCTAAGAAACCATGTTTGATGAAATGTCTGCCTTTAGGAATATCTTTGAGGTTTTTTTCTTGTGTCTTATTTTATTTAGCTTTATACTTGGTGTACATACAAGTTTGGCAGCATTTGCTGTTTTGCTTAGGCGAAGCCCATCTATGAAATTTGTGACCAGCCTTTCCTATCCTTCCCACCCCCCACAATCCAGTTTACACATAAACATGCATGCACATGCACGCGAGGCACAAGGGTACATTTCATCAGTGTAAAATAACGAAGAAAGCCTTTGCAGTCACTGGCTTTTTTTAAAGACCACAACTGTGGAAGGCGAGCAGAAAGAAGATGTGACCTTTGGTATTAGGAATTTTTAGTGTCTCACGCAGATGAAAAACAAAACCCATCAGTTTTTTACCTTTGGGCAGTTCCCACATATTGCTGCAACCAAGGCTGTAGATATTTTCCCCCTTTATGTTAAGTGTTTAAAAAGAGCGTGAACCATATGACTAATATTATCACTGAAACTTCATTTTAGTGAACAATGTGGAACTGAAACATGCTTTAACTTAGTTTTAAATCCCCCTGTACACAACCCTTGGCATGCACAGCCTCAGTTAATTTTAGGCACTTAATACTCTCATTTTCTCAAACTGTCTTTTTGGGAAGAAAAACCTACAATTTGTTTCAAAATTCGTTCGAGGCCGATAATGGGCATATGATTCCTTATGGTCCTCAGCTGCTGAGCATTCTTGTGAAAAGAGCTTTTCTGGCTAGAGGTCTTGCTCTGGTGTCAGATGACAATGTTGATTTGTGATTTGAGGGAGGTAGGAGCTGGGAAAAATGGGAGGGGGTGGGTACTGAGGGTTGAGAGCACTGTAGCCTTATACCTTCCCATCTCACACTCTGTTCTTTGCACAAGACTAGAAAGAGGATGACAAGAAATCCCTCAGTTATGTTAGGCATATTAAGACAAGTTGTAGAAATAGAAAATGGAGTGTCTTAGTTTCTTATATTCTAGTTAAAGCAGAAATGTTCATAGTATCTGGATTGTATTCTGAAAAGCATGAATGAATGTAGTCTGCTCATAAGTAGTAAAGATCACATATTAATTTTAAAACAAGTTAAAACCATGAGTATTCATTCTGGGAAGAATTTTAGATTGCCCTTTTAAATTGTTTTGGAAAAACTGCCCCACATTTTGATGTCCACCCTGGAAGGTGTCCTCTTTGGAGAAGCCCCTGAGGACAGATGTTTTGTGGACCAACATTCATTTTTGGTCTTGAAAAGCTACTTCCGCCAGGAAAAAAACATAAATCCATTGTCTTTTCTGTAGATTGAGATTGTGTTGGGACTTGAAGGATAAGTTTGAAGCAGATGCTTTCTCTGCAAAAATTTTCTCAGAAGAAAAATGTTGAAATGGTGAGACTGATTCTTGTAGCATTGTGGCTGTTCGTGTTAAGCACATTTCTGTGCTTTTTTTTTTTTTAGCACATTGGGTACCCTTTGAAATTTGGCTCATTTGTTGTATCCTTTAAACAGTTATTATGAATGCAAAAGGCAAAGGGTGAAAGAAGGTTGCCAAGCATCAGCTAGACCCTTCACAAGACACATTTCTTTAACAAAGTAAAGCTTAGACCTGTATTATAAATGTAGTGTGGATGGGGACAAGCACCAGCATTGGGAGATATATATATGACAGGCTTTGCTTTACATTGTGTTTCCCAGAACCCAGATCTGGAAAGAGTCCTTTCCAGTTCTCCTAAATATATCCTGCTCATCCTGAGTATATTGATAAAAATTACTTGGGGGATAATTTTTAATTAATTTGAGCAAAATGTCATAAGAATATATAGTTATGGCAGGGATTTTTAACCTTTTCTGTATAATGGACTCCTTTGGCAGTTTGGAGAAGCCTTTGGACCCTTCTCCAAATAATGTTTTTAAAATGCAAAAAAATAAAATACATAGGATTACCAGGGAAACTAATTATATTGAAATAGAGTTCTATCAGAATGTTTGTTTTTGGTTTTTTTTAATTCCAGGGGCCAAGGTTAAGACTCCTAATTTAAGCTATGATATTCATTGTTAGAACTGGTAGAGTCTTGGGGAAGCATTAAAAAAGAGCCCAAATGAACAGGTGTTAGTTTTGTCTAAGGGGTGGCATTAGGGAGAGTCTGAGTATTTCTCTTTTGTGTCTTCTCTTGTGATTCATGTAAAATTTTGTCTATGAGATATTTGTGGGACTTGTAAAGTTGATCCACCCACAGATGAATGGTATTTTAATATTCATTTAAGATGCCTGGGAATCTGAGCCCACCTGCTATGGGAAAATCAATATACTTCCTGTTCCCAGCATAATGTAACAGGAAAATTGAGGAGAGCTAGCATTTAGATGTTACGAGTTTAATTCAGTTAGATGTCTTTATTTTGCAGTCTAAAAGTTCTCTGGAAAATTCCTCTCCCTTTTGGATGCATAACAAAATAAAAGGAAGACTTTTTAGTTTTATAGGTAGTATACTTATTTGTCCTCTTGTCCTCATTTATGGATAAAATGAGCAAAGGAAGATATCCTTTAGGAGACAAGTTCTTTGGATACAAAGAACTGGGAAACAGGTCAAAATAGAAGAGAATATTTTAAAACCAGAGTCAGGACATATCCTGATGTCTTGACCTCATATAACCACCCCCCAAGGCCAGTCCCACACCATCTACACACACTCACACATATACATACATACACTTATATACATACACACATATATATAGGATGTTCCAAACATCTTAGTGTAATGTATTAAACTTCATTAGCTTAACACTGCACTAAGACTTTGGGACGGCTTGTATAAGTATAGTTTCTTGTGAGTGGCAGTTTTCTGTATGTAAGAATTAAAGGAGTATATGCTAACCTCTAGAATAGATAGACCCGAAACAAAATAACCCAAAGGCATCTGGACTGCTTTATTTTTCAGTTTGCAAAACATAATGGAACACAACTCCCCCACCCTTGTTGATTAAAAGCCATACATTGTTGAAGATTCTTGGCTGGTTCTGCTAGGATTCAAAGTACTTGAATAGAGACCAAACTTAAATAATGTTTCCAGCCTGTTTTAACACTTGGATAAAATTTCCTCACGGTAAACAGTACATCCTAACACCATTAACTTGCTTACTCTAAGATAGGAGTATTTAAGTTAGAGCAAGTATTTAAGATACCAAGGCTAGGGAATAATGCAGCATAGCAATTTCATGGCCTAGAAGTTGTTTTTGAAACATGAACTCCCTATGAAAATGTGCAGTGCTGACTCTAATGAGGTTGTTTTTTGCAGATATAAAAGCAGACACACAAGCATCTTCTCTCTGTGTTCTGCTTTGTAGGGCACCTTGTTGTCCTAAGAGTCGTGACCACTGTTCTCATCAGGTCTGACTGAAGCTTCTGGCTTATGTTTAAAGCAAGAATGCTTTGATCCTTAAGCTCTCTGTATGCGTCTTAGCTTGCTAACTCTCCTACACAGATTTTGACTTGTCCATTTTGTGATTCCTGCTGAAGTGCTAAGAGCAGGAACAAGATCTGTCAAAAGATATGCATCGCCTTCGCCTCCTCCCTTCTTTTTTTTCCATAAAGAATAGATCCGTGTACAGTAGTGGTAAGCGATTACTAATTTTCTTTTAGCCTGGTTGTAATGCCTCAGGATCATCCAGTTTGCCAGTTGTCCCTAATGTCTCTGGTTAATTATGGCTCAGTTATATGCCGAATATATTTAAATAATGAAACTTAATAAGCCAGGATTTTTTTGAACTTTTATCATTTTAACACTACAGCTTTTTAACCATACAATTTTCTTTGCTAGAGTTTGCTTATGTCTTAGACCAAATATTATTTAAGGGATATGGTATTTCTCCAACATTAATTTTAACACTTCATCTCTAATTCACCCACCATTTCCCCCTAAAACAAACCAAAAAACCCCAACTCTTAACCGACATTTTAAAAGGAAGAGATGTTAGTTGGTTTGTTTGCTTTTTAATCAGCTCTTATGGTCCTCTAGAAGCTGGAGTCTACTGGAAAGTTTTCTTGTGGAGATATAGTGTAAACAAGGTCTTGAATCCTGCAGAGTAAAAAAAAAAAAAAAAACACTTCCTTTTATGGGCAGCACTGGAAGGTTTTTGAATCTGGAATGGTTTAAAAGAATCATCACATGGTCTTGTTTGTGCTGATGTCACATGCATTACTCCACGGCTTTGTGGTATCTCCCAAGCATTGCCCCCAGGCCACAGGGCTGTGAGCCAGGGAATATCGAGTGAGTGTTCTTGGCCCCAGCTGATGCTTCTATTCAGGGACATACCAGTCAGCTAGAGAGGCATAGCCATGAAGTCACAGAGATGAATTTTATATATTTATGTCAGCGCTTTATTTCTATATACATTGTTTTTCTCCCACCCACCTTTGGGAAATGGTTGAGCAAGAGAAGAGAGAAGGAAACATGGGAAGGCAGATTTCTTAGATCCTTTACAGAGAGAGGTTGAATGAGCCATAAATGCTGAATATGTGTCATTAAATGCAAAACTTTTACACTGCTCCTGATTATAGAGGAAGCCAAGAGGCTTCCAAGGGAATTTTGACAGTTCCTGGGTTTGCTTTGTAACAAATCAGCTATGCTTATTAGGAACAAAAAATGTAGAGCTAGAAAGAACCTTAGAGATAATCTGGCATTGTCCCTTTGTTGTCAAGTTGAAGCAATGTGACGTGCCCAAGGTCACACAGATTATAAACATCAAATCTTGGATTTGAACTCAAGTCTTTTGACTCTGAATCCAACTCTCTGTTCTACCACACCACCAGTACCTGAACAATGTTTGCTTTAAATTGTACGTATAAACATTTTTTCACTCTTGGAATACCAGAGAATTGCTATTTCTCCCTTACGCATTTATAGACAAGTAATCAGATATTTTAATTGAGCACAATATGAAATGTTTATTATACTCTTTTTGAGCCTCATGACCACTCTCATCTACCCTGGACACATTGCCCCTCCAACAGATTCAACTGATAGTATTCTTTAATACACCTTTATATTCTTTCTGGTCAGATCGCAAGATTTCCTCTTTCTACAGCAAGTATTTACAATGTCTGTTGCCTCAATCCTTTGTGAATTTCTTGAGGGAGAGGAGGGCCACCTGCGGTTAAAGATTTTGCCTCTCCAGTTCTAGAGTTCAAAAGCTATACTAGGAGACCTAAGGATATTGGCTAATTGTAGCTTTCATATCTATAGTTTTATTTTTCATGAAAATTGACCGATCAGATTATTTTGTTTTTATACAGTGTTCTACTGACATTTGGGAATTGGGGAGATAGTACAAGGAGAAAGTTTTAAAGCTTTCTGTTGTTATAGGCTCCTGTTAAAGATGGAAATTGTTCTTGGCCATCTAGCAGCCTTATTTTTTTAAATCTCCAAGGAAAATACTTTTTTCCTTTTTCCCCCCTTTTTTGGTTTTGCTGTATAATCAACAATAGTATACTTTTCATGTTGTTTGTCCTGCTTCATCTTTTGGTAGTTTCTATTTGATAAGCATGAAACACCCTTCCTTCCCATGTAACCTGGTGTTTCCACATGGGATTTTGTATCCACTTTGCCAAGTACCATTCAGTTTCTGATCTGCAAATGGACTAATGAGCCAAAACACAATCTCTCTCTTTGGCTTCTAGGTGGTTGGTGCTGTACTTACTGCAAAATTTATATTGTGCTTCATCATACCGAAAATAGAGTCTTCTTCCTGATTGAGATACCAGTCTATGCCAGCTGGGCAAACAACAGGCAACTCTATCATTGAGTTACCGGGATGAAAAGTACTTTTAGTGTTCCATAACTTAGAGAGTCAATAACTTTGTTCTGACTAATGACCCATAGAGAGGATCTGTTTACTTGTAATGTGGTTGGACAATCAAAATTAAGGTCTTAAGTAGAAACAGTGTGAAATAGAAGCATTTAGGTAGGTCTAAGCACATAGAAATACTTAGACACTTAGAAATGGAGTGGTATCACTTTTATCCACTTTTATGGGTTATTCCATTCTATCTTTGTGTTTCACTTGTAGGTTTGAATTGATGCGTATGTGCTGGCAGTACAATCCCAAAATGAGACCTTCTTTTCTGGAGATAATTGGCAGCATCAAAGATGAGCTGGACCCAGGCTTCAAGGAGGTCTCCTTCTTCTACAGTGAAGAGAACAAGCCACCAGACACAGAAGAGCTGGACTTAGAGACTGAGAACATGGAGAGCATTCCCTTAGACCCTTCCTCCACCCTCCAGCCGGCTGACAAACTTTCAGGACACAAAGCCGAGAATGGGCCTGGTGTGGTGGTCCTCAGGGCCAGCTTTGATGAAAGGCAGCCTTACGCGCACATGAATGGAGGACGCAAGAATGAAAGGGCCTTACCTTTGCCCCAGTCTTCGGCCTGCTGATCCTTGGATCCAGAATCCCATGCAAACAGTAACACATGTACACTGGGGTTGGGGTGGGGGGTGGAGGGAAAAAGAAATTTAACAATATATTCAAAAGCCTACTGTACCTCAGTGGATCTTCAGAACTGCCATCGCTGCACACAGGAGACCCCTATCTTCAGTAAACAACACATTGACGATTTTTTTCTTTTTTTTCAATATGCAAGCAGATGTTTGTTTCAGTAAAGGATTCCTCAAATGAGGCGGGCCTTTAAAAACTTTACTGGTAACATTTAATAGCAACAGAAAACTTGAGGTCTGATTTTCCTCTCTCTTTACCCCTGTCGTCTTTTTTTCATACATCTCTGTCCTCACACACAGTACACTCTCTCTTGGCTTCTTAAGGAGAAACATATCTGCGCGCAAATACAACCATAAAGCACTTTTTATCAGATCAAAGAAATGGCTGGCTGAGTGGCCCCTATTAACTACCCTTGCAAGCACCTGCCTAACACTATATAGGTCTTTATAAAATCAAGTTAAGAGACTGGATTTTTAACCCTGCTCTTTAAACCTTTTTAATAACTCATGAAATTTTAAAAGGGCCATCATTCATTCGAGGTTGTTACCATTTTCAATGCTGCCAAATTTTGCCAAAAATCCAAACTTTTCTTTTTCCTTAAATTGTTTTTGTTGTTGTTGTCATAGGCATGGAAAGAGCACAGTAATCAATTGCTCCATTACAAAAAAAAAAAGCACTAGTAATCTTCTCCACCCAATCAGACACTGGCGTTCTTTTTACATTTCATTTAAAAAAGAAATCAAATTGTTTTTGTCTAGATTATTGTTATTTTTGGGAACTGGACAAAATATTCCTTTCTCGTGATGGAAATGGGAAGGAACTGAAATGATTCTCTCTCCCCCCCCCCTCCCCCCCCCACTCTCTGGCCCCTGGGAATTCTGGAGAAAACTGGCAGTGGTGAGAGCCAGAAGTACACGCTTCACACACAAAGTCAGCCGTAAGCCAAACTCCCCTCACCCCACCCCTCCTCCCTATTCATCTCTCCCCACCCCCAGGACACCAACCGGAAGGGATCTCCAGTGATGCAGCCTGCCCCTCTTTACAGGTTTGCGAGGAAAGAAATTTAAAAACAAAACAACACAAAAGAGAAGAAAAAGCAGTAAATGGATTCAAGCATATTAAGCTTTGTTGACATTTTCTCTGTTATTAAGACTTCTTAAAGGGTCTTACAGTTCTCTGTTAGACCGTGGATCATTTGCATACACATCGTCTTTAATGTCACTTTTATAACTTTTTTACGGTTCAGATACTCATCTATATGTCTGTACAGAAAAAAAAAAGCTGCTATTTTTTTTGTTCTTTATCTTTGTGGATTTAATCTATGAAAACCTTCAGGTCTACCCTTTTTCCCTTTCCCCCTTCCAACAAAGTTCTTATGCTTTGAACTATATAGTGTGCAACTTTCTTCTTCCTCTCCCAGTAATTGATACTTGTATAACATGATTTGCCATGAACTGTTTGATGCCTTTTTATAAATACATTTCCCTCCCCTACCCTTACCCCCATTAGCTGTTTTTAAAACATTAGCTGTGTGGGCACAGGGCTCAAGAAGCAATTGGGAATTGGGAGTAAAGGAAGATGCATGCCCCTGATCCTCATCAGTGTGGCCTAGGGGGTGTTTTTACTATACCCTCCCTCCCTTTACCCACCTCCTTAACCCACACCCACATAGCACTCGAGTCTGTTACAGTGCAAGGCATGATACAAACTCAGGTCAGAAAAAAAGGTTAAATATTTAGTACATTCTTGTTCAGTGTTCATATTCATCATTGTTGAAGAGTCTCACTGTCTCTCCCTTGCCTTTCTTTTGATTGTGACACACATCTCTCTCTCTCTCTCTCTCTCTCTCTCTCTCTCTCTCTCTCTCGCTCGCTCGCTCTCTCTCGTTCTTTCTCTCCCTTTCTCCTCCCTCCCCCCTCCCCTTCCTTCTCTCTCTATATATACATATATATATATAAATAATATCTATTTTTTTAATTGTTGGGTACAACAGCGGTTTAACTGCAGACACTAGGCATTTGGGTCACTATTTTTTAAAAAAAAAAAAGAATATTTAAACCCATCCATCCCATGAACAACAACAGCTGCTTCATCCAAATCATGTCACAAGTGGCCCTAAGAACACTGATCTGATCAGACTTAACCATCTTTCTAGTTGGAAAATAACAAGGAACACTTTTTGAATTGTCCTACCTCTCCTTCTCCTTCCACCACCCCTTCCGCAGTGGCAGTTACTTAGATAATTGCATCTGAGTGAGACTAGGCAAAAGGTGAGCTAGGTGGTTGACATCCCCAGGTTGGTGAAGAAGTTGAGCCATGGGAAACTGTTCTGGCCTGCTGGTCTGGACATAGACCTGCCCTCAAGATCAGATCCCAGGAAGCTTGTTTCATCTGCAGAAGCCTTGGTAGCTGGGGCAAGGCAAGAAAATTCAAGGCGCTATTAAAATTCAGTACCTACATTCTCTTTTGACTCTGCTCCCCTGAGGGATGGCAGCATTAGAGTTGTTCTGGGATGGAAATGCTTAAATTTTGGAATAAGAACAAAGAATTAAAATAGAATGATTGCTAGTTGTGACTGGAGATTAAAAACAAAACAAAAAAAAACACAAAAATGTTTGTAGTGCTTTTTGCTTGTATAGTTTGAGTCCCACTTTCTTCTCTAGCCTCTGCCCCATAGTTATTTTCCCTTTTAAAAAAAAAGTAAAGAAAAAAGGAAAAAAAAAGAAAAAAGTTAATTAAGAAGGTATTCTATGTAGGATTTTTTAATTTATTTTTTTGTGATATCAGTTTAAATCACTGTAGAGATGCCCCATAATGAATTTAAATACTGAGATAAGGGTTTTTGTGTATGACGGGGACAGTTTTTGATTTTTTTCAAACATTTATCTACCTCACTCTTATTTTTTATATGTGTATATATAAAAAAAAGAATACATCTCACATTTCTCAGCACCTGACGATATGCCGTTGATACTGGTAACCTCATTCACACTACAGACCACATATACTAGGTTATAGAGAGGAGTGGCCAGTACTTTATTCCAAGGGGTCAAAGCATCATTGTAACTCATCTATCTCCTAACATTTCCAAACAGCTTGCCTTTTCCTATTTTTCTTTTTCTTGTTTTCTTTCTTTCTTTCTTTCTTTCTTTCTTTTTAAACTGTGGGATAGGAAGAAGACAGAGAGCCAGGAGAGGCCTCTGTGACTTAGCGTAGTTGTGTTAGAGAACCTAGGGGTATGTGTTTGTTCTCTTGCTGCTGTCATAAACCAGGCAACCGTTGCAGCCTAGGAGAGTGGCTACTTGTCCATCCGCGTCTGATGATAACTGTCTCTGACTGCTCTATACGAATTGAATGATGAATAACTTATTCATTACCAGAGCCAGTTGTTTACAAGGCTTCCCGGATTGGGGGTGGGACTGAATGAAGCAAATAGCCTTTCTGTTAAAATTCCATAAACGGGCATAAGTTGTTTTCTGTTACCTCTTCTCAGATGCCACTTGCACCACTGAACTATACCATGAATCACAAGTCCAGGAAAACTTTGGTAGGGAAGTGCAGCTGTTGTTGAGTTGTACAGTGCTCCAAAGTTACCAATTAGGAAACTATAATTCTTAAAGTTTGCCATTGCTTCTGACCAAGAGTTGAAGAGCTCTCAAAATATGGATGATCCAAATGAATGATCTAAAATAGAATGACCTGAATAGAAAATTTTCTCTTCTCCTCCCTACTTTTTTCTTGGTCTCTCTTTTCTTCCTAGAAAGAAAAGAAAAGGAAACACTATACTAAACTCTCTGGTTTCTAAGGGACTCTTGATCAATTTTAGCCTCCCTTTCACAGTTTTTTAACTGATTACTGTCTACTTATCCTAATCTAATCCTGCCATTCATATGACCCGAGTCGCCTGAATCTGGCAGCTGTCCTCATAGAGGGCTCTGATGGCAGTATCTGAGGAACATATGGTTGACTCTTCCAAGGTAGGGATGACTTCTTGAAAAATTCAGCTTTGCCCTTAAGCTCAGGAGCCTTCTCTGTCCTTAGGGAGAGCCTTACGTTTTTCCCAGAGGTCCTCCGAGCTCCCAAGATCACAAATATTTTGTCAGGGTTTTTTCTTTCATAGGTGACCCCTTGGTGTAGTGACCTCTCCTCTTTTTTGCACATACTGGTTTCCACAACTGGAGATCTGCAGATCATTCAGCTGGCTATGAGGGTTTTGTTAAAACTGTCCCAAGTTGTGTGTGCGTGTTTTTTTTTTTTAATGTAGGTGGTTTAAAAGGAAAAAAGTAGGAAAAAACACTAACAATGTAGTGCCCATCATGAAAAACATTTCAGAAGCACTTAAATGAAGAGAACATAAGCATTTGTGATGGTGCAGTCATATTTCCTGGACCAAGCCACCTTCACTATACCAAGGCATTTTATAGTCAGAGGTCTAGTCTGATTTCATGTTGATTTCCACCTCTCTTCCATTTTTCTTCTTTGTATATTCCAAATAGCTTTACAAATCTGAGTTGTGGCATTTTCCATGCTCTCTCCTCTTGACAGTAAATCACACTGCTTTAGTAATGTGAACCACTGAGAATGGACATTGGCTTTTGTATCGGCATTATGTAATTGTTACATGCAGCCTATTCCTGAGACACCACCAGCTTGTCTGCTCTGGAGAGTTTCTCTAATGTCATCTGTTAGAACCAAATTGTAGCACTTCTCATTCGTATCACATGAGAAGATGATACTGAACTATGTATGACACAAGATTGCCGCCATGGAGGGAACAAGGCAACTTTCACGTTTAGCACTAGGCCATTCTTCTAGCCTCTCTCATCATATTTGTAAACGTTTCAGTGGTCAAGGAGGTGGTTTAGTTTTAGATAAACAGACCCATAAAAAGAAGGTGGCTATTGTGGAACTACCAAAGCATACCATACTTGGTATCAAATATTGAGGTATTTTTGTTTGGGAAGATAGAAATATCAACCAAGTGTGATGCTAAATTTGAGGCCAGTTCATGTTCCACCAAAGCCTCTTTCTCACTGTGACAGCTCCATTCTGTAAGCAGGTTGTGAGTGATTCGTGCCTCTTGTCATGGTTTGTTCTCACCGAAACTCAAAATTGGTGGGAAAGTCCAGGGTGCTGTGGTCAACTGGTCCCCAGACGTTGCTGTAAGATTCTCTGAAAGCAGTTTTGCATTGTTGAGGATAAGTTCAAACTAGTGACACTCCTCCATGAAATGCCCTACCCATTCCAGTAGCAAGTATATGAGAAATGTATTTAGGGTTTGGGTTTTGTTTTTTTGTTTTTTAATTGATGTTACTCTTTGTCAACTGTCTATTATTTCCTGGGCTAAGCAACGATGGGAAGGTACCAGAGATCCACTCCTTAAGAACCAGTGATAAAGGTCAAACTTTATAACTCTACTCTGAAGTAATTGGTGGTATAAATAAGATTTCAAAGAGAAGATATTGTTTAGATTAAACATTTATTGCCAGAGATGCTGAAGATACAGACCTGAGACAGACCAGAAGGCTTTCATTTTGGCACTTAACTAAGAGGACTGGTTATTCTTTGTAAAAACACAGGAATGACCCTTGCTGGTTCAATAATGAGTCAGTCAATAGGAAGCCAAATCTACTAAACTAATATTATCATATGAAAAGACTATGGAATTGAGGACATAAGGGTACAGAGCTTAGAAGTTTGGGGGATTTTCTGAGCTTGATGGTTTCTGGAGGTCTCGGACCAAATCAGAGCTTGGAAATCTTACTTGATCACTTGGTTCCTATGAATAAACCATCTAATGTCCTGCTTTGGAAACTGTTACCAAGGAATTTGCTTCAAATTGGTCGCTGATATGAATTTCTGATGCAGGTGTCATTTCTGGGGTATGTCTTTAGTTTTTACCTAATGGCATTACTCATTTGTGTGTGTGTGTGTGTGTGTTTCAGCATCTTTTTGGAAAACATTATGTTAATTAGTGATTCATTAGCATTTTCAATAGGGCTCTTAAGTCCAGTAGATTACGGGTAGTCAGTTGACGAAGATCTGGTTTACAAGAAATAATTAAATGTTTCATTGCATTTTTGTAAGTACATAGAATAATTTTATAAAATGTTTGTAGTTTATAAATGCCTAAAATAATTTAAAGGCACTTTTTTCTCTGTGTGTGCAAATGTGTGCATGTGATCAATTTTTTTGAGGGTACCAGTTTACTAGTTAGCTTTACAGTATGCCAAAAAGGATCTTTACCTTCCCCAAACCGTGGTCACCCCTTCCCACATCCCCACCCCTCAAGCTTTGTGCCCTGGTTTATAACAAAGGAATGGTGATATTGATGGAATTAGTAGTTCTGTATCTTCAGTATCTTGGTCTTCCAGAACCCTCCAGTTGGGGGTGGGGATCATCTCTAGCTGGTCATTGCGCTTTATAGTATAGCTAACTCAGCAATTGAAAGAACCTCATTGGTTATGGAAACAGAATAAGTGTTGTGGCAAACTAAGCAGCCCAAGTCACATTATTTAATACCTGGTTTTGTTGTTTTGTGGTTTGAAATGCCAGAGAAATTGAAGGATTTGACAACATAGTAGATAGCTTAACAGTTTTTATAGTAATCATAGCATACAGATTTATTTCTTTAAAATATGACAGTTCTGTATGCAAAATATACCATTTGGTTATTGATTAGCTGCCTTGTATCATGACTAAAGCTTTGTTTAAAGTTAACAAAGAAGAGTCCCTATTTATTTTTATTTAAGTCAGAACACCGAAGATACATTTTTCTGCTCCAAAAGAATATTTCCTGCCTCTGCTTCCCCCAGCTTCTGACACATGATAGGCTGTGTCTACACAACACCACAACAATTCACGTCTTTGAAAATAGCTGGATGTTTTGCACTATGGCAACAAAAGGTCTGATCGGTTGGTTTTTTGTTCTTTTTTTTAACTTTTCGTCCAGATGTTTGGTGTTGTGTAGACACAGCCATAGAGAAAATAGATGCCTTGAGAAAACACCTTTCTGTTTTCTAAGCCAGTGAGGTTTGAGGTGAAAGGATTGGCCAGAGTTTGTCTACCTCTGGGATGAAAACAAAACCAGAAAGCTCTATGGAACTGATGCATTGCAAATACTACATTTTCCAAGTTTTCTTGTTTAAAAAAAGTTTTTAAAAAAAAATAAAAAAAAGTAATAACATGGCCAATTTGTTACATAAAATGACTTTCTGTGTATAAATTATTCCTAAAGAAATTCCTGTGTTTATATAAAATGAATCAGTAGATGATGAAAAAATTTCAAAATGTTTTTGTATATTCTGTTGTAAGAATTTATTCCTGTTATTGCGATATACTCTGGATTCTTTACATTATGAAAAAAAGAAACTTTGTCTATTTTGAATGGCTGAAGCTAAGGCAACTTTAGTTTCTCTTACTCAGCTTTTTTCTAGTAGTTACAGTACTACATGATTTTAAGTTAAATAAAAGAATTCTGTATGCACTTGCTGTTTCTGATTTTGTGGAAGACTTAGTTCATTGTACTTGGTAAAATGGAGGGAAAGCATTATGGCATGTATATTCACACATGTCACTTGAAAATATTCTGCACTAAGCTTTTGGCTGATTTCTGACAGCTAAATATTTACTACGTATAAATTACTAGAGAAGAAGGAAACCTATTATATTCTACACCATTAAATAACCTTGAAGAAAACTGATCTACACAGAGAACAAACAGTACCTCCACTGATCTGGCAAAGCTATGGTTTGCAGAAAACAGAGGCACCCGTTGCTGGCCTAGGCCCTAAGGTAAGTAATCCTGCCCTACTATGGTTTGTGCTCAGGATTTCCAGGGTTGTATTCTGGGCCCAGCTGTTCTGATCAGATCAGGGTGGCAGGCATATAATAGCCCAGGAAAAAAAGGACAAAAATAATCTTATGACAGCACATATCACAACCAGGCACATCCTTTGCTGATAGCCTCAGCTGGTAAATATCATTAATTCATTTTTCTGGGGAATGAGTCAAGGTCGACAGACAAAAAAACATAGCCACTGAAAGATGTCGGACAAATCTCGTATCCTTGCCACCATTTTTAAGCCTTCAGTGGAAGGAATAAATAGTAAATATAGATAGAAACACAAGATGAATCAAAAGTAGTATGAATTTAAAGATTTGAAGGCACACAAAATTTCTGGCATAAAGATAAATGTGCAAAAAAGATGACAGGATCAAGTCTGGTCTTGGGTATAAGGCTAGTTTGGGGGATTTAACCTCTGTGGGTACTGTTACGTAGCGTGTAAATCCTGTTGCCAATGCTGTTTTCTTGGATGGTTATGTACTATGGGCTTAGTGTTCCATAAAGTTCCTTCCAGGCTGCAGTAGCCTCCTCTTTTCTGGCCTCTTAAGCATAAAAAAGAAAAAAAGAAAGAAAGCAACTGAACTTAATCCTCTAAAAACTGAGGGACTGGGTCCTTTAAAATGTCAGGCCCCTAAATCAGTTTCAAAAAAATTACAGAGCATTTTTAAAGCATCGGATTTGTTACGACTGTTTCTATATATGACCAGCCAAAAAGAAAAAAAAGAGATTCAGTAGTTTCATTTATGGAGGAGCAACTCATCTTCCAGAATTTGAACTGAAACGGAATCTTCTGGACAAAGAACATGACTAGTGATCATCCCACCACTGTTTGAAGATTCCCAGTGAGAGAGGAGCCCTCTACCTCCCCAAAGTAGTTCACACTACTTAATTTTTTTAGTTCTGAATTTAATAAACCCAAAATAAAATGAGCACTTCCATATACATAGTAGAACAGAAAGAGGATTGTCCATGAAGTCTCTTAGAATGTAGAACTTGCTTTTCTTTTTAAGTAAATAATAAATTCAACATGTAACTTACAAAGCTGTCCCACTTGTTTGCAATTTCTTCTGGCCTTCATTTCGTTCTCTCCTGGCCATTTTTTTAAAAATGTGTCAATGACTGCCCCTTTTCTGATAACCCTATCTTATCTCCTGGCCCCCAAGGAGATAGACAGACAAACCCTTGTAACACATATGCATGGTCAATGAAAATAAAATCATTCCACTTATGGATAGCTCTTATTCTTGGGAGGTTTTTTCCCACCAATAACTTAAAGCCTAAATTTGCCTCTTTGTTTGTAAAACAATACTCATCATCTGAAAAAAATTCCTTTGGATTTCCCCATTTCTGTCAAAAAAATAACATCACCTAATCTTATGCTCAACATTTACCTACCCATTACCCCCCAATTCTGGCCTCTGGAGCCAAGCAGTACAAGTTTAATCTCTTTTTCCACAGTGATCCTTTGAATACCTAGAAGATTTCTATCCCCTTATCCTCAATTTTCTTCTCCAGGCTAAACAACCCCAGTCTATTCACCCTTAGTTGCTAGATCAAAATAGAATAAAGGCGATGGATTAAAAAAAAAAGATAAGCTGCATTTCTTCCAAAGAATTTATAGAATTCAAAGCAGGAGTCATTCCTTCTCTATCACGCATCTTCCATCTCTTCTTTTTCATTGGTCTTTCTGTCCTAATTCATAATCATTTTCAGTTCTTTCAAAATAGTATTTTTTTTTTAAAACTTCCCTCCAATATTTTTGCCTCATCTTCCTGATTTTACTGTCAATCTAATCCCATTTAACTACCAGATTTCTTGAATTATCAACAGTCAGTGCCTCTACTTTAATTTTTGACCACCCTTTTATTCCTAATAAGATAACTTTCGGGCACCATTATTTTTAGGTCACCAGTAACCCAATCCAATCACCAAATCCAATTGACTCTTTCCAGTTTTTCAGCTCCTTGCCCACTGCAGTAATTGATACCAATGGTCACCCCGTCAATCCTTAATACTTCCTCTTTTGAGTCTTCAAGACAGGAAGTTCTCTCCTGGCTTGCTTGAAATGTCTCTGACAGCTCTTCTATTTCCTTTGCTCACCTTCCCTCCTGGCCCCTAAAGTGAGTATTCAAGGGATCATAGATGTGTTAGAAGGGACCTTTAAAGATCAGTTAGCATAAACCTTTCTCTTCCCAAGTACCAGCAAGGAGGTTAGTAAAAGGGCCCAGGTATGAACCTTAATCTTAATTCCCAAACCAGAGCTGGTTCTACTACACCACAGAGCCTTTCTGTACATAGGATCCTAGATTTACAACTGAAAAAGACCTTCAACCACCTACTCTAGCTCTTTCAATTTACAGATGAGGAAGCTGAGGTTTAAAGGTTAAATGAGTTGCGCAAGGTTATATGGATTGAATGTGGCAGAGAAAAGGATTTGAAAGCAAGTCCTCCCACTCCAAACCCAGTTCTTTTGCTACTGTACAATTTTTTACCCTACTGTCTCTCTATGCCTTTCCCCATCACAATTTCATTCATTCCCATGGTTTGAATAATTAAACATTTTCAACAAGCACTTTGTAAAATTTTTACCTTATCCAAGAGACTGTCCTAGGTGCCACATACATATTTACAGACAAAAACATGTCCTAATTTCTGCCCTCAAGGAGTCTACACTCCAGTGGGAGGGGGGCAGAGGCAAAATAGGAGGAAAGATGCAAAACGTGCACAAGTATGACACAAAGTAGAAAGGAATAGGAACACAGAAGAGATCCACATGAAGTGCTCTAAGAAAATTTGAGGCAAGTAAAGATCCCTTCAGTGGGGATGACTAGGGAAAACTTGAAGTTAGGTGGCAGTGGTTGCCCCATGCACTGAATGAATGGAAGAGGGAATACACTCAAGGTGTGGGGAGATAGGGTACTCAAATCCATAGTGTGAGGGTTGAGGAGCAGAAATGGGGAGCAAACAGTACAGAATCTGACTTGGAAACTACAAACCAGTTGGGTTGGGCTGGAATGTAGTACATGAAATAAGGCTGGAAAGTTAAGAGCCAGAATCCAAAAAACATTACATTCCAAGCTAAGAAGCCTATTCTATATTTATTCTATAGGCAATTGTGAACCACTGGAGATTTTTGAGTAGGGAAGTGCCTGGGTTGTGCCTGTGCATGAGAAGAACTAGTCTTGGAGTTATGTAAGGGATAAATTGTCAAGGAGAGAAATGAGAGGAAGAGAGATTGGTTTTGGAGGCCATTACAATAAACTGGTGATAGAATGAAGAGAGAAAAGGTGGGAGAGATTGTAGATGTTGAATCAACAGAACCTGGCCACTGTTTTAGGCTTCCATTTCCTCACCTGTAAAATGTTGGAGTTGATCCAGATGCTCTAGAACAGCTGTTCTCAACCTGTGGGTTGCGACCCCTTTGGGGGTCGAAGGACCCTTTCACAGGGGTCACAGGGGTTGCCTAAGACCATCAGAAAACACATATTTCCAATGGTCTTAGGAACTGAGACACTATTCCTCTATCCATCTCCAGGCGGATACGCCCATATATGAGTATTAAAGGATCGTTACATTAGGAAGGTTGAGAAACGAAAAATACCCATGGAATAGGACTCTGGACCAACCTAGAACTTCAAAAACGCACACAGATACTTCCCACTAAAGTCAGCTCGGCTACGAGGAACTATCAGCACTGCGAACCGAAACCAGCCTGGCCTGAAGCTCCGGCTGTGCCCCGGGGGCGGCCGGGCGGGAGGTGCAGAGATAGCTCTCAATAGCTCTCAGGTGAGCAGAGGATTAGCACCAGCTGCGAGGAGGGGGGATTAGCACCAGCTGCGTGAGTGGGGATTGTGAAAGAGGGAGATAAGCGTCCGGCTGAAAGGTCTCCAAGAGCGGAAAAGCGAAAGGCGGAGGTTTTGCACCCGCCTCCGCATTGTAGCTTCCCGCCCTCGGCCTGCAAAAAGCAGGGGGATTGAGCGATTGTTTTCAGACCAGTG
>CM053589.1:102235531-102251552 GCA_028646515.1 Pseudochirops corinnae
GTTACATTGGCTTTATTTGTACAGAAACTTTTCAATTTAATGTAATCAAAATTATCCATTTTGCATTTCATAATGCTCTCTAACTCTTATTTGGTCATAAAATCTTCCCTTTTCCATAAACCTGACAGATAAATTGTTCCTTGCTCTCCCAGATTGCTTACAGAATCAGCCTTTATACCAAGATTGTGCACCCATTTAGATTTTATTTAGTATATGGTATAAAATATTGGTCTATGCTCAGTTTCTGCCATACTATTTTCCAGTTTTACTAGCAGTTTTTGTCAAATAGTGAGTTCTTATCCCAAATAGTGAGTTCTTATTCTGGGGTCTTTTGGTTTATCAAACAGTAAAAAAAATGACTATAGTCATTGACTGCTGTGTCTCATGTACCTAATCTGTTCTACTAATCCACTACTCTATTCCTCAGCTAGTACCAAGTAGTTTTGATGACTGCTGCTTTATAATACAGATTAAAATCTGGTATGGCTAGTCCACCTTCCCTAGTATTTCTTTTCATTAATTCCCTTGATATTCTGGACCTTTTGTTTTATCAAATGAATTTTGTTACTATTTTTTTCTAGCTGTATAAAGTAATTTTTTGGTAGATTTATTGATATGGCACTAAATATGTAATTTAATTTGGGTAAAATTATCATTTTTATGATATTAGCTCAACCTAGCCATGAGCAATTGCTGTTTTTCCAATTATGTAGATCTGAATTTATTTGTGTGAAAAATTGTTTTGTAATTGTGTTCATATAGGTCCTAGTTTTGTTTTGACAGGTAGATTCCCAAATATTTTATAATGTCTATAGTAACTTTAAATGGAATTTTTCTTTCTATCTCTTGCTGTTGAATTTCATTAGAAATATATAGGAATGCTGAGGATTTATGTGGGTTTATTTTATAACCTGCAACTTTGCCAAATTTATTTATTATTTCAAGTAGTTTTTCCTTGATTCTCTAGGATTCTTTAAATATATCATCATATCATCTGCAAAGAGTAATAGCTTACTCTCTTTCCCTAATCTGACTCCTTCAATTTCTTTTTCTTCTCTTATTGCTACTGCTAACATTTTTTGTACCAATTGAATAAGAGGGGTGATAATGGACATCTTTGTTTCACCCCTGATCTTCTTGGAAATGCTTCTAGCTTATCCCCATTACATATAGTACTTGCTAATGGTTTTAGATAGATGCTACTTATTATTTTAAGGAAGACTCCATTTATTCCTATACTTTCTTTTTTTTCTTTTTTTATTAAATTGATTTATTTACTTTTAGTTTCCAAGATTCAGTTCTATAATCCCTTGAGTTTCAGATTTTCTCCCCTCCCTATTCCTATACTTTCTAGTGTTTTTAATACGAATGGGTGTTGTATTTTGTCAAAAGCCTTTCCTGCATCTATTGAGATAATCATATGGTTTCTGCTAGTTTTGTTGTTGATATGACGAATTATACTAACAGTTTTCCCAATATTGAACCATCCTTGCATTCCTGGAATAAATCGTACCTGATCGAAGTGTATTATTCTCATGATAAGTGCTGTAGTGTTTTTGCTAGTATTTTATTTAAAATTTTTGCATCTATATTCATGAGGGAAATTGGTCTATAATTTTCTTTCTCCATTTTGTCTCTTCCCAGTTTAGGTATTAGCACCATATTTGTGTCATAAAAAGAATTTGGTAGGACTCCTTCTTCTCCAGTTTTCCCAAATAGTTTGTAAAGTATTGGAATCAAGCATTCTTTAAATGTTTGATAGAATTCGCTGGTAAATCCATCTGGCCCTAAAGATTTTTTCCTAGGGAGTTCATTGATGGCTTCTTCAATTTCTTTTTCTGAGATGGGGTTATTTAAGTAATTTACTTCCTCTTCAGTTAATCTGGGCAATTTATATTTTTGTAAATATTCATCCATTTCACTAAAATTGCCAAATTATGTGCATATAATTGGGCAAAATAAATTCTAATTATTGTTTTAATTTCCTCTTCATTGGAGGTAGATTCACCTTTTTCATTTTTGATTTCATTTTGATACTCATATTTGATTTTCTTCCTTTTTGAAAATCATATTGACTAAAGGTCTATCCTTTTTTTTTTTTTTTTGGTTTTACCATTCATTTCTTTTTTGTTTGTTGGTTTTTTGGTTTTTTTTTTCTTTTTGGAGGGCAGGGCAATTGGGTTTAAGTGACTTGCCCACGGTCACATGGGTAGTAAGTGTTAAGTGTCTGAGGCTGAATTTGAACTCAGGTCCTCCTGACTCTAGGGCTGGTGCACCGTGAATAGTGGTTAAAATGGTGATGTTACAGACCCTATATGAGCCTAACTGTCCCTCAACCCTCCCCCAACAAATAGCATCAGATGGAATGATGATCAAGGGGACCAAAGAGAAATACCAATGAGTCCAGAGTAGAACAAGGAGAACATTATAGTAACACCAAAGTTGCACAATGATCAACTGTGAATTACTTAGCTATTCTCACTTAAATTTTTTTAAAAAAGACTCTTCATACCTCCGTTTTATCTTTACTCCTTTCTACATACTCAACAATCCAGATACACTGGAATACTTTTTTCTTGTATACAAACTCCAACTCTTGACTCTGTACTTTTGCACTGGTGATCCTCCAGTGCCTGGAATGCTCTTTCTCCTCACCATAGTTTTCCTGGCTTCCTTCTGGTATCATCTCCAATCCCACCTTCTAATAGGAAGCCTTTCCCAAGCCCTCTAGCTGCTAATGCCTTCCCCTCTCAGATTACTTTCCATCACTATAGTTATTGTTTATATAGTGTATGTATATGTGTGTGTACACATACATACACATTAGAATGTAGTCCCTTGAGGATTGGGGCTGGTTTTGTCTTTCTTTGTATCCCCAATGTTTAGTCTGACCCATAGCAAGGACTTAATAAATGTTTGTTGACAAATATTGACTGATCTCAGGACTCGGTAGGGCCTTACATAACCTATAGGGAGGAAAAACTGGTGATATGTCAGGGGTGGGGGAGGTTAGGTGTTATAGAAATGGATAGATGGGCAAATAAACAAAATCCTAGGGTTTCTGCTGCCATTAAGGTAGTATCATAATTAGTGATGATGCTGTTGCTTTGTTGATTCAAGTATCTATCTAGTAAAGAGATGATCCAGACCTCTTCCATTGCCATTTTATAGTGAAAATTTCAGTGGGGGGAAGGGGGAGAGGAGAAGTGGTAAACAGGGCAAAGGGAAGAAATGAGAAAAGAAATACATTAAATAAATGCCAAGGGAATGTGGAGTCCCAACGCATAGGGGGAAAATACCATGGTTTTTAAAAAAGTTTGTGGTCTGCTTTGACCCCCAGATCTTTCTTTCCTAACTTTTCTAGAGGCATGGATAGAAGGGGTCATCAAACTCTAAAATGACAATCAGTAGAATTTTTACAACCTGGAGTTTTAAATGGAGGATTCTTATACAGAGTGTGTGATGGTGGCAGCAGCAGCAGCCCCAGCAGCAGCAGCAGCAGCAGCAGCAGCAGCAGCAGCGGATGGTGGGAATGGAGTGGGGGAGGGGGAATGTGCTGGGGTGGGAAATAAAATGCTAATTGTGAACCAGCCAAGGCTGTTCTTTATTTATTTGTCAAAGCAAGAAACAGAATTGCATTCTTAAGTGAAGATGATGCAATGATCATTCACAGCCCGACCCTGCTCCGGGGGAGAAAGGCTGGCCCTGTTCTCTGGGTTTGTTTACTTCCCATGGGCATTGTTTTCTTGCTTGTGTCAGATAGCTTATTGAGCACAGCTAATCAATGTTTCCGCTGACAAGAAAATTGGAACTGTTATTCAGGAAGCAGCGTTCAAAGGCAAATTTCCCAGTTAAGTACTGTTTGGTGCTGGGACCCATCCCTTTAGAGTAGCCCCATGAAAATGACCTGAAACTACCTGGAATGCAACAGGTTGGGGAAACTATGCCCATCTCGACAGGGACAGGTGTTGGGAACAAATCTTCTCACGTGATTTCATGCTCTTCTGCCTCAGATTCTGGAGCTGCTGGGGAAAGAAAAAAATGCAGAACTCTGGCTTTTAGGAATATCTTTTGATGCATTATGGTGAAAACTATCCCTGAAATATTAAAACTTTGAAAAAAGTTTTGTCTTTCGAGTCTGGGCCCAGTGCATGTCTTGAATGCCTAGAATAAATAGTGATAGGAACAAGACCTGCAGCTTTACTAGTCTAGGGATCCCCCAGGCAAGGAAACCTCCTGTGCCAATTCAGGTCAGCATCTTCTGGGCAACTTAAAAGTACTGGAGAGCTGCCTAGGACACTGAGAAGTCCAATCACTTACCAGGCCTCACACAGCCAATGTGTTTCAGAGGTAGTCACTGAACCTAGGCCTTGCTGGCTTCCAGGTAAGTTTTCTTGCCACAACTGTATGACCTTTCTAGGATAATTAAATTGGTGATATGGAAGGCACGTACCATAATAGATCAGAAAAATTACAGGGAAAATTCAGCATAAATACCAGCCCCATCATCCCAAGAGAGAATTAAAATTGTCCTTACCTGCTGAGAAATATCACAAGGGATACATCAACCTGCTCTTGGTAATATCCCTGAAAGGATAATATACATTGTGCCTCAAAGCACTGGTATTGAAAGAGACCTTATGTGTATTCTGCCACGTCATTGGAGACATTTAAAAAATAACAGTCATAAATCCCCTATACTCCCTATCTCTTCTTGTCAGTCTCCCCCTCCTCCTGCCTCCATATTTTTTTCAAGTATTTGCCAGTCTGGACATCCAAACAATACAATAATAGAATGTCAGGATGACCTGGTTCCCAGGCTGGCCTAGACCTTCCATCTACTGGACCCAGGTCAGTTTGGGCCTTCTATCTAACTGAACTTGATCATATAAAAAGTTAAGTCCACATTGGAGCAGAAGAATAATTTCCCCCTCTATCATTCCAACCCAAATAGAGTTATTGCCACATAATGGAAACCTGGAACTTTTTCTTCTATGTCATGCAGTAACATGTACCCTCAGGAGGCTGGAGGAAGAATCATTGAAAGAAAAAAAAGATCTATGGTTCAAAATGGGAAAAAGAAGGAAAAAAAAGACTCATCCATGGACTGAAATAGTGTGAATTCCTCCATGAAGACAACAAAATTTGACTTTATCATCTCCCTCTCAAATTGCTCAGCAAAACTCCAAAGGAGATGCAAAGAGTCCTTATCAAAGGTCCAGCATTGTTTCTGGAAAAAGTTGAAACAAGGTTGGACAGGAGAAATAACTGCCCCCTCTTATAAGTACAATCCCTTCCAGGGGTCCAGGGTGAGGGCACTGACTAATACTGATGTTTTCAGTGACTGAAGAAGGCAAGTATCTGACTCTGGGACTCACTTTCCTCACATGGAAAATAAGAAAATCAGAGTAGATATTCTCTAAAGACTCTTCTAGCTCTAGACTGAGATCATGATAAAATGATCCATCAGGGACCTTAGATGTGATCCCTTCCATTTTCAATGATAACAAGCATCTTAGCCCCTTGAATTCCTATTCCTGTGACTTATGTTTCATGACACAGAGGCAAGTTACTGGTGTACTTACCAGGAATAAAATATTCCCAGTTGACCAAGGCACTCAGATGAACAAATTCTATAGTTATAGAGGTCTTCAAATTCCAGGCATGGTTACCTGAAAAACCACTGTGGCAACAGGTTAAGGCAGTAATGTCCTTAAGTATAGGGTGGTAGTGGTTGTGGTGGTGGTGGTGGTGCTGCTGCTGCTGCTGCTTTGGTGAAGCAGATAAAGTACTGGACCTGGAGTCAGGGAAGACCCATCTTCCTAAGTTCAAATCTGGCCTCAAATTCTTACTACCTGTGTGACTTTGGCCAAGTCACTTAACTCTGTTTGCCTCAGTCTATTCTTCTGTAAAATGAGCTGGAGAAGGAAATGGCAAACCACTCCAGTATCTTTGCCAAGAAATCCTTCAAATGGGGTCACGAAGAGTCAAATATGACTGAGCAACAATAACAAGTTTTTGAATGAAGATAGTGTCCTTGTGAGTTGACAGAAGAGGATGGAAGTGAGTGCTGGTATGAAGGTTGAATCAATAAGACTTGACAATTGAATAGATGGGGAGGGAAAGAGATAATAGGGAAAAGTCAAGGATTATAGAGATTGCAAACTTGAGTGATTGGGAGTTTAGTGGAGTCCTCAATGGGAAAAGGGGAATTTTAGGGAGGGGTGGAGCCTGAGAAAAGTTTTGTTTTGAGTATAGTGATGTTGAAATACCTCTGGGACATACAAGTGGCAATGTGAGCCCGAAACTCTAGAGAGAAATTAGTTAGATATATAGATTTGGGACTCATCTGCGTAAGGATAAGTGAACCCATCGGAGTTGATAAGGTCACCATGAGAGTAGACAAAGAGGAAAAGGGAACCCAGGACAAACCTGGAAGATGAATACCTGTACTTGCGGGCTAGAGATGGTGACAGTCTAGCAAAGAAGAGAGCCAGGAAAAAGTAGTATAACAGAGAAGAGAGTAGGATATACAAAAGGAACATTACATCAAAATCTTCAGAGAAGTGCTAAGAAAGATGAGGAAAAAGAAACAGTTCCATCCTTTTACATTTTTTAAACAAAGGTTAACCCTTTAAATTGCCATTTGCAAAACCCCACATCATCTCAGCAGCCACCTAATTTGTTTCTTTCTTACAGGAACTCTCCAATTTGGGTCTGGGCAAAGATGTGACAGTTCAGATTCTGCAAATGCCTGTGGCTTACAAGAAAACAAAGGAGGAAGTCTTCAAAATTTGGGAAACCCTTAAACCTCAAGTAAATTATTGTTTTTCTATGTGACAGCTAATTTTCCACCCTAATGTAAAAAGACAGCAGTATCAACAAGCTGAAACCTTGTTGTAGAATGGAACCATTTGAAGAGAGCTGAAGCTCTCTTGAGGGACAGCAACTATTTTCTTTCTGTTTTTCTATCGCTAGCATCTAGCATAATACTTGACATATAGTAAGTACTCAATAAATGTTTATGGGATTTAAATTTTGGAACACTGTTAGCTACATTATGGAATTGGGTATGTGTGGGATGGGGGTTTTGGGAGCCTATCTTGGGTTGATCACCATATGTAGAGTTCAGAAAGATGTAAGGCAGCCCAACCTACTATAATATACTGTGACACCATGCAATCCCCAAATAATAGTATTTTAATGATACTCTAGTGTGTAACTTTTAAGTTTAAGCTGAAATACTGATATGAAAAATTCGTTCCAGAGCATTTTTTAATAAT
Organism: Pseudochirops corinnae; assembly: GCA_028646515.1. Taxonomy (NCBI): domain Eukaryota; kingdom Metazoa; phylum Chordata; class Mammalia; order Diprotodontia; family Pseudocheiridae; genus Pseudochirops; species Pseudochirops corinnae. The sequence goes on from CM053589.1 coordinate 102,242,815, forward strand.
AGCAAGAAGGGGAAAAAGAAGGAAAAGGAGGGGATAATTGAAGCATATCCCATCTAGCACCCAAGAAAAATGGTAGCCTGTTTGAGAGACAATGACAATCTAATATGTTCAAAAGAAATACTCATGTAAGGAAAGCTGCAGAGCTGGCTTTGGAGTCAGGATTAGCTGAGTTCCATCATCTGACACATACTGGTTGTGAGAAAACGCATAACTTTTTTTAACCCCTCAATTCCCTCAGCAATTCTGTATAGAAAGTTATAGATGATTTGGTGATCTGCGTCAGTGGATGTAGGTCTCCTCATAGATTAAATCATAGGAATAAATCACTACCTTTCCCTCAAAAAGGAAAAAAAAATTGTGACTTAAAACAAGATGTAAAACAATATTTTGATTGTTGTGAATGCCACCATAATAAGCCAACTTTGCATCTAAAGCAAGAAGATAAAATGATTGTTCCCCTATGTTAATAGCATGACCTTCTTGGTACAGCAGATACACACTTTATGTGCTTTTCTGCTCTCCTAAGATATGAGCTTTCAAGTCAAGTGCTTCACTTGCCTTACTCCACACTGTCATAGTTCTGTTTGTGCACAATTAGGTTTTCTTAGAATATATTTCGTCAAATATCAAGCTAGTGATCTACAATATTGGGGTGGGAGATGAGAAGGCTATCATCAACTGGGCTGAAATTAATATGTATGTGTGGACTAAGGAGTTGTCCCTCCTTTATTTGCACTCATTGAGTTCAATAACCTCTACATGTAATTATTTGGAAAGTTGGTATAAAAAAAGAAAAAAGAAGAGGAAGAAATTATTGTTTAAAAAAACCCTAAAACATATTCATGGAAAACCACATATATACTGATACTTTTAAAGGAGTGACAACTATTTTTCAAAGAGGAGAAATAATCAACTCAGATAAATTTTCAACAAGATTTTATTAGGGTTTCACTAACTTCCATAAATAAAACTTCATAAAAAAAGACTTAAGATTCCACAGAAATGCTAAGCTTTTCCTGTGGTAGTCTACCAAGGGATTTATTCTCAAGCCGACAGGCAGTTAGTAACTGTTTAAGAAAATGTTGAAATATGAAGGGCTTATAAAATTAAAGTCCAGTATTTGAGCAATTGCTTATTTAGTTAAAAAAAAACACAGAATGAAGTCACTGTGTTTTATGTTTATAGTGGGCATGGCAGTGGGGGAAGTACAGTACACCATCATATAGCCTGTGAATTTTAAAATAAAACTAAAATTTCAGTGTGCATGGCTGAGATGTTCTGTACCTTTGAGCTTGGATCTCATACTTACAAGTTTAGAACTCCTGCAATATTTTGTAAACATATCCAACCTTTAATTTTCAATCGCTAACTCTTTTTTTTCCTCTCCCTTCCCACCTAAGCAGTTCACTGTCCATGTTGGAGTTGCTTCATCTTCCAAAGCAATCATCCTAGAACAGTGTGGAAGGAACCGAGGTTATAGAGATACAGATATCTGTGGTTTTTCACCAGAAGGTGGTGTCTGCCTGTCAGATGGCCCAGACGTGATTGAATCTACTATCAGCATGAAAGCTGTTTGCAAAAACATCTCTGTCAATGGAATCCAGGTTCTCTTTTCCAGAGATGCAGGAAGGTAAATCTTTGTAGGTCATTCACTGATCAGGTAGGGGATCAGTGAAGAAAACTCTGAATTTCTCCTTTACTCATCTGTCAATAATTTATTTCTTCCATTCTATAGATAAGTATAGGATAAGAGCTGGACACCTATAATTTTTTTGACATAGGAAAATCCCTGTTGAAGAAACTCCTTCTTCTAATACAGATCCAGGACCTCCTCTGCAATGTATAGTCTTAGAGACACTCTATCCAAACTAAAATGTTAAAAATGAACTGAACAACCACATTCTCCCACTTTCAGAGCTCTATGCTCAGCATTACTATTTAGTACTGGTTAGGGCAATCATATTGTAAATCAGTAAAGTGATCATAAAAATGGAAGAGAGACTCTACAGTACTGAGGGCAGTAATAATAAAACTAATAGTTAACGTTTATATGTCAAGCACTGGGAATAGAGAACAGACTTGGAATCAAAGACTTCAGGTCAAATCCTACCTTTGACTTGCACGCTGGCTGTGTGACCCTAGACAAGTCATTTAATCTCAAAGTGCTTTCAGGCAAGGATCTAAGACTATGAGGGTTTTTTTTGTTTTTGTTTTTGCTGGGAAAAAAAGCTTCTTTTCACAAATCTGGTCCAAAAAACCCAAAACTCTTTATAAAGCTTTAAGCTTTGTAAAATATATCACAAACTTTCTCTCTTTTTTAAATTAGACAACAATCAGTCAACAAGCACTTATTAAATAAACCCTCACTATGTGCCAATCACTATGATAAATCACTGGGGATACAGAAAATGGCCCCCCTCAAAAAGAGCTTATATTCTATTGGGGTTGACAACATGTAAATTAATGAGTAGATACAATATATATACTGAGTTGATGGAGAAGAATGACGCAAGGAGGACAAGTTGGTTATAGATAGACCTTAGGGAGTGGTGAGTAATCTATAGCTCTGGGTTCAGAATCACAGAGATGGGGTGAGAATAAAAGGGTGAGAGTATGTTAACCAGTAAGGAGTAAATCCAGGAGGAGTATAAGTGACTGAAGAGAGGTCCATTGAAGGAGGCAGGAGATTTGTACTGTAAAGATGCATCCCAGAAGTTCAGCCTAGTTGTAGATGGTGATGCTTCCCCCTGTGAGACCCCAAGAAACCTGTGTCAGAGCAGGGAGGAAGGAGTAGAAAGAGATACAGTGGTTTGGTCAAGAGGTGAAGGTGTTTTCTTTTCCTGGAGAAGCCCCTAGCGGGCAGGAAATGGAATAGGTCTGCTAGAGATGGTCTTGGGGCAGGTCTTACTAAAGAAGGAGGTGGGCAATGAACCTCAGGTTACTGTGCTTTAGAAAAGGTCCCAGCTTGAAGCCAGAGGGCACATGGGTAGCAAGGGTTATTTGAGCCTTACAACAATCCTATGAGGTAGGAGTTATCATTATATTCATTTTTGGAGAGGCTAAAGTGACTTGATCAGGGTCACACTACAGTAGAGTGTTAGAAAAAGGATTTGAACCTAGGTCTTCCTGATTCCAAAGTAAGTGACTTTCCCACTATACTAATATATTATCAATTATCTCATTGTACTTCTGGCATGACTAAGCAAGGGAAAGATTGGTGAACATTTTGTTGGCATTCAACATGTTGTGAGCCCTAAAGACTTTTATTATTTTTAACTTGTTTTCAAGATGATATGTAAAACATTAAGTCAATACATTCTAGGCTGTTAGAGGAGAAAGGGACCTTATAGACCAGTCTGTACCACTCTGTCATTATTAGGAGCAATATTCCAAGACCATGTAGGCTAGGTAAGTTTTTCCTTAAAAGGTATCGAAACCATCATCAAGGCTTAATTGGCTCAGGGAACTAATGATTCCAGCTGTTGACTTAGCTGCCTGGTGGTAAAGGAACAAGGAATCAATAGCTCTTCCCTCAGGCTGATAAGAAACTAAGACCCAGAAAAATGTTTTCAGATCTTTAGAAAGTATGAGCAGGTACAGTGGAATGCTCAGTGAACCGTCAGAAAACCTGGGACCTCCTGTCATCACCACCATCTTATATCTGTGTGACACATGGGCAAAGCCACTGAAGGCCAAAAACAAGTTTGTTTTGAATCTAGGAACTCGAAAAAATTTACTATTTAATCTACATTTGCTTGTTTCAAATGGCATATATTTTTGTCCTTTTTGTCTGTTTGTTTTTTTCACGTGCACACCCAGAGAAGTGGGAGAAAGACAAGGAGGATTTAGAGCTAAACTGTGGCCTACTCTAAAACCTACCCTCACAAACCTGGGATTTTCCCCTCTGTGGGAAAGATCTAATTCATTTGCTATAGCTACACTAGGCAGCTTTAGAAGATCTGTGAGGGCAAAAAAACTAAAGGATTTTGCCCACTTTCCCTTCCTGAGGAAGCTGATTTTGGGGGTAGGGAGTAATAGGAGATTAGGGAAGGAGAAGTGAGCTTCTTCATCTGATAGGTCAAGGCCTATTAGGTCAAGGACTCTGCCAAAGATCAAGCCCAACCCAAATTGAAACCAAATGGGACACCAGGAGAAAACAAATGAAAGTGGAAAAAAAAAGAAGTTTCTCTAATCATAGTAGGGAAAGGAAAGTGAGCTAGGATATAACACTAAATCATCTGGGTGAAGTCTCCCAGTTTCTGTGTTATCCATGGACGACCTACAGTGAGAAACCCTGAGGGAAGAGCTGCTTCTTGACTACCAGGAAACTAAGTCAAGAGTTAGAGTCACTAGAACTCAAGTAAGTCTTGATGATGGTTTCAGGACCTTTTATGGAAAAGCTGTCCTCACCTCCATGGGATACTTAGAATATTGCTTCTAGCCCAAAAGCTCCTATAGAACTGTCCTGGACTTGGGAGTACAGGGCAGGAAAGAGGCCAGAGCAAGAGATAGTTTGTCCCTTTGTAGAGTGAGGTATGGTTTGTATTGGCCTTTGGAGGAAAAACTAGTTTGCCATCTCTTCCTCTCCTGACTTTCCCTCCCACACATAGAAGCACACACATCCTTCATTCTCCCTATCCTTGTCCCTCTCCCCCTCCTCCACACACACAAGCACACACTCCTTTCCCTTCTTCTCCCTGTCCCCCCACCCCTCCTGTCTCTACTCTAGTCCCAGTGGCCATCAGAACCCAAAGGAGCCAGGGAAAAACAATTACGTCAGCTGGAACAGAAAGAAGCAGGAGAATCAGAGCTAAGCCCAGATGAACCCAGTGAGTACCCAAACATCAACAACATCAGTTCTCATATTGGTGCATTCTCATTTTTACTATTTAACAAAATAATTTTTGAAAATACCAGGTATCAGAATGAAATTTCTAAGCTCCATCGTTTTCCTGATACTTTGCCACCTAGAAAAGGGGTGTTTAGTCAGAGACTGTTCTGTGAAGTTTGGATTTAGTCACAGGGCCGCATTTGAGGACCTAGCGGGCCACATGTGAGCTCGAGGCTGCAGGTTCCCCACTCCTGTTCTAGAACAATATCTGTGAACTTCAGATCTCTCATGTATAGAATGGAGAAAGCATCCCGTGCCCTGGCTGTCTTACAGGAGTGTTATAAGAACTAAATGAAATAAGTGTGAGGTGGTTGAAAAGCTAAACAAACAAAACACATGCTAATGGAAGGTGCTATTGGCCATGGGGATGAACTCCTTCGCCATTTTAATTGGATGAGGCACTTCACCTTTTGAGTCTTAGGCTCCTCTTCCACGAAATGATCTCTCAGATTCCTTCTGCTCTAACATTCTATCATTCAAGTTGTTTTATGAATCTATTGAACCTAGAAAATGGCAGAACACAGCAAGGTCAGTAAGGCTCTGTTTTCTTGGTATCAGATAAATATTCCTCCCCTCGTGGTTCCCCTGGGATTCAACTCCTACCTGTTCCCTCCACATCTGCTACTAGAAGTACATTTTAGAGATTTTTATACAAGGTCCTTTAGTGCATCCCATTGTGGGGAGGGTGACCCTCTCCTCCCACTCCCACATTGGACTAAAATTTGTGTTTCCTGAAAACAGTTTTTAAGGGAGCTTCCCACAAACTCTTCATTTGCAGCCTGATTTAGAGATAAACAGCTTCTTCCCTAACTGACTTTCACGACAATTGAGATGAGTTTGATTCTTACCATGATATTTCTGTGTGGTTACAGATATGTCTGCGATTATACCTACTATTTGTCTCTACATTATGGAAATGGCTGTGCTGCTTTCATTCATGTCCCTCCATTATCCAATTTGCTAACAGCCGACCTTCTAGGAAGAGCATTGCAAATCATTATCCAAGAGATGTTAAAACAGTTTGGAAAGGCCAGAGAATACAGCATGACTTGCAGAAAACTCAGATAATCACTGTGTTATATGCCAAGGGAAACCAAAGGAGGAAAGGAGTCTTCAGGGGGAAAAAAAATTGAAGGCTGAAATCCTGCTAAGAGTTTGACTGGACTTTTGAAAGATTTTTTTAAATTGCTTGTAAAACGGTGTTTACAGAGAACAAATTATGAATCAACCCAACGAAAACACAAGGGGTTATATTCCTATAAGAAAAAGATAGAAGACAGAAATTTTACAAGGGATTAACTAGCTCTGAGTGCAATTTCTTTAATAATATAACGAGATCCAAGTAATTTCTTTTCTGTGAGATTGCAGAGTACGCAATCCTGACCACAGATGACTGCGGCGCACAGTCTGCTATGTGGGGACAAAGCCAAGAAGTGGTTAAAGGATGTGCTCTTGACTTGCCTACATGGTAATATCCATTGTGATGGGTCTGATGAACATGGTTATATTTATCATTAAGGAAAGAAGTGGCTGTAATTTCCACTTTCTTCTGTCCTGTTGCATTTCCTACTCTAGCCCCAGAAGAGAACTCCCTTGATTTCTGGATCATCAGAAACCTCTTGAAAAGAATACAAGATTAGGTCCTCCAGTCACAGGACCTAGGTTCTTGTCTCAATCCTGCCATGACTTAGCTATATGACTTTGAGCATATAACTTCCCTCAATTTTTTTTCATCTTTGTACTAGGTGCAATTCCACAATCTTGTCTATTCATTCAATAGGAAGGAAGGAAAAGAAGGAGACATGCGTTTATTAAGCACTTATTATGTGCCAAGCATTGTTCCAAGCACTTTACTAATATCTCATTTGACCCTCACAACAACCCTGGGAGATAGGTGCTATCATTATTACCATTTTACAATTGAGGGAACAAGCATATTGAAATTAAGTGACTTGCCCAGGGTTACACAGCTACTAAGTGTCTTGAGATTGGATTTGAACTCAAGTCTTCCTCACTCTAGGCTCAGCACTCTACCCATTGCACCACATAGTCTCAACAGCCACTCTCTTATTAGTTATTAGGAAACATAAAGATAAAATGGGCAGCTAGGTGGCACATTGGATAGAGTGTCAGGCCTGGAGTCAGGAAGACCAGAGTTCAAATCTGGCCTCAGATATTTACTAGCTATGTGACTCTGGGCAAATCACATAACCCTGTTACCTCAGTTTCCTCATCTGTAAAGTGAAATGGAGAAGGAAATGGCAAACCATTGCAGTATCTTTGCCAACAAAATCCCAAATGGGGTCACAAAGAGTCAGTCAGACACGACTGAACAACAACAACAAAGCTAAAATGAGGCAAGGTGTCTGATCTCAGAGAGCCCAAGGTTCAGTGTGTGTGTGTGTGTGTGTGTGTGTGTGTGTGTGTGTGTGTGTGTGTGCATAATCCTGTGGGAATATGACACGTATTTATATATGTGTGTGTGTGTGTGTGTGTGTATACATATATATAATACTATATGACTCAAAGATATAACTACTGCAAAAGAGAGTATAAGTACAAAAGAGAAATGCAAGTTTTCTGACTTGGAGTATCAGTGAAGGCTTTATGAAAGGAATGCTATTAAACCAGGACTTGGAAGATGGTTAGGATTTCAGAAGATAAAAATGAGGGAACAAACATATAAGAAAGGGAAGACACCAGCTAAATAACAAGGGATATTAACTAGTTGAATTTAGTTGATGGAGAGAAGTAGTGAGGGACAAGGCTAGAAAGATGAGGAATTTACAGATTGTAAAACACATCAAATGGAACCATAACTAGGAATTTTGGAGCCTAGGACAAGCACCACAAAAAGCACTGTGGTAGGGGATACCTTAGGGATGGTGACTCAAAGAATCCTCCAATGCCCAGTGACAGTGAGGCTGCCGTTAATAGAAGAAACCAAGGTGGGGCCAGGCCAGGAAGAGCTCACCTGGGCAAGAGAACCATCTTACTTTTCCTATTGTTAGCCTCCTATTGTCACTTCAGTTACTCTTGGAAACAAGTTACCCAACTCAGTTGTTTCTCCCTGCTGGGGAAATACATGTATTGTCAGTGCTTACTAAGGGACAAAACCTAGCTCTACTTAAGGTTATGATCCTGAATGATAAGCTAGGATGTTTGGATAGTATTCAACTGGCAATGAGAAATAGTTCAAGGGTTTTGAGCACAGTAGTAGCACAACCAGTTCTATGCTTCAGGACATTGGCAGCAGCCTGCATGAGGAGGAAGAGCTGGTGGCTGGAGACCAGGTAGCAGGTTAATGTAGCAATTCAGGTTAGTGTTGAGGATCTGAACTAAGGTGGTGGGAGAGGAAAGAAAAAGAAAACAATAGATTAGAGCAATATTTCTGCATTAGAGTCGACGGGGCTTGGCGACCAATTGGAACGTGGGAGGTGATGGAGATGGAAGAGACAAATATAAAAATGAGGTTTTGAGCATAAGACTATGTGATGTTATTTTTTTGACAGAAATGGGGAAATCCAAAGGAATTTTTTTCAGATGATGAGTATTGTTTTAAGACATGTTGACTGTGAAGTATTGCCAGGACATCAAGATAAAAATGTCTAGTAGCCAGCTTGGAAACAGAATTTCTCTGATCTCCTTCACTACTAAGTGTCTAGAAAGAATAACCTGCACCTGTTCACCACCTACTTGCTTGTCAATCCATGACTACTCTACTGAAACTCTTCTCTCAAAAGTCAGCAGTGACCTTTCAGTTGCTGAATTCAAAGGCCTATTCTCAGTCCTCGTCCTCTTTGGCCTTTCTGAATGCATTGCACATTTCCAACTTTCCTATTTTCCA
>CM053589.1:102252052-102267169 GCA_028646515.1 Pseudochirops corinnae
AAAGAACTACAGAGTCTGAATGCAGATTGAAGCAAACTACTTGCTCTCTTTTTTTGTTTGTTTGTTTTGTTTAGTTTCTTCTTTCTCACTGTTCACTCCATCAGTTATAATCCTTCTTTACAACTTGACTAATGTTTAATGTGAAGGTATCTGGAGATGCTATATTTGATTGCATGCTGCCATGTAGGGGAAGAGGGGGCGGGGTTGAAACTCAAGGGATTGTGGAACTAAATGCTGTAAACTAAATGTAAATAAATAAATTTAAATTAAAAAAAAATAAAAGGATATTCATAATCTTAAAAAAAATGAGTGGTAAATGCATTGAAGTGGGAAGAGATTTAAGGCAAGGAGATCAATTAGAAGACTATTGCAATAGCCTAGTTAAGAAGTGAAAAAAACACTTATAAACAGGGATGGGAGAAGGGTACAGAGAAAGTCCATATGAAAGATATTGTGAAGATAAAAATGACAAGATTTGGTGATAGATTGGATATGTCAGGTCAGTGAGAATGAGTCAAGGATGGCAGTGAAATTGCTGTCCTAGGACACTGGAGACCTGGGGGTGTGCTCAAAAGTAATAGGGACTTTGGGAAGAGAAAAGGCTTGTGAGGAACAGATAGACATGTTAAGGAGAGAAGCCTTCAGGATAGTTGGTTCAAGATGTCCAATAGGAAATTGGTGATGCAGGACAAGAACTCTGGAAAGAGATTAGGTTAGATCTCAGAATCACTTACATAGAGATGGTAATTGAACCCATGGGAGCTGATGAGGGATAGTATGGAGTAAAAGGAGAAGGGATCTCAGAACAAAATGTTGGGAGACATCCAAAGCTATTGGGCTAGAGTCAGAACCATAACTAAAGTGGGTTGATCTTGGCTTTGTCTCAGGTTGGGAAAGTTAATGGTCACCCAGCATCACTGCTGTCAGAAAGGCCTCATGGCAGCACTAGTGGTCTGTCTCATCTTGAATGTGATTCCTCCTTTGCTTCTCCCCTTCCCACAGTGTCACACTCTAGGTAAGCCTAATCCTTCTGAATTTACCTCAATTGTAGTATAGGCTGGGAATTTAAGTTGGGAATTTAAAAGACTTTTTTGGAGAGGGAAAAAGAATGAACAGGATAGTAGTACAGGATTTTCTCCGTGGAGTGGGAAAAAGGATAAATAACATCACTCTTTCTGAAGAAAAAAAAAAGATGACAAGAGATTTATGTGGGTACCTAGATGCCCAATCTGTCATTTTTCACTTATTCTGAAATCTTCATTAATCTTCAAGATTCTCTTCCTATTTACTAAAAAATGGCAATAGAGTCCATCAAAGAAATTCATTGAAATCTGCTTCTTCTAAAATTCTTCTGGTCTTTCAAGAATTTCTTCACATTCTTGAAAAGTTCTTATTAAAGTGACAGAATAGAGTGAGTATTTTTCTGTATCTAGATGTATTTCTGAGGAAAAGACAAGAAGAGAGAGGTGCTTTATTGGTGACTGAAAGTTGCTTGTACTAAGAATTTTTCCTTTCAAGCTGTAGAATTGGAACCTTGGATTCCAGTAAGAGAGACAGTAACAGATGGCTTCTGTAGGCTCAGAATGTTGCTTTGCCTCCCTCAACCCCTATCAGTTTGGAGATACATTAGCAAACTAGATAGCTCTGAAAGCTCAGCCTATAGAAAAGAGGGGGAAGAAAAGATAAGAACGGTGGAGCTTGTGAGGTGGATGGAATAGAGTACTGAATGCTGACTAGTTTTATTCTTTCCCACCCTAGTCAGTAACAAATCATCGACAATTTGTTTTAACACCTTGTTTCCAAATGCAAGGAAAAAGGGCTTTCCATTTTCAGTAGTTTATGCCGAAGGTATTATTGGTGTTTTAAGAAAAAAAATGAGTGTGTGTATGTGTGTGTGTGTGTACATGCTTGTGTGTGCTTGTGAGCTGAGAGAAGACACAAAAAAAAGGAAAAAAATATCCTTTCTAGATATTCTCTTCTAACAATGGAGAAGAGAAATTTGCAAGGAGAGAAACATACTGGTCAATACAATACATTAAATTACTGTATTACCTTCTATGTGAGAAGAAGCACGTCTTGGAAAAAGTATTGGATGTAGAGTCAGAAGATCTGAGTTCCAGGTTTGATGTCTCTTAGCTGTGTCACTGTGGCAAGTTACTTAAATCTAATGAGCCTCCGTTTTCTCTCAATGGGAATAATAATGATCATACTTGTGCTATCTCTTTCACAGGGGAAATGTTTTATAAATGCTTAAACCACTACAAAGATATAAACTCTTGTTATTATGTATTACCTTTAACTAGTCTTTAATTGTTTCATGTACATATTTTGTTTTCTAATTAGATTGTATGATAACACTGCATCTATAAATGCAAACCAGTACAATGATGGAGACATAACTCACCATATACCTGCCATGAAGACAGTGATGACATTAGTTCTGTGTGTGTGGTCATCCTTTGACACTTTTCCTAACTAGATCTTCTACCCCTGAGAATGAAATCCTGCCAGTCTCAGAGGAACTCTAGCTAAAGTGTGCCAATCTCAAATTTTACAGCATTTCACAGCTGGCCTTAGAGCCATGGAAAATGTTCATGCTGTAGTTTCTGACTACACTGCTGCTCAATTCTTAAAGAAGGGAGTGTAATGTTAATGGAATAATAAGATCTTCCCTGCCCATTAATAGGTCTCATGCAGAGCCCACTGGGGGAGGGATTTGCCTAAGCAGGAACTTGCTTAGGAGGAGGCTTGCTTATAGAAAGGCTTCCACACTTTTTGGTACTAAGTTGATTAGGTACTGTCACAAGGGTTGTGATGCCTTTTGGCTGTGAGAAGTGTATATATATTCTGAGTTGGTATTTTGCTTTGGGGGTTTGCTTATGAGAAGGATCATTTGATTTCTTGGTTGAGACTCTGAATAACCATATGTTCGGACCCCCCTTACTGCTCAGATGTAAAGGTTCACTTGATCCAGTGGTGTAAAGCAATATTGCTTTGATTCAGGCAGTCTGTTGGTCTTTATGCTAATTTATCTCCTTATATTTTCTCTGATGTTCAGGGTGCTGACCTTTCCTCTGAACTAGTGAATGTAATTAAAAGTAGGATTGTTAACCCCTTTTGAGTAGTCTTTCCTAGAAAAGCAGATCAAAGAACCTGTGCTAGCAAGCCATCCTGGGTATGCTGTTACAGGGAGGCAAAAGAAAGAGGTATATGGTTAGGTGGCATAGTAGCTAAAGCACCAAGCCTGGAGTCAGGAAGAATCATCTTCTTGAGTTCAAATACAGCTTCAGATACTTGACTGTGGGCAAGTCACTTAACACCATTTGCCTCAGTTTCCTTATCTGTAAAATGAGCTGAAGAAGGAAATGGAAAACAACTCCAGTGTCTTTGCCAAGAGAACCACAAATGGAATCACGCAGAGTTGGACACAACTGAAAATGACTGAAAAACAAAAATAAAAGAGGATTACCTCTTAATCTCAAACCCAGGATTAACATGGATACTTAGTTGATTCGGCTTTATTACTGACAAGCTATATGTATACTGCGCAAACCATTTCATCTCTCCAGTCCTCAGTTTCCTCACTTGTAAAATGAGTGTATGGGCATCTTGAGCAAGAAACTTAAGATCATTTGGGCACAGGTGGTATTGTCATCATTGCTGCTCTCTGAAGGCATGGGATGTAGAAGAGAAAAATAGAGCTGGGATGTGAGCAGCTGGCTAGGACATGGTGTTTAGGAATGCTTTTAAATGTAGGAATGACAAGCTTCTGGTCAGAAATGAAACGCATCTTACAAGGGATAGAAAAAATAATTTACCTGATATTTTTCACATCTAAGGCTTTAAATCGAAAAGGAAAGGCAAGAGATAGAAGAAATCTATATCAGCAAAGGAATAGGGATGGGGAACCTGTGACTTCGAGGCCACATGTCCTTAGGTATAGCCTTTTGACTGAGTCCAAGCTTTAGAGTACAAATCCTTTTATTATGAGGATTTGTTCTATGAAGTTTGGATTCTTTCAAAGGGCTGCACTTGAGGACCTAGGTGGCTACATGTGGCCTCAAGACCACAAATTCTCTACTCCTGTACAGTTACAATGTAGTTCAAATCCCAGCCACTAAGTGGCACAGTGAATAGAGCACCAGACCTGAAGGCAGGAAGACCTGGGTTTAAATTCAACCTCAGACCCTGGTCAAGTAACTTAACCCTGTTTGCCACAGTTTCCTCATCTGTAAAATGAAATGGAGAAGAAAATGGCAAAATCATTTAAGTATCTTTGCCAAGAAAACTCCCAGTGGGGTCACAAAGAGTCAGACAGGACTGAAAGGACTGAACAATAACAAAATATGTAAAATGTTTTGCAAACCATAAAGTACTATGTAAATGTTAACTATTATTATTTTTTTCATATAAGCAGAAATGTTACATGTATTTCACTTTTTCCCAATCATATGTGAAGATAGTTTTCAACATTTATTTTTGTAAAATTTTAAATTCCAAATTTTGTGAAAGAAGAATCATAACAAAAGGGAAAAACACAAGAAAGAAAAACAACGACAAAGTAAAAATATGCTTTGATCTGCACTCAGACTCCATAGTTCTTTCTCTGGATGTTTAGCACTTTCGACCACGAGTCTTGGAATTGTTTTGGATCATTGTATCACTGAGATGAGCTAAGTTTATCATAGTTAATCTTCAGATAATATTGCTGTTACTGCATTCAATGTTCTCCTGGTTCTGCTCACTTCACTCAGCATCAGTTCATGTAAGTCTTTCCAGGTCTTTCTGAAATCCACCTGCTCATCATCTCTTATAGCACAATAGTATTCTATTACATTTATATACTTTAGTTTGTTCAGCCATTCCCCAATTGATGAGCATCCCCTCAATTTCCAATTCTTTTCCACCACAAAAAAGAGCTGCTATAAATATTTTTGTACACGTGGGTCCTTTTCCCTTTTTTTATCATCTCTTTGGGATAGAGATCTAGTAGTGGTATTGCTGGGTCAAAGGGTATGCACAGTTTTATAGCCCTTTGGGCATATTAACTATTATTACTAATAAGAACAGCAGAAGTTCACAGGAACCAATATCCATGAAAACAACCAGAAATAAAACCTACAACTTTGAATGCTTATACACAAATGCATAAAATCTAAACACTTAGCAATATGAACTATAGAGCCTAATACAAGGAACCAATTTCAAATTCATGTGATACCAATTCAATGTGTTGAAATGAAACCTTTGATTAGAATATAGTTCTGCAATGAGTTTTATTCAAAAGAAAAAATATAAGTAGGGAGTGGTGTGACTACTAGTAACATATATATGAATATATATATTTAAAAGTCTACTATGTATGTATCTCTGCATATATATGTAGATGTGTATATGAACACACACACACACACACACACAGACACATACACAATACTCGTGAGGAAATCCAGGAATTACAGAGAGGAAGCATGGTGTATATTTTTTGTTGAAGGACAATGAAGGCTGAAATGGAAATGATAATATCGTCAGGAATTACTGTCCAGAAAAAGGAAATAGATAGGGAGTTTGGGAAAGAGATCACAAGTCTGGTACAAAACTATGCTAAGAGCAGCAGTGGATATTTAAAATATTCAAACAGTTACTAAATCTCTCTGTTTTTCTATTTCTGTCTTTCTCTCTTTGTCCCTCTCTTCCTCTTTCTGTCTTCCTCCTCCCCCCTGCCCTTCTTCTGTAGCCTAGAGTTTGTGATAGAAAAAAAAAATTCAGAGAGAACAGATTTTAAAGGGTACGGAGAAAAAAATAAGTGGGAGCCTATGGCTTAAATTTCTGAAGACATGTGCCACAGACTGAAAGAAGGGCAGATAACAGAGTAATTACAAAACTATAAAACAGTACTGCGAGTATAGGCAGGACAGATAAATCTTAAAATGAGCTGGGATTGGTAGGCATAGCTAAGAGTAGCAAAGGTTTTTGTTTGTTTTAAGCTACATTGGGGAAAAAGAAAAGATAAGGGATAGGACGGCTGCTGGGGTGGATGGACAATGATAACTGATGACAAAGAGAAAGCAGACATACTTTCTTTTTTATTGACTTGTTTGTTTGTTTTTTCCTATCAAGAAGAATGATTTTTCAGACTGGAAAAGGATATAGAAAAATTGCTAATAGGGAATTCATATAAAAATACTTAAGGAGAGTGTAATGAAGTTTACAGCTGCCTTTAATAAGTGAAAATGATCTAGTCCAATTGAACTACATGTTCAACTTCTGAAAGAACTGGGGGATGTTAACTGCTAAGTGATTCTCCATGAGATCAAAAAGTTTGTTGAGAATGGGAGAGGTACCACAGCATTACAGATGGGCAAATGTCCCAACAAGAGAATGGAATCTCCCAGGGAACTTGACTTTGATTCCTGGCAAATTTCTAGAATGTATTATTATTAAAGAGATGACTAGTAAACATCTAGAAAAGGAAACTGTGGTCATAAAAAGCTCAATCCTTAAAAATAAGGGCATTCCAAGTCTCTCTTTTTTCTTTTCTTCTCTTCCTTTTCTTTTTTTTGTGGGAGCTACTAAAATGGTAGGTTGTTTGTCCTTCATTCTCTAAGAGGATCATGGCTTCAGTAAAATGATGCTATAACTTGCAAGTGAATTGGATTTAAGTGAGGGAGGGCTGTGCAAGGTCACCAGCCTCACTTTCTCCTCCAGAGCCATCTGAGCCCAATGACAACATATAGATCAGGACAACTGGAGATGGTCCCCCAAAATAGCAGATTAGAAAAATGCTGAATCTAATTTAGCTAGATTTCAACAAAACATTTGAGGAAATGTTTCATGCTATTCTTGTGAGAAATACAGAGAGAGATAGGTGAGGTGGTAGTATAGTTTGAGTGGTCAGGACCAAAGATTAGTCATTATTTTGTTGGTGGGGCAGCTAGGTGGCAGAAGTTGATAGAATACTGGCCTTGGAGTCAGGAGGACCTGAGTTCAAATTCCACCTCTGACACTTGATGCTAACGAGCTGTGTGACCCTGGGCAAGTCACTAAACCTAATTGCCTCGAAAAAGAGGTCTCCAGGAATTTCTACTTGGCTCCATACTGTCTAGCATTTTCATCAATGACTTCGAAAGTCCATTTAGTTTTGACCCTACAGTTATGCCCCAATAAACAAACAGCCCCCTTACCTCTCTATAAAATCTATCACCTGAAAATAGTGAAGTAAAATAATAACGACTTACAATTATATAGCACTTTGAGATTTGCAAAGAACTTTACCTATGTAATATCATTTGATACAAAACCACCTAGATTAATGATTATTACTGATAGTACTAGTAAGTTTTCGCACTGTGATTTGCTCTTTGCTAAGAAAAAAGTTTTGTTGTGTTTTAATGTCATTATTTACGTTTTTGTATTTAGATATTTTATTCTTTATTCTTTAGATGTTTATTGGCTCTGCTTTCTTCAGTTCTTTTCATTTTATACAAATCTTTGGATCTTTCTCTAAATTCTTTATATTTGTAATTTCTTATACTGTTATTCTATTACATTCAAGTACCACAATTTGTTTGGCTACACCCCAGTCACTGGGCACATATTTTTCCCTAGCTTTTTGTTGTCACAAATAATGATGTTATAAATACTTTTGTTCATATGAGTCTTGATTTCACTAACTTCCTTGGGGTATAATCCCAATAGTGGGATTTCTGGGTCACTGAGTATGAACAGTTTAGTAATTCTTCTTATATAATTCCAAATTATGTTCAAGAACAATTGAACCATCAACTCTACCAGCAATGAGTGCCTTTTTTCCCACAGCCTCTCCAACATTGAATTTCCCCATATTTTATCATTTTTTTTGGTGCTAATTTCATGGGTGTGACTTATAAATAACCTTGGGTTGTTTTTTTTTTTTTTTACCATAATTTGTTTTTCTACTTCTTAGAGACTTTGAACATTTTTTAAAAAGATTGTTGCAAGTTATAATAAGAAGCACATTCTTATGGTACCTTAAGATTTGCAAAATTCTAAAATCAGCTAAGTGTTACAACAGATAAAGCACTGGATTTGGAGTTAGGAAGACCAAAGTTCCAAACCTATTTCCAACACTTATTATCTATGTGATCCAGGACATGACTCTTAACCTTTCAGACTTAGTTTCTTCATCTGTAAAGTTGGAATATCAATAGTACTTCACAGAGTTGTTGTGAAGACCAAATGAGATAACACTTGTAATGCACTTTGCAAACTTTAAAGTGCTATACAAATGCTAATTATTATTATTTTACATACATTACCTTATTTCATCCTCAGAAAACTCTGAGGATGTAGATGCTGTAATCATCCCCACCATCTGACAGCCTCCTTTTGCTGTAGGTAATATCTATTGATTCTACTTAAATTCTCAGTTTGCATGGTAGATGAATAAGTATGTCTTTTTCTTATTCGTATCCTTAGAGCTTAGCACAGTGCCTGGCACACAGTAGATGCTTAATAAATGCTTACTGAATTAAATTAAGGACAGCTAGGAAAGGTGTTTCGTTATTGTTGTTTGTTTGTTTTGTAGAAGTAAGACTATAGCTGAAACTTGAAGAAAGCCAAGAGAGCTAGAAGGCAGAGATTGGAAGGGAGGGTGGGCCCAAATTCCAGGAATTGGGACAGCCAAAGAAAATTCAGGGAATAAGGATGAGTATCAAGTATGAGGAATATGGAAGAGGTTAATGTCACTGAATTACAGAGTGTGTGGAGGGCAATGTGCAAGAATATCTGTAAGAAATCCAGAAAGGCAGGAGGGGGGCAGGTTAGAAAGGAATTTAGAAGTCAAACAGAATATTTTATATTTGATCCTGGAAGTAGAGAGTCACTGGTATCAACTGAATGGAGAGGGGTGATATGGTCAGACCTGCATTTTGGAAACATTAATTTGACAGAATTGTGGAGGATGAGGAGAGAGGCTTGAGGCAGAGAGACCAACTGGCAGGCTATTGTAATAGCACAGTTATAAGGGAAGTTTCACTATTAGAGGAAAGAAAGGGGCATATATAAGAGATCCTGTGAAGGTAGAAATGACAAGATGTGACAACTGATTGTGTGTGTGTGTGTGTGTGTGTGTGTGTATGTGTCAGAGAGAGAGAGAGACACACACACACACACAGTAAGTTGATTATGACACTTAGGTTGCTAATCTGTGTGTCTCTCTCTGCTCACTCATTCTCCGTTTCTTTTGGTGATTCATCTTCCATATCACAACTCTTAACTGTGCAAGTACCTCAAGGCTTTGTCCTGAATCCTTTTATCTTCTTTCTTGTCCCACTCTCATTTGATGACCTCATCAGCTCTCATGGGTTCAATTATTATCTCTATGCAGATGAACCCCAAATCCATAAATCTAAATATTTCTCCTCAACTCCAGTCATGAAGTTACAACTATCTATTGGATATTTCAAATTGGGTGCCCATTAGGCATCTTAAATACAATATGTCCAAAATTGTACTCATTATCTTTTTTCCCAGACAGACCTCTTCCCAACATGCCTATGTGTATCAAGAGAACCAGTATCCTTCTGGTCTCCGAGGTTCACAACCTTGGCATTATTCTTGATTTCTTAGGGGCTGTTTGATTTTTGTTCTTGTACACCCTAGCACATGGTAAGCAATTATCTATGTGATCCTGGACATGATGCTTAACCTTTCTTAGCCTTGATGGCTGACTGAAAATCAAGATTAATTTTGCATTTTCATACCTCACATGTCCAATTGTTGGCCAAATTTTGCCATTTGTCTTTCCACAGTACCTTACAACTATCCTTTTCTCAGTTTGCACAGCCACAGCCCTAGGTCAAGTCTCATTTCTTTTTGTCTGAATTACTGTGATAGTCTTCTAATTGGTCTTCCTCCATTTAGCTGGCAAAGTGATTTTCCTAAAGTACAGATTTGATCATGTTACACCCCTATCTACTCAATAAATCCCAGTAGCTACCTATTGCCTTAAGCTCAAATAGAAGCTCCACTATTTTGCTTTCAAAACCTTTTCTAATATGGCCCTGACTTTCCTACACTCTATAGTCCAGCCAAACTGGCTTCTTTGATGTTCTCACATACAACATTTCATCTCCCTTTGTATTGGCCCCTTGCTTGGAAAGCACTCTCACTTCACTTCCACATGTTAGAATACCTTGTTTCTTTCAAAAGTCTAAGGTCCACATTCAAAATGAAGCCTCTCCTGATACTCTCTATTTATTTATGTAAATATTGTCTCTCCCACTAAAATATAGGTTCCTTGAAAGAAAGAAATGTTTTTAGTCATTGTATCTCCCAAATCTAGAAAGAAATCTGGCAAATGGTATTGTTGTTTGATTGTTTCTGTAGTGTCTGACTCTTCATGAACCCATTTGGGGTTTTCTTGGCAAAGATCCTGGGGTGGTTTTGCCATTTCCTTCTCCAGTTCATTTTTACAGATGAGGAAACTCAGGCAAACAGGGTCAAGTGACTTGCCCAGAACCACCCAAGTAGTGTCTGAGGCAAGATTTGAACTCAGGTCTTCCTGACTTTAGGCCTGGGGCTCCATTCACTGTGTCACTCAGCTAATATATGCTTCTTGGCTGACTAATTGAAAATTGATCATTTTGTTTCCTTTCCCCCCACTGTTTATTAATTTCTTCTTCTTGTCTTTTGCTTTAGCAACATGAGTTCTAGCTAGTATTTTTAGCACCACATAAAAAAGAATACTAAGCCATTCTTACTTTATCCATAATTTTATTTGGAAAGTTTCTAGTATTTTGCTATTACAAATAATATTTGCTACTGAAGTTAAATGCTTTTTAAAAATTAAGGCACATTTTCATATTTCCTTTTTATAATCTTTTTTTTGCTTAAGACTTGTTCTGTATCTATTAATATAAACACATTAATTTTTTCATGTTTTAATTTGTTTGATAAATTATAACAGTTTTTATAATGTTGAATCATGCTTACACAATCCTGATATAACTCCAGCCTGGTGATAGAGAGTAATTTTTTGGATATGTTTCTTTATTCCCTCTGATTTTATTTTTTTTTCAAAATTTGAGCATCAATATTTATTTGTGATGATCTATAGATTTCTTTCTTTGTCTTCTCTCTCCCTGGTTTTGGTATCAGGACCATGTATGTCTCACAGAAGAAGTTTGATAAGGAAGGTATTTCCTTTCCTTGTTCTTTTAAAAGTCAGTTTATGTAGCATAGGGATATTTTTCCTTTAACTGAGAGTTTACTTGTGAATCTACCTGAGTCTAATGAGGTTTGTTTTGTTTCTTTTTCCTTTGAAAGTTCATTTATGACTTAGTCTGTTTTGCTCCTTGAGACTGAGTTGTCTTTCCTGTTATGCCTGATGCATAGTAAACACTTATATAAGCTTGTTTACTGACAGTTTGTGTAGTTTACATTTTGGTAAATACTTATTGATTTCACTTAAATTTTCAGTTTTCTTGGTAGGTGAATAAGTATAATATTTTGGGATGATATTTAAAAAGTCTTTCTGTTTGTTATGAATCCTCTTTTTTTATTTTTTTATACAGACATTTTGATTTTCCTTTACCCAAGTTTTTAAAAAAATCAAAATAGTTTATGGTTTATCAATTTTGTTAGTCTTTCTAAAAATGTTCTTTTGACTAGTTAAAATAGTTGATTAGGATTTATTTTAATTTCAGCTTTTGTAATTATTTTATGATGATTTTCTAGTTTTTATTTCATGCAATATTCCTTAGTTTTTCGTTTCTTTACTTCTATGTGTTAGGATATCAAAATTTTGTTCTGCATCCTAGAAATTCTGCTTTGTTTTCTGATTGTTATTTTCATATAATTATCATGATTTCTATAATTTTAACTTTGACCAATATATTTTAGACTCTATTTTAGTCTGTTTCTTTTATTCATATTTTATTATTTTTTATATTTTTTACTGAGCCATGGCCTATAAATAGAGCTAGTATTTCATAGAGGATTGGGTGCTGCTCTTACAGTTAAGAAAACTTGGGTTAAAATCCTGCCTTTGACATTAACAGTGTGACCCTGGTCAATTTACATAATCAGCACCTTCCTTAAGCATTTCCCTAAAAGTGGTCATTGATAAAATATAATGTATAGTGACAGAGGAAGTTTACTGGGCGTTTCCTATGCTAATAAAACAAAGATATCATAAATTTTGTGTGTGGCATGCAAAGGGGCCATTAAATTTGGGGGCATTTATTTGTGAACTGGCGTGTGATGTTTTATAAAGTTTCCATTGATGCTTCAATGTAAGGATATTATTTGAGATTCCTATTTAATAATCACTACAGGTCATTTTATCTAATTTTCACAAAATTTTGTTTAGATCCACAACTTCCTTATCTGTTAGAACTATATAAGCCTGAAAGAAGTGAATGAAAGTATCCTACAATTATTGTCTTGCTATCTATATCTTTTTGCAACTCAGTTTTTCTTTTTAGTTTTAGATATTATGTCATTCTATGCACACACACATACACACACACTCACACACATATTATGTTGATAGTTTTAATACCTATCATGCCTTTAATTGTAAAGCATAATTCAATTTTGAAAACTCTTCTCAACTTTTATTTTCTCAAAAAGGAATCTCTGGAAGTCATTTTATCTGTTAAACATCGGGTTTTTAAATATTTTTTTGTATTTTTTTTATTTGTATTTGTATTATAACAATGTTTTTGTATTTTTTCTTGTATTAATGTGCTCACCTTTGTAGGATTATTGCAAGCTGATTTCCTTTTCTTTTAAAAGTATATGATATTCTAGTCTTTTTTCCATTTCTCCTTGGTAATGATTAATCTCATGATAAAATCAGCATCTTTTGGCAAATGAGTTGTCTCTTAGTTGCTTGAAAGACTTTTCCTTTGAACATTAAACTCCAGAACCTCCAGAAGATGAGGACAGCCAATGAAAATTAAAGGAATAGGGAAGAGCATCAAATGTGAGGAATAGCAAAGAGGTCAATGTCAATAGATCACAGAGTATGCAGAGGGGAATTTGTAAAAAGTCTGGAAAGGTAGGAGGGGGACAAATTATGAATGACTTTAGAAGCCAAATAGAAGATTTTAAATTTGATCCTGAAGATAATGAAGAATCACTGGAGCTGAATGAATAGAGATAGGTGATGTGGTCAGATGTGAATTTCTACATTTCTAGCAACTATATTTCTGGGTGAGTTAAACCAAGAGTTTCTTTCTGCTAGCATTTCATGATCTATCAAGCTACCTTTAACCTCTCATTCTTATGTTTCCAGGCAATTTTCTCATACAACATCCTGAAATATAATAGTTAGGGATTTTTTAAAATCATGTTTATCTGTTAGGCCAATAATTCTTACATTGCATTATTGTGCTCCATCTTAAAGGTCTTTGTTTTATAGAAGCCTCACATCTTCTGAAAATTCTACTGACTCTGGGCTTGCTCTAATATCTCTTAATACATTTATGGAGTTTTGAATTCCTTGTCTTCCATTCCTTTCTAAAAATATCCACTTCTTTGTTAAAATTTGTAAACTTCTACAAAACATCAACTTCCTTGTCTTCTTTTAAAAATTATTTTATTTTTTCAATGATCAAATTCCTCCTTTTTAAAATTTTTAACAAATTCCTCCTTTCTTTTCATCTCATATCCCTTCACCTACTAAAAAGAACGAGGAAGGAAGGAAGGAAAAGGAAGATGTAACCATTATGTTACATAAGCACAGTCAAAGCATAGCAAAATATATTCCCACATTGGTCATATTTCATCTTCTTTAAGGACTTTACTTTCCCTTCTTTTTCTTCCTCCCATTCTTTTGAACAACTGTGAGAGTTTTGTGATGGTTTCATTGTAATTTATGATGGTCTATTTATAGTTGTTACAATGCTATTTCCTTCTTTTTCTTGAGTTTTTTTATCCTTTCATTCCTTTACCCCACCAAATTTCATCATTGTATTAAGAAATCTTTTTGGTTTATTCATTTCTTTGATCCCTTTGTTGTTTTTTCCCTCTGGGGTTTTCCTTGTGAAAATTTCTTTTCTTTTTATTTCCATATTTTTCTGTTGTTATTTTGCCTTGTTTCATTTATTTCTTGATGTTTTGAGGTGATGAAGAGGAGCTAGGCTTAGACACTTAAGATATCTTGCAGGAACCCATTTCCAATGTTCTTTCTATCACCTAACACTAATTTTTAGACTATTTTTCAAAAGATTTAGCACTATGAAATTGAAGTAATACTCAGAGCAACAGATATACACAGTCTGTGTTTTGTAAAACCTCCCAGAGTCAATGCATGTCATGAGAGCCCAAGCACTGACAGGTGGGGAAAAGCAAGAAATAATTAAAATGGGGCAAAAGAGACAGATCAAGACATGCCAGACATAAGAATATAATATTACTGTGCTAAGCATCAAGGCTAAATTATAGGTCATGCTCCAGTATATTTATGGAGTTTCTAGTTTGCGATACCTTTATTGGACCAACAATAGTGTGTTAGTATGCTTATCTTCCTATAATACATCTTTCATCATTCTTGCCAGTTTGATGTATTTAAAGTGAAACTCCAAAGTTGTTTAATTTGCATTTCTTTTTATTCTCTGATATAGATTGACAACTTGTATATAATATGAAATCACAGGAATTTGTCTGAGATACTGAGAATTTATTGAAGATTTAAGTGACTTGATTACAGAGCTGATATGCCAGACTTGAATTCAGATCTACCTGATTCCAAGGCTGACTCCCTCTCTACTACAATATACTACCTCTCTTATTAATGGTATTGTTTTATAATGTTTTTGATAGTTTGCATTTATTCTTTTGATAACTTCATCAGTTTTGACCACTTAATAATTTTTTTAAATTTTATTTTAGTTTGCATCATTCATTTCCACAAGATTTTGAGTTACATATTTTCTCCCCATCTTTTCCCTACCCACCATCCCAAAACAGCCATCCCAGTGTATCCCCCCTCCCCCAGTCTATTCTCTCCTATGTCTTCCCCCCTTACCCCTCTGACTTTTCAGTAGGGCAGGATGGATCTCCCAACCACAGTGCCTGTGTATTTCAAGTTCCAGTTGGATGAAGTTAATAATAATAATAATAATAATA
>CM053589.1:102267669-102374067 GCA_028646515.1 Pseudochirops corinnae
CCTCCCTCTCTTTGCCATGATCTTTCTTTTCCCCAAAGAAGAAATCTAGGGTTTGGTTGCTGTTCTTACTTTGCTTCTTATGCTTATTCTTACTTATGGTTGGTCAGTCCTTAATTTTTTTTTTTAATCTCTGTGGGGCTCTGCTTCCAGAAGGGAAAGCTCTGTCCCAAATCACTGGGGTCCTCTCGGCTGCTGTAGCTCTTAGGAAGGTGCTGGGTCCCTTTCCTACTTACTTCTGGCTCACTGGATAATGAAGACTCCAGGACCGAGGCCCAAGACCATGATCTGGATCCAGGCCGCTCAACGCGAGAGCACTGGCCTCTGAATGATCGCTTAGTCCCCCTGCTGTCTGCAGGCCACGGGCGCGGAAGCTGCAACAGGGAGGCAGGTGCAAAACCTCTGCCTTTCGCTTTCCAGCCCTGGAGGCCTTTTGGCTGACCGCTTTTCTTCCCCGATTTCACAATCTCCACTGACCTAGTTCTGAATGCTCCTCACAGCTGCCGCTTCTCCCGTCCAGCCACCCCCGGGGCTCAGCCAGGGCTTCAGGCCAGGCTGGTTTCAGTTTGCAGTGCTGATATGGTTCCTCATAGCTGAGCTGACTTTAGTGGAAAGTACATTTGTGTGCGTTTTGGAGTTCTAGGATTAGTTTAGAGTTATATTTTATGGGTATTTTGGGGTGGCTATGTGAGAGCTGCAATATGTTGCTGCTCCTACGCCGCCATCTTGGCTCTGCCCCCTTGACCACTTAATAATTGGTGACTACCTCTAGGTCTTATATATTTATGTCAAGACTCTATATTTGAATATTAAAATTTATCAGACTGTTTTGAGGCAAAGAAAGTTTCTTTTCTGCATTGTTTTTGTTTATGCAAAATCTTTTATATTTTATGTAATTCTAGCACAATGGCAGGGTTAGGCCACAGCGTTACAAATCTGTACCCATCCCTGTTTTTCACTTAGCCTTGTGATTTGCCTAGATTCAGCTTCAGTAGGCACTCTATTTTTTGACTCTGGTATAAATCTCTCTCAGAAAGAGAGAATAGTAAAAAGTGAAAGTAAAGAAGGCACCCAGAGTACAAATATGAATCATGTATAGATTTGTATATTCATGTACGGAATCATGTATGTTTTATTCCCACACAGAAAAAGGCATGCGAAGCAATAAATAATCAGACCATTATTATAACAGAATCTAGTGCCTTATTACTGCTCAGATAGTCAACGAGAGGCGAATGTTCACCCGTCATTTGAGATATTTGCAAATGGTTCCTTTATAAGGATTACTGATGATCCATTTTATATGTTTACTTCCATTACACAATATATACAATGTCCTAGCAATACCACATGGGCTCCTTCCTTCCACTGGCCTTTCTCTCCGTGGGCAACTCTTTCCCAAATAGCCTGTGTATTTCAGCTACTGTTGCTGCAACAATTGCTCTGGCTAACTTTACCCTGATGCTTGGATGCCCAAGAAAAAGAACTTGTCAGTTGTCTTTTGAGTTCCCATAAGGAGATTGGTATCACAGGAAAGAAGACAAAAACAGGAACAGGTTTGCAGTGGGGTAGAGGGATTTTAGACACCCTCCCCCCTTACCCAACCAAACTCTATAGGTATCTCAGAGAGGCACTGTAACACTTTTAAACCATCAGGAAGAAGAGAACTAAGAGGGAAGGAGCTATAGCTCTAGTATATCATGGACTAGTATATATCTAGTATATCATGGACTTCTTGCTTGGTTGTCAATTTAAAGTTGTTTCATCACCACTCAGTATGAACCTTGGAGTCATTATGGCTGACAGGCTCTGAAGTGGGAGGGTAAGAAGGGTCCCTCTATTACACATGTCCACCCTAAGCTTCCATATGATTGCCTTAACTGGACTCTACGTAATCAAAATCAGAATTACCTATTACACTATATACATGCACATACACACATATGTATACACACATATGCATATATTTACATGCACATATACACATACGTATATACATATGCAAATATTTATACACATAGAAGACATATTGGAAGAATTATGATATCATTAACTTTTCCTACCATTCATCACTTATCACATACATTGAACAAATGTCACAAAGGGGAAAAAAAAGGCATTATGACAAAAGAATCAAAAAGCCTAGAACAAGGAGGTTCAACCTTCTAGGTTCTTACCCATTAGCTAATTTTTACTTCCTCTATTTCTTGATTTTAAAATTGGCAGTACCCTTTAAATAGTGTTTTCCTTGAATGATGAAGAAAATAAGAATTTTAAGTTTCATTTTTCATTTGGGATTCCATCCCCCACATCTCTTTTAAACTATTTCTCTAAATTGATAGCATGTAACTGTAGATGGCGACATCCCAGTGCTCAGTGCTGAATATCACTAGCCTAGAAATTTGACTGAATCCAACTAAAAATCTTTATTAAGTGTCTACTATGTGTAAACTTCTATATTAGGCACTCCAGGAAATCCTCAAATTATTTTTGTCCTGGGTGTCTAGGGGATACTGGTAATAGATTATCGACTACATCATCTCAAGTTTTGGATCTACTCTGGATCCTTTCTTTTCCTTTTCTTATGAGATAGTCTTGTTCTTAGCTTTCATTTGTTGTATTTTTCCATTTTCTCTCCCCCAGATCATCATCATCAATCATCATCATCATCATCATCACCATCATCAGTTAATATTTATAAATCACTCAGGTTTGCAAAGCACTTTATACAGTCCTCTCATTTGAAAACAGTTCTATGAGGTAGGTGCTGTAATTATTACCCCTATTTTACAGATGAAAAAACTGAAATCAGAAGAGGGAGGATCTGAGGCAGAATTCAGGCTCAAGTTTTTGTGACTCCCATCTCTCTATTCATTGTGCTACCTACTTTTTGATTTTTTTTGTCAGCAAGATTGGAAGCTACCCCACTTAGTGGATTTTAATCTCCATATTCACAAAACTTAGTATCTCACTGAGGTTTGGTTAGAGGGCAGCTTTTGTCACACCATGAAAGGAGCTGTGGGACTTCTTAATTATTAACAGCATGCTAAAGATTAAAACAAGCTATGAAGGAAGGGGCATCCCAAAATCAGTAATGAAGGGAAATTAAATCTTTAGAATAATATAATGAAATTGCAGCAAATGTGAGTGGCAGATTAAAATACTGGTTCCTTCAGTGCTTTGTCTAGACTATGTTAGGTGAAATAGCTGGGAAGCCTGAAGAGTGATGCCCAGAAGACTCTCAGTGACACATCATTAGATGTGTTTTTACATTAGGCAGTATGGATGAGGGAACATTTTGTCCTCTTCTGAGCATTCCTCTGCTCACTACAATCATGAGTCATCTACCACAACCTCACTTGGTACTAACAGTCTCCTCCAGCCTCCAGCTCTCAATGCATGGAGCAGACAGGAAGAGGAAACTGTGATTCCCAAAGATGCTGATGAGAAAGCAGAGTAGTATGATGAGGCTGGCATTTCTCAGAAATGCACTGGTTCTTTATACTGCCTTATGAAATACTATAGTACAGAGTAAAAGCTAGCGTTTAGCATTAATATTATGCTTTAAGGTTTACAAAGCACATTACAAACATTATTTTATTTTATCCCCACAATGACCCTGTGAAGTATGTACTATTATTATACCTATTTTACAAGTAGGGAAACTAAGGTAAGCAGAAGTTAAGTGACTTTTCCAGGGTCACACAGCTAGTAAAGTATCCGAGGCTGGATTTGAACTTATATTTCCCTGACTCCAAGACCAGCACTCTATCTGCTATACCGCCTTTAATCTATGGTAATCAAAGACGATCAATCCTCAAGTAAAATGAGGATTAGTATATTTGTTGGATATGACTCTGACTCCAGAGTCAGAGAACCTGGGTTCAGCTTCAAAACCTGTCCCTGGTACATATTGTTTGCATAACCTTGGACACAAGTCACTTAACTTTCCTCGAACTCAGTTTCTTCATCTCTAAAATGATGGTATTGAGTAGAAGCTCTAGAAGTTCCTTCAGCTCTCAATCTATAATCCTCTGATTTATTCACTACTTTTCTCACTTGCCCTAAGAGCATGAACAACTCTAGCATTTTAACATTCTCATTTTTCCAAAGCTGACATCCATCCTCACCTTCTTGGGTCCACAGGGAAATTCTAATGATGAGGAAAAAAGGGGGTTTTCTTTTGTTTGTTCTGCATGTATTAGATATGGTTAATTCACATTAATAACAGAGTAAATACTCTCAGGTTAGACAAGAAGGACAAAAACATAGAGGAAATTGTGACATTTATGTTGAAAATGTTAATCACATTATATTTAACTGATGTGTCACTTCAGCGAGTTAATTTACTTCAGTTCCCACTATAGCCAAAATGGTTATATTTTTGAACAATAAATACAAGAAGTGTGGCTATTTAGAGGTTTAAGAAGAAAAGTATCAGGTGCATATTAAGTGGAGGGTCAAGGAGGTATAGAAATTTAAAAAAAAGGATTCTTACGATCTCCCCAGCCCTTCTTATAGTTTAAAAAAATCATTCCTGTGATTTCATTGGTGTAAGGAACTCCCAGTAACGAAACTTCCTCTACCAAGGCAGACTGGCAACTTATCTACAGTTTATGGTCTTATTGAGTGGTCTGGGGGCACTGAGGGGCTAAGTGACTTGGCCAGAGTAGTATAGCCAAATGGGACAGTCTTAGTTCCATTTTCGTATTCTAAGGCTGGCTCTTTAGACATGCTGTTGCTCTTATGATCACAGAATTTCTAGCTTTAAAAGGCTTTAGATACTAACTTTTCCAACCCTCACTTTCTCCTAAGAGGCAGAATGATTTGATGACCCCATACATCTTGTAACTTATCATCCATTTCTGAAAAAAAATGTGTACTTTCATTTAATTTTGATTAGATAAAATTTAAAGGCTTTTTACACAAGCAAGATCTATAGTCTTTCTATCCTTAAACTCTTTCAGCTATGGCCAGAGTCAGAGCCAATAAGCATTTATTAAGCACCAACTTACGTGCCAGACACTGTGCTAAGCTCTGGCCAGGAAGCAATGTTTGGTAAGGATGCTTTGGGAACTGGTCACATAAAGAGGACTTGTTCTTTCTTTTTCAACTACCTTATTTATCTCCTTGGTTTTTTACTCTATGAATAATTCTAAATCTTTACAAGCTTGAGCAAATATCTTTTCTTACCATCCTTTACCCAGCCTCAATCCTGTGAGATAGTACAGATCCTTATTTGCAAGTCAAGGTGACTGAGATGTAGAGAAGTGGATAACTTCTACCCTGTCTCTGGAACAGGACTGGGGCTAGGTGCTAAATCCAGCCCTGCTGAATTCCTGGATTATTACTCTAGCATAAGAACAAACTTCTGCTTCCCATAATAAACAAATACATGCATTTGGGCAGACTTTTTATGATCTAAGAGCATCAGTCATGAGTCTAGTGGTAGTGGCAACAGTGGTGGAAGTGATGGTGCCTGGTTTGTTTAGCTTCAAAATTTTCTTCTTGCAAAGGTGAAGCTTTAGAAAATAAATTGCTTTCTGTGTATTAATTTCCCACAGACTTTCTGGGAAATTGAGAATGTCTGTGGCTACTCTGTCTATTCAATCAAGGGCCTATACTGTGCAAAGCAACTGAAATTAACTTTCATTCCATCACACACATCTGACTTTTCTCCAATTAATTACCAAGCAGAATAGGAAAAGTGAAGCAAATTCAGTCCAGAAGGATTCCTCCCTCCTACAGACATGGCTTTTAATAACATAGAGACATAGAGTCAAGAAAGTTGGGATTTAGTTACATTTTTTTTGCATAGGGGTAATAAGCATTTTTTAAGTGCCTACTATGTGCCAGGCATTACACCAAGTGCCTTACAAATATTATGTAATATACAATTAATGGTTAAAAAGTACCTTCCATAGTCTATGCCTATGTACTATGGTACTGCTTTATTAACCAAGATGTATAATAAATCTATTAATGAATTTCTCTTTCACCTATCTTCATCAGTGTTTTGTGAAAATGATCTATATATTTTTGAAGGATATTCTTGACAAAAATATAAGAACAGAACGTGAAGGCTTATAAATATTTTTGTAACTGGTTCATTCATTAATGCTGATGAAAACAATCAAGATTTTTTAAAAGATTATTCATTCATATTCAAAGACTAAAAATTGTTCCTATTTGTGCATTTGATGCTTTAATTAGTTTTATTTTGTCTTATGTTTTATTGATCTTAACCATCTATATTTCAATCCTTTGGCTAATTTTAAAATAGTAGAAGGAATGGATTCTGATTCTGCTCTTAGCTCTGCAATTTGAGGCAAATTGTCTAAACTCTCTTGGCCCCTGTTTTCTTATCTGTAAAATGAGAGGTTTGGATCAGATGACCCTTCAGAATTGTTCTTTCATTAGGGACTTAGGAGGTGAGGAAGGGAACAGCAGAGAGGAGAGAGAGTATGCACATCTCTGTATATAATAGAGACTCTCCAATTTTACCTTCCATTCTCATTTGTTAACAAATATACTAATCCTCATTTTACTAGAGGATTGATTGTCTTTGATTACCATTGATTAAAGATTCATAGGGCACTGAGTTTGTAGTGAGAAGGCCTGGGTTCAAATCTTGCCTCTGATACTGCCTGAAAAAAAACTGAAAAAAGGCCTCTCTTTCCTCCATGTTGAACAAGATGATCTCTGAGTTCCCTTCCAGCAACAGATCTATAATTCTATGTTATGCGCCTCGGTTTCCTCATCTATTAGATTAGATGATCTCTAAAAGTCCTTCCAGCTCTAAATCTGTAATTTTGTGATCCCCTCTCCCAAGACTAACTTGTTTTCATTTTATATGTATTCTATATAAATTTATGTATATCCATGTTTTTACCCCCATTAGAACACTTTTTTCTTCATATTCCTAGTGCTTATCACAAAGATTGGAAGATTGTAGGTAATCAATAAATTCTTATTGGTTAGTTGTTTGTTTGAACTGTGGTCTTTAGGGTCTGGATATTTTTGTGTCTGTGACCTTAAAGTGAGAGTAACTTTAACCCCCAAATCACATGAGAGGAAGTTAGGTGGTATAGTGGCAAGACTGCTAGGCCACGAGGAGTGGGGAAGACTTGAATTCAAATCCTGCTTCAGACATTAGTTACGTTACCTTAGGTAAGTTGCTTAACCCATGTTAATAACACCTACCTCACAAGGTTGTTGTAAGGATTAAATAAGCTATATATACAGATTTTCCAACCTTAAAGCACTATGTAAGTTCTAGCTACTATGATGATGATCATTTAGATTTTGTATCACACATTAGATTAGTGTGTATGAGAAATACTCTGAAAAGGAAAAGGTGTCAATCATCCAGGGATAAGGTGATATTGTCGTTAATACTTCACTAATACTTAAAAGTAGATAAGAGTAGATACAAATGGATTTTAGTTAATGACACTTTTCTTTCTAAATGTCCTTTACCTTATTTTATTTGATATAAAGATTTTTTTTCCCCATTTGACCACTTCCCTTCTTATCCTAAGCATATTAATTTTGTTTATACATAAATGTTTCATTTAATCAACATTACCATTATATCATCTGTAATTGCCTCATTTGGTTAAGAATACATCTCCTGCCCAAAGCTATGAAGATGGTATGGTCTGCTTTTCTTTTAATTTTTAAAAATAATGTTATCTTTAATATTAAGATCTAGTCCATTTGGACTATATTGAGGAGTATGGCATAAGGTGCTGGACTAAGTCTGATTTCTTCTAGACTGCTTTTAATTTTTCCTAGAAGTTTTTATCAAATAAGGAGTTCTTCCAAAAGTAATTTAGGTTTTTTGGCTTAATGAACACTCTGTGTTATTGAGTTTTACTGTCTCTGCTTTTCCTTTGTCTAGTCTGTTCCATTAATCTACCTCTATTTTTTAAACTAATACCAGATGGCTCTGATGACTGCTACTTTATCATATAGTTTAAGGATGGGAAATGCTTTTTCCCCTTCATCCCTACCTCTTTTCATAATTTCTTTTGAAATTGTGAAAAATCTAAATCTTTTGTTTTCCAAATTAATTATGTTATTTTATCAAGTTCTATAAAGTATCCCCCAATAGTGTGATTGCATTAAAATGTGAATTAACTTTGGTAATATTTTCATTTTTTATTATATTGGTCCAGCCAAGTAATGAACACTGAATAGTGCTCTAGCTACTTAAGTTGTTCTATATTTCTTTAAGGAGCATTTTGTAATTGAATCTATACAACTTTTTCTGTTCTTTGGTAGATTGATCCCAAGATACTTTGTGCATTTTGTAATTATTTGGAACAGGATTTCCCTTCCTATTATTATTGCCTTTTGGCTTTTAACATAATTATACAGAAATACAGTTGATTTTTTTTTTTTTAGTTTATTTTGTAGCCTGAATCTTTGAAGCTATCAATTGTTTCAATTAGTCTTTGCTGATTCCCTATGATTTTCCAAGTAAACCATTAACAAATGGGGTGGTTTTTAATCTTTACCTATCTTTGTGCCTTTTTCTTTTGTTTTATTGCTATTGCTAGCATTTCCAGAACTGTATCAAAGAAGAAAGGGTAAAGTGACCCTGCTTTACTCCTTTATTTACTAAAAAAAAAAAAAATTCAATTGTATCCCCATTTAGATATTATACTTGTTTTTGGTTTTAGGGAGATAATTTTTTTGATATAAAAAGTCCCATCTATACTTTGCAGTTTTTTAAAAAAGCATACATTAATGTTCTATTTTGTCAATGCCTTTTACCACATCTATTAAGATAATCATGTGGTTTGGGATGTTTTTAATATTATTAATTATGTTGTTTCCTAATGTTGAATCATCTTTCCATCCCTGGTATAAATTCAACTTGGTTATAATGAATGATTTCCTAGATAAGTCTCTGTACTTTGATGAAAGTCCATTTAAAATTTCTGAATTACAATTAATTAATAATATTAATCTATTGTTTTCCTATGCTTTATCTTCCTTCTTTTAGGTAATAAGACCATATTGTCTCATCAAAGGAATCTGGTAGGGTGCTTTCTTGCTCAGTTTTTGAGAATAATTTGTGTAGTTTGGATACTAATTGGCCTTTAAAAGTTTGATAGAATATTTTTAATTTATCAGAACCAGGGATATTTTCCTTGATACCTCCTTTAGAGTGAGTTCTATTTCTTTTTCCGAGGCTGAGTTATTTAAGATCTGTTTGGGCATTTTATATTTTTGAATGTTTTTTTTTCCTTCAGTTTTGTTAGCATATAACTGTGTACAATAGGTTCTGATTAGTTCTTTCCTTCCTTCTGGGGGTGTGTGTGTGTGTGTGTGTGTGTGTGTGTGTGTGTTTGTAATTTCAGCTTGTTCATTTGCTATTTTGATTTGATTTTTATCTTCTTTTCGGTTAGCTTTATAAATTTTAATAGTCTTTTCTAAGAACCAGATTTCAGTTTTATTTTTCAATTTTATAGTTTATTTTGGTTTCTAGTCTTTCTATTGTTACCTTTAGTTTTTAATATCTCATATTCATATATTCATGTTTTCATATATTTCATATATTCATATATTCATGTTTATTTTAAATTAATTTGTTTGTTTTCTAATTTTTTTATACTTTTTTTTTTTGGAGGGGGGAAGGCGGGCAATTGGGGTTAAGTGACTTGGCCAAGGTCACATGACTAGTAAGTGTTAAGGTCACATTAGAACTCAGATCCTCCTCACTCTGGGGCCAGTGCTCTCTTCACTGTGCCACCTAGGCACCCCTTGCTTTCTAATTTTTAAAATATATTTTCAGTTCACTAAACCTCTCTTTTTCTATTTTGTTACTGTATATTTATTGGAATATGATTTTTCTCCTAATAACTACTTTCACGACATCTCAGAAATTTGGAATGCTATTTCATCATCATTTTTTCCACACAATTATTTATTGCTTCTGTGATTTATTCTCTGATCCATTCATTATTTGGAGCTTCTTTAATAAGTCTCCACTTTATCTTTTATCTTTTGCTTATCTTTATCTTTTGCTTATGCTTTCCAAACTGATTACTATTATTATTGTGTTATGGTCTATAAAAGACATATTTATCTCCTTACATTTTTTCCAATGACTCTAATGCCCTAATGCACGGTCACTTTTTGTAAAAGTTCCCTGTGGTGCTGAGAAATTTAGTAATCCCATTTAAAAGACATTGTAAATTTTTTTAAACTCTAATTTCTCCATCAATTTGTTCAATTCTGCATTTACTCTTTTCTTTCTCTTTCTGTTAGACCTACCCCAAACTGAGGGAGGACATTTATAGCTTGTATTTCAGTTAATGTTTTCTTTATGAATTTAAATGCTAAGGCATTTGAAGAATTTAAGTTTAATATTGATTTTCATTTGCTGATCAGGGCCCCTTTCAGCAGAATGTAGTATTTTTAAAAAAAAACTTTTTGCATCTTGAATGTTTTTTCTTGCTTTGTCTAATAAGTTGGTTGCAACTCTGGCTTTTTTTTTTTATTCATTAGATGTTTGTAGAATTACATGAACTGGTCCAGCCATTCTGGAGAACAATTTGGGATTGTGTCCAAAGGGATATAAAATTGTGCATATCCTGAAATACTACTGCTAGGTCTATAACTCAAAGAGATAGGAGGAAAAGGAAAAGAGTACATATGTACAAAAAATATTTATAGCAACTCTTTTTGTGGTGGCAAAGAATTGGAAACTGAGTGGATGTCCATGAATAATAAGTTGTGATATATGATTGTGATGGAATACTTGTGTGCTGTAAGAAATGATGGAGATAGTTTCCGAAAAAACTTGGGAAGACTTATATGAATTCATACAAAGTGGTGTTAGTAGAGCTAGAGAATGTTGTATACAGTAACAGTATTGTAACAATCCTCAACTATGAAACACTTAGCTAGTCTTGATCAATATAATGATCCATGACAATTCCAAAGGACTCGGGGTGAAAATAAAATGCTATCTACCTCCAGAAAGAGAACTGAAAAGACTCTCAGTGCAGATTGAAACATTTTTTCTCTACATTTTTCTTCCTCTCTCCACCCTACCACACAACTAATGTAGAATGTTTTGCTCATGTATATAATGGGCATTGTATTTCTTGCCTTTTCAACAAGTGGGAAGGGGTGGAGGGACAAAGAGAATTTGGAACCGAAAATTAAAAAAAATATTTTTCAAAGAACACATTCAATTCTCTTATGTGGTATCTGGTGGAGGCAGAATACTCTTGCATTGTTTTAATTTCCTTCTCTTTATATTAGTAACTCATTCTCCTGGTTGCTTGCAAAATTTGTTGGGCATCATTGGGATTGTTAAATTTAACCACTATGTTTCTTGGAGTTTGAAGCATAGGTTCTTTTTTTTTTTTTTCCCTAGACATTATCTATGGATTCTTTCAATTGGCACTTTGTTTCAAGTGTTCAGAATTTTGGGGAAATTTTCTTGCATTATTTCTTGCATTAAAGTTTTCTGACTTGTCATATTCTTCTGCATGCCTTACAATCCTCAAGTTGTTTGTGCATCCTGTCTTCACCATCATTGTGTTTAGCTTATATAGAGTATACTTTCTTTTGATGTTACTGTTGTTTGCTCTCTTCTTCTAGATTGTCCTTCACTTTTGTGTATTTGCATTCCTAAAAAGTTATCTTCCCTTTGTTTCTTTAGTGTGATCTGCCACTGTGGATTCAAGGTTTTTTCTGTTCTGTCATTTATTTTTGCTGTTCAGACCATAAACTCTGCTTTTGCAATTTTTAATTCTCTTTTAAACCATGCAGGAACAGAATGGTGTGTTTCCATGCTCTCTTAGTTCACAGGTTCCTTTGTCTCACTGGATATTAATTAATTTTCCTTTATTTTTCCATATACGCATAATTGCCTAAACTCTTTCACCTGATTGGGAGGTCATATTCCCTTCCACTATTAATATCATTGCTATTGTTTTATATGCTTATGCTCAAAGTCTTTAACAGAATATTTTTCCTTCTGACTTCCTTGGCAATGTCAGTCTTCTTTCCTTATTTTTCTCTATTGCTGACTTTCTTACTCTCTTGCCTTTGATGGCGGTTACCCTAGGGCAGGACCTTAAAGTATTGCAGTTTCTTCCCACATTGAACAATTTATTTCTCACTAATCTTTATCTTTGCTCCAAGTGGTTTCTGGGTGGATACAACTTCTTCTAGCTGGATTTTGGGCTCTTTCCCTCAGGCTTAGTGGGATGTCACACAGCCACACATGTGTCTTCCCTTCCTTCATCCTCTGGCTTCTTCTTCTTCTTTTTTTTAAAGCACAGAGTACTGCCATGCTGTTACGGCATTCTGAAGAACTTTCTTCTGTTTTGATCTCTGTGGGAGTTGGGGAAAATAGTCAGGGTGTAGAATTGAGTTCTGTTGCAGACAGTATGGCAGGCTGTGAGGTAGGGGTGTTAAGTGAGAACATTTCAGGTTAGGGATTCTTTTCATGTTCATTTTTAAAATCTAGTTTTTACCTCATTTGGGCTCCTGGTGTCCCAGACCACGGAGATAGTTGAAATGGCTTTACCTCGTATGTGTAATTCCTGTTTTGGAGAAGTTTGTGAGGTACTAAACATCAGAGAAAATGTTTAGTCCTCCATCTTGTTGATAACATGACCTAGAAGTTCCCTTTCTTTGTCTTAGAAGGATTTATGTTTCTATATCTGTTTGACAAGTCTATGGACATATACTGATTTTATACTTTAGTGACTTTGAATAAGTCACTTTACTCCTCTGGAACTCTACCAGACTCTTCAAACTCCTTCAAGGTTTAATGAAAGCAATAATGGGCAAGGGTCAGGATGGAGAAGAGTAAGTCTGCTGCCCCATAAATCTTAATGGGTTAATGAAGGCAATGTAAGTAAGAGGAATTTATAGTTGACCAGAATTTGGGCAGGAGAGAGAATGAACCCAGCTGGATAAATAATAAAAATCATAAGAATGAACATTTCTATATGGGGAGCTAGGTGGTACAATGGAAAGAGTTCCAGGCCTGGAGTCAAGAAGACTCATCTTCCCAAGTACAAATCTGGCCTCAGACATTTACTAGCTGTGTGACCCTGGGCAAGTCACTTCACTCTGTTTGCCTCAGTTTCCTCATCTGTGAAATGAGCTGGGAGAGGAAATGGCAAACCATGAAGTGTCAGACACAATTGAAATAACCGAACAACAGCAAAACATTTCTATAGAACTTTAAAGTTTACAAAGCACTTTACATGCTATTTCATTAACATTCACATGTGCTTGTATAGCTTTTGAGTATAAGAAATTGAATCCCTATGCTTTGTGTAGTTAATCTGACTCTGATCTCGAGTCCCTAACTGCTAAAACTAGGACTTTACTTCTCACCAGTCCCCCCTTGAGGACTTTACTTAGCACCTGTCTTTGCCAATGTCTCCTGCTTTAAGCTCTTTTGATTATGTTGATCTTGTCTATGTGCGTCCAGTATTTTCTTGTCCTCACAGTGCTTCTCTGCCATTTGCATTCCTCAGTCACCTTATCCCACCTTGTTCCCTGAGTCTGATCAGCACCATGGACACCACCCATGCTCCCTTGTTAGGCTCTAGCAGGGAGCCAGTACATAAATAGCCTCAGTGTCCTCTTCTGAAAAGAAAAAAAAAAGTGTATGTATGTGTACGTATATATTACACATGTGTGTATGTATGTATGTGTGTATATACATATATACACATGTACACACATATGTCTATTATCCTGTTGGAGAAGAAAAACCTGATCTATCCAAGACTCTGAAAGAAGAGACAACACACTCCTTGAAGAAAAAAAGCCAGGAAGATTTTTCTTCCTAGAAAGCACTTTTGCAAGTATAATGGCTATGTGTTAAGGGCTGCTGTTTTTCTGAATGAGCTATAAAAAGCCTCAGCTTTAAATATAAATGAGCATAGCAGAGCCCACTCTCCTCAAAAGGAGATATCACTGTAGGCAAATATGCTTACTACAGCAGACAGAAGTATCTGAACTACATACTGTATGGATCCATACTTGCAACCTGCCCACAATGGCAGCATCTGCCAAGCATTTACATGTCTAATAGATCAGTGTTCTGAAAAATAACATGTCCCACAGAGCTCTGTCTCACAAGAAATAGACTATATAGTATATGGAGATTCTATGACTTGGTGGAGACCAGTGGGAAGTAGGCCTAAAGAGAGCAAAATCATAATATCAATCATTCAATCAAGTATTTACAAAGTGCTTACTATGTGCAAGGCACTGTGCTAGATGCTGGGGATAAAGGTACAAAGATCAAAACAATCCATACCCTTAGCAGCCCTATTGCATTGGAAGTGTTTCCCCTGAACTTTGTATGCATTCATATTTTCCTTACATCCTAAGCATTCTCCACCTATGTAACTAGTTACATAGTTTACTACTATACATGTGCATCTCCACACACATTCTCTGTATTCATTCTTTGCACTGATGGCAGATGTCTTTATAGGAGAGGGTACTACAATTTTATGTAGAAAATGTCCTATTAATACATTTCTTGCTATACCATTTCATTAGATGCCTTTGCTTTGGACTAATTCTCTCCTCTAGTTTACTCATAAATGTGAAGACATTGGCTGGCATTTTTTGAGTGTATTTGAATGCAATGAGACCCTTGAATCTGTGGTAGACTTGGCTGGGGGACCCAATGTATGGTCAGAAGTATTTCAGGTGCTATGCTATTTTGAAACTGTTATTAGACTGGTAGGTCAGGGGAATGCTGTAGGACTCAATCAATCAAATCAGCAAACATTGATTAAGCCCCTTCTAAAAGTTAGGTGGTACAGTGGATAGAGTGCTGGACCTGAGGTCAGGAATACTCATCTTGCTGAGTTCAAATATGGCATCAGACATTTACTAAATGAATGACTCTGGGCGAGACACTTAACTTCTGTCTGCCTCAGTTTCCTCATTAGTAAAATGGGGAAAATAATAGCACCTATGTCCCAAGATCGTTGTGAGAATCAAATGAGATAACATTTGTAAAATGCTCAGCACAGTGCCTGCCAAATATTAGGTGCTTAACAGGTTTATTTCCTTCCTTTCTTCCTTAAAAATTATTGAGGACCCCTGAAAGATCTTTTGTTTATGAGTTATATCTGTTGATATTTACTTTATTAGAAATTAAAATAATCTTAGTATTATTATAAAAATAGTTTTGACCTCCTGGTCCTCTGCAAAAGGTCTTGGGAGTCTCCAGGGACCACCCAGAAGACACTTTGAGAACTACTGGGTTATGTTATTCTGTTGTTATCTGGTTTAGGAATAGATCACTCCTTTAGTTTGAAATCTTTAAATATGCCCTTTTATAAAATTCAGTTTTATTTTAGTTTTAGTTCCCAAATTTTCCCATTACCACTTTTGTCTTATTTACCCAATAAGAAAGGAAGAAATTCTTTTCCATTATAAAAATAAAGTCAAACAAAGCAAATTCCCATATTAGGCATGCAAAATAAGAAAAACAATGGGGGAGGGAAGGTTGGGAGGGTTCAATATGCACTCTGAGTCCATCACCTTTCTATCTGAATGTGGACAGCATGTTTCATCATGAGTCCTTTGGCTTTATGGTTGGTCATGATGTTGATCAGAATTCCAGAGTCTTTCAGAATTGGTTGTCTTTACAATGTTACTATCATATAAATTGTTCTAGTTCTGCTCACTTCACTTTGTGTCAGTTCATATAAGTCGTTCTGTTTTAAGCAAATAACACTAGCATGAGTAACACGTTAAATCACTGATACCACAGGGTGTCTTAGTCATAAGAACATTTTTCTTTATGATCATAGAGACCTAGCACAGCATGAAGGCATTTTTATTTTTGTGCCCATCTTATGGAAAGAGGATAACTGAAAGAGGGGAGAGGTATACACAGAGAAAAGAGGGGAATTGTTCAAACTGCTTCATCATTTTTTTGAGATGTGGTGTCAGTTCAGATTTTCAATCTCCTAGGACGGTTTTCACACAGAGGAAAGGGAACAGGTTAAGTGGCCTCTTTTTCTAAAACAGGGTAGATATAGTATTTAACAAACCCACTTTAATCTTTTGAGTATGATTTTTTTGGAGGGGGAGTATCCCCTTTACCGATGTGAATCTCAACTTCTCCACTCCTGGTTCTGTTTTACCTTAATGCTACCATATTAGAAGTCAGTTAGGTGCCACAGTGGATAGAGTACCAGGGCTGGATGCAGGAAGACTCATCTCCCTGAGTTCAAATCTGGTTTCAGTTACTCACTAGCTGGGTAGCTCTGGGCAAGTCAATTGATCCTGCTTGCCTCAGTTTCTTCATCTGTAAAATAAGGTGAAGAAGGAATTGGCAAACCACTCCAGCATATTTGTCAAGAACACCCCAAATGGGATCATGAAGAGTTGGACATGACTGAAAAACACCATGTTGGATCTGACTAATACTTTATCAACTTATCTTGTTGTTTTTTTCTGTATCTCAGAAGTACCAGTCTACCATTTAATCTTTTAGCCTATTATCTCCTATTAGTATATGACTAGTCTATCTTCTTTTCTGATAATGTATATCATTGATACTGTCTTTCATTCTACTTATATCAATGTATATCATTGATACTGTCTTTCATTCTACTTATATCACAAAAATCCCACATTTTTCGTTGCCCTTTGAGCTGCTTGTTATTTTAATTATGACCTGCTGGTCTTTTCTGACTTGTTGCTATAAGGAAGTCTCAAATAACTCGATTTACCATGAAAAGGATATTGGTTTTAAAGAAATGTGCCTGTGCAGCTTGGGATCTTTCAAGGTCCTGGACAGTCTCTCCATCTGATCTCCCTTTTCTTCTCAATTCTATATCAAACTCTTTGTCTATTTGTAGCATTTATCAAAGATACACACACTGACGAATTAATTTAATTGGATGCCCATCCATCATATGCCATAATTGGGACTTTATGAGTTATTTTCATCACTAATTTGCTTTTCCAGCATTAATGAGTTGCCCTATTTATTTCTTTTGTATTACTCAGAATTTTTCTGAGGAGGTTTTCTGAAGTTCCTAGGCAAAATGTCAATAACATTATGACATTTATAAATAAAAGCATTTCAATAACCTTACCATCAATAGGAAATTCTTTATTTGTTAAGAGCAGTATATCTCTTTGATAGTGCTAGTGAATACCTTTGATACCATTGACATATATGATCTCTCAAGTCATCATGGAGAATTACATTAGAATTTTGGCATATGCCTAAGTCATTTTATTTGAGAAGAGTCTTTAGGATTTAATTTTTCTCTAAGTCTCAGTCTCCTGCAATTTGAAAGATACAGTCCATGTTGAAAAATCAACTGTGAAAGCCATTCTGCCTGTTTTCATTCATGATGACCTCAATGTAGTCTTTCATTTTCTAGAGATGAAAAAGCAGGCACCTGGATCAGGTGTTGCCATTGTCTTCTTGATAATTTTTTTTCCAAAAAAATTCATGTTTTTCAATATTTTCCTAGTTGAGATATCTTAAAACTGATCTCTGAGTGTTTTAGAGTCGTATGGTATCCAGTGCAGATTTCTTTTGTTATACTAGGTCAGGTGCAGATACTCTTCCTAAATTCTTTTTTAGAATGCTGTCCACTTCTAGAACATTGGATCTAGAGGTAGCAAAGTCCAAATACGATATTTCCTCTATTCTTGCTGATGAAAGTAGAGAACTAAAAATATTAGCCAAGCTCTTCCCTCTAGTGGCTGCCTTGCCTGGGAATATGATGTCAGTTTGAAGGGCAGCAGCAATATCAGGAAAAACATTATATTCAAGTAACAATAATCAATAGTAAAATTCCTGGTAAGTGGAGGGTCTACTAATGTGATAGATTTGGTAGAAGTATCAAGTATAGAGGCAATTCTTATTTTTCAACCAAGAATTTTGATAATAATATATAAAAATCAGATACCTGTAAAAAGAACTCTAAAGCATATTTAACCCCTATGAAATGTGGTAAGATCTTCTTA
The DNA here is from genome assembly GCA_028646515.1 of Pseudochirops corinnae. Classification (NCBI taxonomy): domain Eukaryota; kingdom Metazoa; phylum Chordata; class Mammalia; order Diprotodontia; family Pseudocheiridae; genus Pseudochirops; species Pseudochirops corinnae. Next base: position 102,285,679 of record CM053589.1, read on the forward strand.
GAACCTTGTAAGCACACTGACTCTGTTTGCCAAAGCCATTAGATCTTCATTAGTGTCATAGTTCCTTATTGTTGGGGAAATCATAACCTACAATGACAATGAAAGCGAGTAGGATAATACTCAGAAAACCTCCTTAGAATCAGAGAATTTCTATTGGACAGAATTTCCATCAATTTTATGAACCTGTCAAGGTCTTCCCTTAGTCACAGCTCATTCTTTACTAAAATAACTGAGAGCCATATTGAAAAGTAAAAAGTAATGAATAAATGTTGAAAAATTTTCAGATACATATTCCTCATTAATCATTAGTGAATAACCATAAATGTAACACAGTTGGAAAATTCTTCAGAGACAGGTCATTCCTTACTTGATATCAGAGAATTCACACTGGAGATGAATCCCATAAATGTAATGAATATGGAAGAATCTTTGAGACAGAACATTTACTTGGCACCAGAGAATTCACACTGGAGAGGAAACTCCATAAATGTAACAAATGTGGAAGAAGCTTTGTCTGGGACACACAATTTATTTGGCACTCGAGAATTCACCCTGGAGAGAAACCCTATCAATATAATTAATATGGGAAAGCTTTCAGCCTAAGCACATGCATTATTCAACATCAAAGACATCCCACTGGAGAGCATCCCCATAAGTATAATAAATGTGGGAAAGCCTTCAGCTGAAAGTTATTTTTTTACTAAAGAGTAATCCTCACTAGAGTATAACTTTGTATGAGTAATGAATATAAGAAAACCATCAGAAATTACTCATGCCCCACTAAACATTAAAGAACATCTTAGCAATCATCTAGTTCAGCCTGGGCCTGTAGAGAAATACCTTATCAAGATAAGTTATCCATTCTCTCTTTAAAGACCTTCAGTGAGCGATCTCAAGTAATCCATTTTTTACAGCTCTAATTATCTGGAGGGTCTTTTTTTCTTTATATTAGGCCAGAATTTTCCTCTCTAACTTTCATCAGTTTCTCCCAAGTTCTCCCATCTGGGTCCAAGCAAAACAAGTCTAATCTTTCTTAAAACATGACAAGATTTAAAATGGTTGAAGACAGTTATTATGTCCCTCTTCTAGGGGACAAATATCCAAGATTCTATCGTCTGAACCTTTAATGGTGAGGTTTCAAGCTCCCTTACCCTCCTGGTCACTCTGTTTCATTTGGATATGCTCCAGGTTGTTGCCACACTTCATATAATGTGGTATCTAGAACTACATATGTTATTACTGATATCTGGGCAATGCAAAACATAGGACTGTGATCTCCCTTGTTTGTAACAACTGGGCTTCTGTAAATGCAACTAAGAGTAAATTTAACTTTTTTTTGGCTTCCAAAATTGACTCACATGAAGTTTACCATCTACTAAAACTCAAAGGTAATTTTTACATTGAGTATTTCTTGTCTAGTTACATCTCTCTCATACTGGGGATGGGGGTGGGGGTGGCAGGTGGTGGTGCTGTGCAGTTGATTTGGTGCACTTATGTGTAGAAGTTTACTTGTATTCTTTATTAGCTTAAGATTTTTGGTGCTAGGCAGCACAGACACACAGTAACAGATGTCAGCCTGTTGTGCTAGCTTCCTAACTGGTCTCTTTGCCTAGAAGCTCTCTCCTTTCCCATTCATTCTTTACAGAGCAGCCAAATTTTTCTTCCTGTGGAGTAGTTCTGTTCAGGTAACTTTCTTGCTTGAGAACCTTTGGTGGTTCCCTAATGACTCTAGGATAAAATGCAAACTCCTAAACTTGGCATTTAAGATTTTCAAAGTCAGTAAGTCAGGTCGACAACTAGTATTTATTAAGTACCTGCCACAGATCAGCATAGTGTGCTAAGGGCTGAGATATAAAGAAAAGACAAAATTGGTCCCTGCCTGCGAGGAAATCCCAATATAAAGGGGAGAGAGGGAGGGAAGAGGTAACACGTAAGCAATTATATACAAACAAATTATATACAGGATAAAATGAAGATAATCTCACTAATGTTAAGGAGGACTAGGAAAGGCTTCTTGCAAAAGTGGAATTTTAGCTGAGACTTGAAGGAAGACTGGGAAGCCAGGAGGTGGAGATGTAGCAATAGTGAATTCCAGGCCTGGAGGATAGCCAATAAAAATGCATAGAGTCAGGAGATGGAGTGTGAGGAACAGCAAGAAGGCAAGTGTCACTGGATCCTAGAGTACTGGGGTTTTAAAAGCAAAAGAATCCTCTCATTTCTCACCAAGCTGCACTACTTTGGGACTTCTCTGATGTCTCCAACAAGCCCCAGGAAGCTCGTTACTGGAATAACCTCATCAGCCTACAAGATCTCATCAATTGTGGTCCTCAACCTCATCACCATCCCAAGCCTCTTGATTAGAGGGTAAAGCCATGAACTCCAAACCTCCATTTAATGAGAGAGCTCTGCTCAGACATCTCCTTATTTCTCACTACTTTGGGGCTTCGACAGACTTCTGTATTCCAATTCCCTTGCACTGAATACCTCTTCCCCTCCCTCCAGCTTTTCAGCTTCTTTTTTTATATATTATTTCCCACTTATAAGTTCCTTGAGGGCAGAAGACTATCTCCTTTGTCTTTATATCTCCAGAGTTTAGCACATAGTAGGAACTTAATAAATGTTTATCGAATATTATTGACCAGCCTTGGCTCCCACTTGCTTTCCTTGATGTATTTCACAATACTCTTCTTCATGTACTTTAGGTTCCAAGTAAATTGGAACTTAGTTTTGAGGAGATGTAGGCTCTGGAAGCCCCCGTGAGCTCTCCTTGAATCTTTGAGGTACAGGTTCTGGGACCCTGCCTGGAGCTCTCCTCGAATCTGCCCAAGGGAAGGCATTTATTTGCCTAAGGTTAAGGGCCTTAAGTTATGTCTCTGCCCAAGTCTTTAGCCCTCCTTTGTTCAATAGTTTCCCACCCTTAATGCTCCTGTTCCCACCCTTGAACTGGCCTGGCCCAGCATAGTCTATGGTTTCCAGGCAGCCTCCAGCAACTTCCCACCCTTAATCATTCATTACTGGAGTCTGACCTCATCTTGACTTCTGAAGACCCTCCCTAAACTTATTACTGGAGTCTGACCTCATCTGACTCCTCCTAAAGACCCTCCCCAAACTCCCCCTCTAGACCACCCCTAGATTCCTCCCACAACCTTTTTGTATATAGAATCCCATCTCCCCTCCTTGTGGTGTGAAAGCACCATAGAATGACCTAGCATAGACTGTCTCCTTCAGAGTCTACCCCATATGGTGAACTTTCAATAAACTTTACTTTTCTTTGGCTGAGAAGACTTGAGTCGAGTTCTTTCGGCAGGACCCGGCATGTTGGTATTTTGGGGTCACAGGCAACCCTAACCCTCTTTGTGTGTAACCTCTTCAGTTTTATGCCAAACCTGAAAATGCCTTCTCCCAGAATTTACATCAGCCATCTCTCACTTTTGCAATCCACTTCTTCTTATATGTCTACTCAAAACTTCAAGACTTAGCTCAATTGTTTCATTCTCTAGGAAGCCTTCCCTGATCTCAGCTGAAAGTATTCTCTCTGTTTAGTATTAGGATTTAGTATTCATAAAACATTTTGTCATTTGACCCTATTTCATTCTATCTGGTATTATAAGTATATGTATATGTTTTGTATTATGCCCCCCCAAGCCTCTCCCTATATAGAAGACTCACCTTGAGAGAAAGAACTGTCATTAAAAAGAACCCCAAAATAACCATTGATTCCTCAGCACCCAGCATAGTATATAATAGGCACTTAATAGTTGTTGAACCAAGTTGGAAAAAAAATCTGAGGGGCAGCTGTAGTGAATAGAGTTGGATTCAAATCCTTTCTCTGATACATATTGGCTATGTGATCTTGGGTAAAGCACTTTAACCTCTGAGAGACTGAATTCCAAAGAAAGTTCTGATCTGCATTAGTAGAAATTCTTCACTAGAATCTCAGTAAAACAAATAGAAGTGATGAAGTTGTGGGACCTGGACCCCTAAAAGGAAAAGATCATGTCTTTGGGACCTGGATCCCTAAAAGCCTCTGAACTTTCCCACCCTGGGTTTGCCTGAGGCATCTGGCCCTTCCCAGTCTACCTAGATACTCAATAATCCTTCTAACTGCCCTTTTACTGTGGCTGTCCTATCTTGGCCCACCCCAGGCTACTTGCCACTCCTTAATCCCATCTAGATCTTTCTGTTTTCCCTACCACCACCCCAGGCTATTTACTAGTCCCTTAATTCTATCCATTATCTTCTCACTGACTGTATAAGTATCAGTTTTATCCCTACCAAACCTCAGATTTACTAGGAATCTTGCCCACCTAATGTTGTTATAATAAAACTTCACTACTCTGACTGAAAGAAGGTTTGAGTGGTCGAATTCTTTTGGGGCATACCCCCTTGTACACTTGCATTTCAGGGTTCCTAGCACCCCCAAACTGCAACAGAAGCAGCATGATATACTGAAGAGAGTGATGGAAAAGGGGTCAGATTCTATGAAATCTCAAGACTGGTTTTAAAAAAATAATCTGTCTCTCCTGCCAATCCCTCTAGAGGTTCATCTTCTCATCAACTGCTTTTTATTATTTTATGTCACAATATCATTCACAATCTCCAGTCATCTTCTGTCTTGTTCTGCAAACAAGCTGTATCTAAATTGCCATCATGGTTGATCCTTGTGTCCCTACTTAACTAGGATATAATGTTCACAGATTTCTTAATTCTTTAGGCCTCTTCATTGTGGCAACCTTTTTGCATGACTTAAATATCTTATTTCTTAAGGAAATTCTTAGAGAATAAATGTCTTCATTTTTATCCATTTACTTTTTTTTTAAAGGTCCTTAAGAGTAGGTTGTGATTCTGTTCATTGAGGCCATAGGATCATAGACTTGGAATTGTACGGGATCTAGTCCAACATCCTCAGATGAAGAAACTGAGTCCCAAAGAAGTGAGATGAATTACTCAAGGTCACACGGGTATAGTAAGCAGTAGAGGGGAGACTTGAACTGAGATAGTCTGACTCCAAATCAAGCACTCTTTCCACTGTAGGCAATATTGTTCTCTTTAGGTGAAGTTGACCACCAGGCAAAGCACTCAGGACTTCTTGTGCTCTATTTTTACAGTCTTAATTCATTTATATTTTATTTTTTTCCCCAACAATTCTTAAGAAAGATACAAAGATTTGCCATATTTCATATATACTACATGACAAAACAGGGAGAAAAAAGCCTTAATCTTTCAGGTACTTGAAAAAATTATAACACATATTTGGTATGGCTACATGAGATCTTGGCACAAAAAGCATATGGTATAGCTTTACAAAAGCTCTGTTTCATAAGTGCCATCTTGCCTGAGGTGTTTCTTAAGAGTTAAGGACCCTTTCATTTGAATTAATATGAGAAGATACGGGATCTAAAATTAGAACCTACTGAAACTATGTGATAATGATCTGGGTCACTGAATGGGTCACTAGAAGAGACTTGTGACTTGGTAGGTGCCCAACAGTATTTTAACGTCTTTGGGACACTCTCTGGGTTAAAAAGTATTATATCATTAAGGTGAAATATTTTTTGTAAGGCTTGTGACTTTCTTAGTGAATTTAGTAGCTAGCAAATAGTTTTCTTCTTTTCACTACTCTCTGGCATTATCTTCAGGGCTCTTCAGTATTCGTACTGATGATCCCTCTAATCACTTGACGTGTCAATTCCTGAAGGCCTCCAAATTCCCTCTTCTATTTTATTTCATTCATACACAGGAATGATTAAATAATCCTATACTTAGAGCTTGAAAGGAAGGGAGAAGAGAGGGGAGAAATAAGCATTCATTTAGTACCTACTATGTACTAGGCACTGTGCTAAATGCTTTGCAAATATTATTTCATCTCAAAGACCACTTACTCCAACCCCCTCATTTTACAGATGAGAAAACTGAAACTCAGCATGATTAAGTAATTAGCCCAAGGCTTTACAGGTAATAAGCGCTATACTCCATAATCTCTTAGAAACCCATCACTTCTAATATCTAGAACTTCGAAATTCCACTCACTGATCAAAACCTCCTATCCTACTTCTACTAACTAGGCGGTGCAATGGATAAAACACCAGGCCTAGAGTCTGCCAGGTCTAAGTTGAAAACACTTACTAGTTGTGTGATCCAGGACAAGTCAGTTAACCCCTATTTGCCTTATCTTTATGTGTAAAATGGAGACACATTGGAAAATGAAGTGGCAAACCACTCCAGTTGTCTTTTCAGAGAAAATCTCGGGAACTTTGTCCATGGGGCAGTGCATCTTAAACTGTGATATGGGGTCATGAAAAATTTCACAATAGTAAAAGGTTCCTGAAGGCACAACAACCAAAAATTATTTCAAAATCAAATGTGTAATGAATCCAAGGTGTTTCTGGCAGCACTTGCCATGTTGCATTGTGCAACTTCATTGCAGCTTTGGTTCTGAACACAAAGCATGTACACTTTGCACTGTGCATGCCCTGAGGCCATACAATGCCTACAAATGCTGCTGAAACATGAAAAAGGGGTCTTGAGTGGAAAAAGTTTCAGAAGCCCTCATTTAGAGTCAAATACCACTGAACAACAACACCTCTACAACATTATTTCATCAATTCTCTAACTCATAAGAAAATTATTCTTTGGGTTTACTGGGACCTTCAATTATTCCTTGACCTTTCTAATCCCTCAGTCCATCTCATCCTTTCTGACTTTGTTTGCTTATATATGTCATCTGGCAATTCACTGACTCAGTGGTGATTAAACAAGAATCCCTCGCTCCACTCTTATCAGTTAATGAACATTAGTATTTGATAATGAGAGATATGATTATGAATAACCAATGATTTGGGGAAATCCAGAGTTTCCCCCTCTTCTAAAGTCCTGATTTCAAAAGTTCAGTCTCTTGAAGGATGTTACTCATAGTGAGATGGTACTAACTTTCTTAACCTTATTCAGATGCTACTTAGGTAGGGAAGCCATTGTACTCCCCTCATGTTTGAGTGAGGATAAATTTTTTTAAATAGATTCCCCAAGATGAGGAGGGGAACTTAGAAGTAAATGACCTAATCAAAGTTCATCTGAATAGGTTGAGCCCCTCATTATAATATCTATTCTCTCATTGTTAATCAATCAGACTTAACTGCCACCCTTGGGAACACCCCTCTTCCAAGTCTCCAGTCTGCTCATGATGGTCAATTTGGTCTAAGAGAGAGACAGCCAAATTACCATTCTCTATTAATAAACATGCTGGTATTATTAATAAAATGATTAAATTACCCAGAAATTATGTCTCTTGAACTTTTTAAATATCACAGTAACTTTCACCATCTTGTTTCTTTACTCTTGTTCCATAGCTCCTATGCACCAATGGAGAACTCACAAAATTGAGATGTCCCACTGAATTTTTTTTAACACAAGCTCAGTTGGATCTTTGCTGCTTCTTGGTAATCCTTGCAAATGCCCTTATTACAATCTAGCAGGCAATTTTTATGTCCTTACTATGTGTAAGTCACTGTGGTAGGTCCTGGGTATAAAAAGACAAATCAAAATGATCTTCTTCAAGAAGTTTGCATTCTAACAGAGGAATGCGATATGTAAATACATAAATGTATAATATGTAAATATACAAAATATACATATGTACAATAATTTTATAAGTAAGAGAACACTAAACAAGGAGTTTGGGAAAGACTTCCCATAGGAGGTAGCACCAGTTGTAAAGGAAACCAGGGATTCAAAGATGGGTAAATGAGGAGAATGTGCATTTCTGGCTTGAGGGAATCATAAAGGCAGAACATATATGGGTGAGAACGATTGATATCCTTTATGTTTCTTCTCCTATACAGGTCTTCATTGTTTATCAGTTGCAGCCTACTCACACCCAAAATGTGCTACTGCATTGCTCTTCAAATGACCCTTGATTTTAATTCTTTGGAATCTGTGGCATTTTATAATTTGCAGCCACACATTATCATCAGAAGAATACTGGTGTTAAGAAGATGGGCCTTTAAAGAAAATTAACTGTGATGGACTTGGTAATTTTGATCAATTCAATGACCCGCCTCAATTCCAAAGGAATGAATGGAATTGATATAGTCAGAGTACAGAATGAAGCTTACTTATTTCTTTTTCTTGCATTCTTCTTCTTCTTCTTCTTAGAATGAGGGTAATGTGGAAATTTGTTTTGCATGACTTCATATTTGTAATGAGTTTTGCTGGGGGAGGGAGAGAATTTCAAACTGAAAATAAAATTGAGTCATTTAAAAAAACAATCAAGATGGGCCTTTGTTTGGAGGAGAATTGTGGGGTTATTGAAAGCACTGAATGACTTCTTAAAGGCAATTCAACCTGCTTGTCTCCTGGTGCTCAATTCTGGGCTTTATTCACTGTCTATTCCCAGTGTTTGCTCAAAATATTTGTACTATTGGGCCAACTCTATGGACTCTCCAGTCAAATTTATATCACAGTCTAAATAATAGTCTTCCTTCATTTGTATATTATAGTCTGGACAACAGGAATTTTGATTTTTCCTAGACCTATGGGGATAGTTAGGTCAAATTCTGTTGTGATTACTGACCTCAGTAAGTGCTTAATAAATGCTTGTTGATTGACTGACTCATTTAGGAGTCTCTGCTTTGTTCCTGGGCCTGGCCCACTACTGATCATCATGAGATCTCTGACTGGCTCCATTTCTGAGATGGGCTGTTCTGCTCCTCCTTCAGAGTAGTCTCCTACCCTACTTTTTCTTCATTTCCATCTTACCTCCCTGCTCCTCCCAAGGTCTCACCATATTGTTACCAGACTTAATATGGCTATTACATTGGTTTTCACCCTACAGCAGGTCAGAATATCCTAATTTTACTCCAACTTCCTCAGCAGCAGGGACAACAGGCATGTACTGCTATGCCCAGCTGTTGAAACATATTTTAAGGTCTCTTGTGTGATTTTTACTATATGCATGGAAAACACCTTGTTGGAGGTAAGATTTAAGGTAAGATTTTGCTCTATTGAATCAAACACTTTTACAAATTCAAACATTGATGATTTTGTGTTTTCTGTGCCTTTCAATCCTCTGTATGGCTATAATGATGTAGTCTGCTGCAGAATCACATCTGCTAAATTCTACCTGTTCTCTTTTCATGTTTTCATCAAGGATATTCCTAATGCATATGTCAATCACTGCCATAAAGATTACATAGTGATGAAAAACAGAATTTCTCTATGACTTCACCTTCTGTGACAGATTTTGGCACATCAGGTTTAATTATCTTCAGGGTGGTCATTTTATAGATGTCTGCCATGATTAATGCGACAAGAAATGACTGAACTTCCCATAAAATGATGTTCCTTGGTGCCTTTGGATACATGATAAAATCAACTGTATCAGCTCCATTACATCAGCTCCATCTACAGAAGAACCTGTGGATGATCCTTCTATTTAGCAGGAACTTCATTTTGTCTTCTAGTTTCAGTTATAGCAAAGGTGTCAGGAATTGACATGATTCATTTCCTTCAGCAGCACTTCAATTTGTTGTTAAAGCCCCCTCTTTAAGTTGCCAAAGAGTTGAATTTATTTTTATTTATAATCCAGGGCAATTGGTCTCATAGGTTCACTTTTTCCTTTCTTCCTTCTATTTTAGAGAACTAGTTAGTGCCAAATATTCATGAAGATCTGTAACTCAAAGCCCCCAGAAAGGGAAGAAATCTCTTTTCCCTAACTATTCAGCAGAGACTGATATCTCTGTCCTATAGAATACTGTTAAAAACAAAACAAAGCAAAACAAAACAAAACAAAACTCAGTCAGTCACTGAATTTTCCCTTCTTACTCTTTACCATGGGCACAATGGATAGAGAACTGGTCCTGGGATCAAGAAGACTCACCTCCCTGAGTTCAACTCAAGCCTTAGACACTTATTAGCTGTGTGACTCTGGGCAGGTCATTTAAACCTGTTTGCCTCAGTTTTCTCATCTGTAAAATGAGCTAAAGAAGGAAATTGCAAACCACTCCAGTATCTTTGCCAAGAAAACCCCAAATGGAGTCATGAAGAGTCAGATATGACTGAAAAAGAACTGAAATAGCTGAAAACTCTTTATCTTATAGCAAACTCACACTTGAAACTATAATAAAAGCCATCCTATCTTTATTTGAAGACAAAACCAATAATAAAGGTATAAATAGCCAATAAACAAGATTTTAACAGAATAGGAAACTCCTAAAAGGTAAGTGGTTCTGGTTTACCAAGCACCAGTGGTGGGGATAAAGACACTAGGGTCCTAGCAACAACACAAGGCAGGAATATTCGGACATAAGAGCAAGTTCTATCCAGGCATTTTACTCCTTACTCAGGTCAGCAAGAAAAATTAGGCTCCCAATGCTTATGATTATAACTGGTCCTGGGTAGCAGTGCCCATCACTTCTAATTGGTTCTCACAGCTAGAATGAATTTGCATCCCAGTACTCCTCTATATAGCTCCAAAGTTCCCTGTCTCCCCTTTTCTAAGAGGCTCCTGCCTTTGTTGTCCTTCAGGCTTTCTTTTCCCAGTGAGAAAACTATACTTCCTAGCAGCCCCTCTACTGATACTAGTATATGTTGCTCATTGGAAAAGATTTGTATTTCTAACATTTAAGTCAATGTTTATGGATGGTCTCAAACTGTATAATTCTTCGCACCATCTGTTCTTTTTTATATCATTCTCCCATTATCAGTGAAGAAACAGAAGGAGGCCCCACAGAATTGGGAATCTCTTTGTATTATTCTTCATTTTATGTTTTTTGCATATGTCATCTAGTGTCCAGTTTACTAATGATGAGTCTATCTATATTTAGCTAGGCTGGCCTTTTGGAAAGTGGACTCAGTCTGTTGCCAACACCATCACTCACTGCTCTCTTGCTTCTGCTCACTTCACTCAGCATTAGTCCATATAAGTTTTTCCAAGTTTTTCTGAAGTCTGCCTATTGATCATTTCTTATAGCACAATAGCATTGCATTACTTTCATATACTTGTTCAGCTGTTTCCCAAAAATTTCCAGTTCTTGATCACCAGAAAAAGAGCTGCTATAAATATTTTTGTACCTGAGGTTCCTTTCCCTGTATTTATGATCTCTTTGGGATACACCCTTAGAAATGGTATTGTTGAGTCAAAGCGTGTGCATATTTTTATAGCCCTTTGGGCATAGTTCCAAATTGCTCTCCAGAATGGTTAGATCAGCTCACAGCTCCATCAATAATTTATTAGTGTTCCAACTTTCCCATATCTTCTCCAACATTTATAGTTTTCCTATTTTGTCATGTTAGACAATCCAACAGGTGTGATGTGGTGCCTCAGAGTTGTTTTGAATTGCATCTCTCTATTCAATAATGATTTAGAGCATTTTTTCATATGACTATAGATAGGTTTAACTTCTTCCTCTGAAAATGGTCTGTTCATATCCTTTGATCATTTATCAATTGGGGAAGAACTCAAAGTTTTAAGAAACAATTGCAAAAAATTGTTTTTACATATAAATGATGGGAAAATTAAATATTAAATAACTTTTCAAAAGAGTCTTAGTGACCAAGAATCATTCATTCATGATCTCCCTGCTGCATTTGACTCTAAGGCAGTGGTTCTCAACCTTCCTAATGCCACGACCCTTTAATACTAGTATATGGGTGTATCTGCATGTGGGCAGACTCGCCTGGAGACAGATAGAGGAGCTGTGTCTTGGTTCCTAAGACCATTTGAAATATGTGTTTTCCGATGGTCTTAGGCGACCTCTGTGACCTCTGTGAAAGGGTCATTCCACCCCCAAAAGGGGTCGTAATCCACAGGTTAAGAACCACTGCTCTAAGCCCTAAGTTATCAATATGGAAATTCTCTCCTGTCCTAAATTCTGACATTCAAAGTTCCCAGAACTGAATATTCACAGATATATGGTAACAAAACTGAGAATGTTTTGACAGAAACAGAGGAATATGTTTTTTTAAAAATACTCAAACTAATAGAAGATCAAATAAAGATCTTAAATAGCCTATTCTCAGAAAAGGAAATAGAACTAGCTGTAAAGGTAAAGGGTTTATCAAAGAAAATACTATTAAACATATATAGCTTCTATCAGATTACATGTCATCTTGAGTTGTTGAAAACTAAAAACAAATAAAAAGAAAATACTATATTAAGCTAGGTGGCCAAATGGAGAGCTCTGGGCTTGGAATCAGGAAAATTCGTCTTACTGAATTCAAATCTGGCCTCAGACACTTACTAGTTGTGTGATGCTAGGCAAGTCACTTAACCTTGTTTGCCTCAGTTGTTCATCTGTAAAACGAGCTAGAGAAGAAAATGGCAAACCATTACAGTATCCTTACCAAGAGGACTCTAAAGAGGGTCATGAAGAGTCAGATATGACTGAAACAACTGAACAACAACATAGTCTTAAAACCTAAATGAAGAAAGGATAAAACACAGAATTGTAGACCAATATTATTAATAAATATTGATTCAAAATTTTAAATAAAACCCCATCAGACAGATGACAGTGATTTATCCAAGAAATCATTCATCATGACCAAGTTGGATTAATACCAGAGATGCAAGGATTGCTCAACATTAGGAAGATAATATAATTAATCATAGTAAAAAATAAAAACATCACAAACAACATGATTATCTCAAAAGATGCAGAAAAAGCCTTTGGCAAAATACAACACTCATTTATCCTAAAAAACCCTAGAAAATATAGGAATACAGGGACCTTTAAAAATCATGAAAAGTATCTATCTAAAACTAAAAGCGAGCATCATATGCAATAGGGATGTATCAGAACCTTTTCCAATAAATGGAACAGTAAAGCAAGGATACTTACTCTTTCTATTATTATTTAATATCATTCTATAAATGGTAGCAACAGCAAAGAAATTAAAGGAATAAAGATAGGTAAGGAAGAAATGAAACTATTTCTATTTGCTGATGATATAATGGTATAGTTGGAAAATTCTAGGACATCAGTAGAGATAATGTGGCAGTTAACTAATAGCTTCGGCAAAGTTGTGTACTATAAATTAAGCCCACAAAAATCAACTGCATTTTTATAGAATAATAGCAAAATTTTAAAAACAGAGAAATTTCATTGCAAATAACTACAAAATACATAAGCTATCTGGGGATCGATCTACCAAAGCACACAAATACTTGTATAGATTCAATTACAAAGTTCTCCCTAAAGAAACAGTTAAATAGTTGAAGAGATATTCAATGCTCATACTAGGTCATGCCAATGTAATAAAAATTACAATACTACCAAAGTTAATTTTCAATTTTAATGCTACACCAATCCAAGTATCAAAGGAATAATTTACAGAACCTGATAAAATAATAAAATTCATTTGAAACAATAAAAGATTTAGAATATCACGGGGAAATAATAGAGAGGTAGGGCTCAATCAGGAATAGCACTCTCAGTCCTCAAACTGTACTATAAAATAACAGCCACCAAAGCTATCTGGAATTGGTTAAAAAATAGAGACAGTCAATGGAACAGACTAGACAAGGGAAAATAAAAAACAATGGAACCCTATGACCCAGTGTTTACTAAAACATAAATGACTTATGAAAGAACTCCATATTTGGTTTAAAAAAACAACTAGGAAAACTGAAGAATAGTCTGGCAGAAACTAGGCTTAAACTAATGCCTCAAACCATAGTCAATAATACACTGCAATTGGATACATGACCTTAACATTAAAGATCATACTATAAAAAATTAGAAGAGAATCAAATCATATACCTCACAAAGCTCTGGGTAGGACTTACATTCTTTATCAAACAAAGCATAGACCTGATTACAAAAGGTAAAACAGACAACTTCAATTATATAAAACTAAAAAACTTTTACACAAGTAAAATTAACAAGAAGGAAAGTGGTCTAATGGGAAAAGGTATTTGTATCAAATTTCTCTGATAACTAGAATCCAAGATATATAAAAGATATACTGTGGTTGCTTAATCATCTTTCACTTATGTTTGACTCTTTGTGACCCCTTTTTCGGGTTTTCTTGGCAAAGAACCTGAAGTGTGTTGCCATTTCCTTCTCCAACTCATTCAATAGATGATAAAGCTGAGGCAAACCCTTGCCCAGGGTCACACATTTAGTAAGTGTTTGAGGTCACATTTGAATTCAGGTCTGTCTGACTCCAAGCCTGGCACTCCAACCACTGTGCCATCTAGCTGCCTATAAAAAATATTTATGTATATATGGAGATATATACATATATAAAGGTATATTGATGTGTATATATATATATATATATATATATATGCACATATATTTGGTTCATATCAAGCAAAAAGACATTCTATAATAGATAAGTGATCAAAAGTTAAGAATAAACATTTCTCAAATGAAAAATTGCAAACTAACAATATGAATGAAGGTCTAATCATTAATAATAAGAGAAATGCAAATCAAAACAACTCTGAGGCTTTAACTTATACCTTGAGAATTGGCAAAGATGACAAAAGAGGGAGAGAGTCAAGGGTGTGCTAGTAAATGTTTAATAATAACTGGATCTATGAAAAATTGTCCACAGGATACACTATTAAGTTTAATTTGTATTCTTAACATTTTCATTTTTAAAAAAAAATTCTAGAAATCAACAAAGCAAGATTTCCAAGGAGTGATATGCTCACAATGAAAATTTAAATTCATTCTCACCAGTCAATTTGAGCTAGTTCTAGCATACCTCTGGAATAATCAATTTTGGAGGAGTTGTGGTAAAAGAGACACACTAGTACATTGTTGGTGGAGCTATAAATCAGTAAATCCATTTTGGAAAGGAATTTGGTGCTATGCAAATAAAGTAGCAAGAACATCCATATCCTTTGACCCAGTGATTCAATTATTAAACTTATGCTCTAAGTCCCCATATATGCCAAAATATTTATAGCATTACTTTCGGGGATAGCAAAGAATTTAAAATAAAGTTGGCTGGTTGGTTGCTGTCCTTTGTTCTTGAAGAGGACCAAAATGAGATCACTATGTTAGAATCAAGTATGTCCATCTGTGGTTGATCAGGCCAACTTGAGATTGGAATACTCTACTACAGGTGAGGCCCAAAGAGTCTGTGTGAACATTTAGGATAGACTCTCCAAATTTGCCATCTGGCACTCCTTTTGAGCTACTTTAATTCTGCTTTGCTCATACAGCATAGCACCTTCTCTGATGAGGGCACATCATGTACAGTCCTGTGTCAGTGTCTCATATGTCAATCAATTCCAAAGTTCTTCAAAGAGACCTTGAGAGTGTCCTTGTAACACTTCTTTTGACTGCCATGTGAGTGCTTGCCCTGTGTGAGTTCTCCACAAAACCGTCTTTTAGGCAAATATATTTTTGGCATTTGAACAACATGGCTAGCCCATCAGAGTTGTGCTCTCTGCAGTAGAGTTTGAATGCTTGGCAGTTTATTTCAAGAAAGGACCTCAGTATCTTTTATCCTACCAGGTGCTGTTTAGAATCTTTCTAAGACAATTAAAATGAAAGTAATTCAGTTTCCTGGCATGGCACTGGTATACTGTCCTTTCATTAGGCATATAACAATGAGGTCAGCACAACAGCTCTATAGACCTTCAGTTTGGTAGGCAGTCTAATAGCTCTTCCCTCCCACACTTTTCTTTGTAGCCTCCCAAACACTGAGTTAGCTCTGGCAATGTGTGCGTCAACTTCATTATCAATGTGTGTATTTCTAGAAAGTATACTGCTAATGCAAGTGAACTTATCAACAGTATTCAAAAACTTCTTCATTTGCTATAACAGATTGTTCCAAGAATGGATGGTGTGATACTGGTTGGTGGAACATCTGTTTTCTTGGTGTTGCTAGGCACAGATTAGCACAAGTAGCAGAGAATTGATCCATACTTTGTTGCATCTCAGCTTCAGAGGCTGCACTGAGTGTACAATTATTTTTGAACAAAAATATCGTGTGCCAATTATCCTTCTACTTTAGTCTTGGCTTGTAGCCTTTTCAAGTTGAAGAATTTACTATTAGTGAAGTTACTGACCTTGATGCTGTGTTTGTCCTCATTGAAGGTGTTTGACAACGTTGCTGAAAACATCATGCTAAAATGCAGGGGAGCAAGCACACTGCTTCACTCCACTGGTGACTAGGAAAGCACGAGAGAGCATCATCCATTATCCAGAACCTGGGCAAGCATGCCATCATTGAAACTGAGGTACAATACTGATGAACTTCTCCAGGCAACCAAATTTTAGCATAGTTTTCCATAAGCCCTCACGACTAACAGTACCAAAAGCCCTTGGTCAGGTTGATGAACATTATATTCAGACCTCAGTTCTACTCCTGGCATTTCACCTAGAGTTGTCAAGCAGCGAATACCATACCCACTGCTCTATGGCCTTTTCTGAAGCCACACTGACTCTCAGGTAGGTAACTGTCTTCTAGGTGAAGGATCAGTGTATTAAGGAGGACTCAAGCAAGAATCTTGCCAGTAATGTAAGATATCACCCTGTGACTATCACAAGACAGTCTATTTCCTTTACCTTCATAGAGATGGACAATGGACAATGGGCATCCTTGAACTCCTGGGAGATAACCTCCTCTTGCCATATAACCTGAAAAAATTTAGTCAGCTTTTGTATGAACAATGGATTCCCCTCCTGTAAATTTCAGCTGGAGTAGAATTAGCAGGTACTTTGCCACAGGCAGGAGACTAATGGCATTCAAAATCTCTTCTTCAGTTGGAAACTTAATTAGAGAGGGACTGACTTCATCCTGTTCAGCACTGTGTGGTGATGCCCACAAAAAGCTTTCAGGGCATAATAAAAGTGCTTTTGATTGTTCCTATCAGCATAAAACTGAATTTCATCTGCCTTCTCAATGAGCAAAGAATCCTGCATCTCTCTAAGCTTCCCTTGTACTTTATTTCTGATGGAATTAAATGTTGTCTTCTTAGATATGGATGAACTATCCTGCTGGTAAACCCTATGGAAGTCTCGTTTTTCCTTTAACAGCTTCTGAATTTCCCTAACATTTTCATAAAATTAGTCTTGATGTTTGTGAGCGTTCTGACCCAGATGAGTAAATATGATGCTGTATACCAAATCTCTGTAAGCTGTCTACTCCATTCTTGCCCCACTGTTGTCAACTGTGTGTTGACTCAGCTTTTCCTCCAAGTTAGCAAAGAATTGTTGACACTAAGAGAAGCAGTCTAATTTGTTGACATTAAGTCTCCTGATAGTTATCTTGCCTTGGGGCCACCACTTTTGTTGAATGGAATTTTTTTTGTAAACAGTATTTTATTTTTTCTAATTACACATAAAGATAGTTTTCAACATTCATTTTTTCAATAAAATTTTAAGTTCCAAATTTTTCCCCCTCATCAAGAGGGCAAGCAATCTGGTATAGGTTATACATGTGCAATCATTTAAACCTACTTCCACATTAGTCATGTTGTGAAGAAACAGAAAAAAAGAAAAAAAAAACCATGAAAAATGAAAAAAAAAAAGATGACAATAATATGCTTCAATCTGCATTCCTACTTTATAGTTTTTTCTCTGCATGTGGATAGTATTTTCCAAGATGAGTCTTTTGGAATTGTCTTAGATCATTGTATGGCTGAGAAGAGCTAAATCTATCATAAACAATGTTGCTGTTACTGTGTACAATGTTCCCTGATTCTACTTACTTCACTCAGCATCAATTCATTCTGGCAAATGTGTTTTTTCTGAAATCCTCCTGCTCATCATTTCTTATAGCACAACAGTATCCCGTTACATTCATACGTCACAACTTATTCAGCCATTCCCCAATTGATGGACATCCTTTCAATTTCCAATGGAATGCAAATATTTAGCCTGGAAAGGGTAAGTTTATGATCAGTCTAGCACTATGCACCACCCATTGACATCATGACTCTCATATCCTGTCTGTCTCTTTTCCTTACAATGACATAGTCCAGCCACTGTTTGCTACAAGGGTGCATCCATGAAGTTTTATTGTTTACATAAACGGAAGACAGTGTTGGTGATGAGAAAGTCAAGAAATGTACAAGTCTTCAGAAGTAAGTAACACCATTGCTGTTTCTGACAACGTTCCTTCCAAGGACTCCGTGTAATGTCTGGTATATCCTGTATTATTCAAAGGATTTTGTCTTAATATTTGAATGTCTTTCTCCTGGATCCATGTAGAATTTGTTATCTGTTATTAGAATTGTTAAATTTAACCATTTTGTGTTTTAATGTTTGAAGTGTAGAAATTTTTTTTCTCCTAAAAATGACAAATATATTGTTTCAATTGGTGTTCTGTTTTCTGTATTGAGAAGTTCTGGGTACTTTTCCTATCACATTTCCTGCTTTGGGTGGTTCAGATTTTTTAAAAATTTATTCTGTTCTTCTGGAAGACCTATGGTTATTAAATTGTGTCTGCACATCTTTTCTTCAAGGTCAGTATCTATGGTTTGAATAAAGATTATGTGTCCTTTTAATGTTGTTACCTTTTGCTTCTCTTCTCCTAGATTTTTCTCTACTCCATTTTTGTATACTAAAACAATTACTCTCTTTTGTTTCACTGAAGAAACTCTCAACCAAGATTTTATCCCTTTTTCCCCCCTTCCCCCCCCCCCCCCCGCAATTTGTTAATTGAGGCTTTTTTTCTGCATTGAGAACAATATCCCCATTTTCTTTTATGATAGATTTCATTTCTATTTTGAACCATTCTGGCATTTCCTGTTGTTTTCTGCTCTCTTAAGAGTTTACAGCAGTGGTTCTCAACCTTCTTCATGCTGCAACCCTTTAATACTCGTACGTGGGCATATCTGCATATGGGTGGACCTGCTTGGAGATGGATAGATGAGCAGTGTCTCAGTTCCTAAGACCATGATCATCGGAAATATGTGTTTTCCTATGGTCTTAGGCAACCCCTGTGACCCCTGTGAAAAGGTTGTTTGACCCCCAAAGGGGTTGTGACACACAGGTTGAGAACTGCTGGTTTACAGGATTCTATGTTTCATCAGGCTTGGTTCGTTTTCCTTCATCAGTGAAATATTTATTAATATAATCACAGAAGTTGGATGCCTCAAAGATCTCTGGGATTTGTAGTCCTTCACAGTTTGGGGAGAGGGGAAACTAATAAGATCAGCCTTCCAAGAGGTGTATAGTTTTAGATGGACAGTGATGATAGAGCATGGGGACACAAGGAGCATGGAAGAGAGAAGAATAAATGATAACAGTAGTACAATTATGGAATCCAGTGACTAGGACACCCAGCAACTTTTTTCCCCAGAGCCCTGAAGGGTAACTTTTGCCTGAGAATGCAAAAAAGTATGTGACTGGTGGGGTGGGGTGAGAGTGTTGTCCACACTCATTCCAGTAGCAAGAATGCTGAAGGAAAACCTCATAGGAAGGAAGTGTGGTCCTAATCCTTTCCCTGCCTTACTTTTTTTTTTTTAATTGATAGAGGACATTTATTTATTTGATAAACACCTGTGACTGATCTTGTCTTTAAGTTGCCTGGTGCCCTTTGTTGCTACACAAGGGTGTGGGAGAGCAATGGGAACCACTCAATAAAGGGGGTGGGAGTGGGGCTTTCTTACTATAGGGCTAGAAGATAAAACCCCAGTCTACTATCAAGGAGTTTTGCTCTCTCACTGGGAGCATATGTGCAAATCATTTCATAAGCACAGAATGACCACAAAACTGGGCTCTATTGCATAAACTTACTTTATAGATGTGAGGCAAGGTCATATTAAGAAAGTTTTGTAATCTCTTTGAGAGTTTAGTACTCATGTTTCTAATTTCAGACTCCTCTGCTGATTTATCTCTTTATACTCTGGAGTTTCATTGAATTTTTTTTTCCTCTTAAAATCTTTATTTTTCAGCTTTTTTTCCCTTAGATTCTCTTGTCACTTTCTTTCTAATTCTCTTTCCTTTCCTGATAGGTATACTTCCAGGGATGAACTGTAAAGCTGCTTCAGTCTCTGTGTATGTTAGGGGATTTATGTTTCATTAACTTTGGTCCCTGCTGTGAGTATCATCTGGGGAAGATTGGATTGGTCCCAGATGGATTTCAGTCCCCTTTCATTCAGTTCTGGTGTAGCCATTCCTGCTGGTTCACTGCCCAACCTCTTCCCTTGGCTCTCATTCTTTTCCTTTTTGGCTGGGCTGAATGTCAAGTCAAGTTGACAAGCATTTATTAAGCACTTATTATGTGCCAGGAACTATACTCTGCCACTTTTGTCAGGGTTGGAATAGGACAGGGAGGACTTCCCAGACAGAACCTCTGAAGCCTTGTGAGGCCCTAACCTAGGGCTATCCCAAACAGAAGGCAGTACACTTTTCTCTCCTGCCACACATGGAAGAGTAGAATCAACGTCTGTTATAAGGCGGGAGGCGTTTTGGAAAAGTCTCTGCAGCAGTAAGACTCTAATACTTGCCCCAGGCACAAGCCATAGTTGGCCTTTCATAGAGGATTATGGAGGAAGGGTGCTGAGTGAGTGGTTTAAAAATAACTCCAGTATTAGTTAAGTCATAAGGATTTTACTTTGTAGGATTTCCTCTGTTTTTTTTCATCCTGTGGATTCAGCTTTAATTGGTCTATATCTGCCACATAATTCCTCTTCTGGGGCTTTTTGTTTTGTTTTTGTTTTTGTTTATTTCAGAGTTAGTGGGGATTAGAGAAAGTGTCTAGTTAGCCATCTTGTTGGCCATATCATGTAGAAAATACTTTTTGTATATTAAAAAAAAGCTTTTTGTTTTTCCTGATTTCAATCATATTCCATCCCCTGTGTATCTCATTAGTTTTGTTTGTTTATGACAAAATCAAAAGCTATTATGTGAAACAGATTCAGAGAGGCAACATGAATTAGAAGAGTAATGGATGTGGAGTCAGGGGACTGAGACAATATCCAAGCTCTATTACTTAACAACCATGTGACTTTGGCCAAGTCATTTACCTTCCCTGTGCCTCATGTTCCTATTCTGTAACATGAGGATAGTAATACTAGCATTGTTGTGGGAATCAAATAAGATAATGCATGTAGCTCATCTGTAAACTGTCAAGTGTTGAATCAACATGAGCTAATATTGTTAACTTATAAGAAGTGTGGGAGAATTGCTTTGAAAGGAATAAAGAGTAAGGGCATTTCTCATTTTTCACTCAGTCAATAAGGCACAAGCTTGTGTTTTCCTTCCTTTCCCCTTTGGATTATGTTACAAAAGCAAGTGCACTGGGCCAAGGGCCACAGAGAGCTGTTTCTCAGGAGAACCGGAAGGCATTGGCTTTGCCCCAAGCATGTGACTCTGGGTATTTTGTATTTAGATTGTTCTTACCTTCACTGCTTCCCAGCTAGAATTAACAGGGTGGCGTCCAAATGGCCCAAAACCTGAAACCAAAGAAAACCCAGCATGATTACACTCTGTTTGCTCTTGAGTCGTGAGGGATTGGATTCTATGCCTGACCTATATGCTCTCATTCATTTGGTTTTAATTCTTATAAACCTTTCTCAGTGGTTATCCACTCTCCTGAACTGGCTGTGTTTCTCTCTGATACTCCTCTGTGCCATAATCATTCTTATGGGAAGTCTACATTTTCCCCTTTCCCATTGCAGGTTCTTTCCTGTTGATCCAGAAATGTTGCCTGAGTACCTGCTGTTTTGTGCCTGGCACTGTGGGGGAAACCAAGGGAAGCACACAGCATGTGAAACAAGTAAACAGAGATACAAGATACCCTTTATAGTAATCAAGTCCTAAATTAGAGGACTCTTAAGTAACTGAGCATTCTAGAGATTTTGTTGTTGTTCAGTCGTGTCTGACTCTTCATGACCCCACAGACCATACTGTCCGTGGGGTTTCTTGGCAAAGTACTGGAGTGGTTTGCCATTTACTTCTCCAGGGGATTAAGGCAAACAGATTAAGTGACTTGCCCAGGTTCACACAGCTAGTAAATATCTGAGGTTAGATCTGAACTCAGGTCTTCCTGACTCAAGGCCCATTGCTCTATCCTTTTAGTAACCTAGCCGTCTGCATTCTGGAGAAGGGGTAGATTGTGGTGTGGGCTGGAACAGTAAGGGAATTCTTCCTGGAGGAGATGGAAGATGAGCTGAGCCCTAACAGAACCAGTTAATCAATCAATCAATCAACAAGTATTTAATAAGCTCCTACTATGTGCCACGTCCAAGTACAAAGAATTAAAACATTCTTCCTTGCACAGGGCTTACATTGTAACGAGAGAATAAGTGTATATAAATATATGTATGACATAAATACCAAGTTAATAAATACAAAGATATACAAAGTGGCTAAACATCCGGTAGTTTTGGAGGAAGAGTTCTAGCAGCTGGGAGGAGTAGGAGAGGTTTTATAAAGAAAATGGTGCTTGAGGTACATCTTAAAGGAAGAGAAAAACTCTTTATTAGGCACAGAGCGGTAATGAGGAAGTGCCTGCTAGACATTTAAGATGGCCAAAAAGGATTTGGACAGGGAGAAAGGGGAAGGAGAAGAGAAAGCATTCCCAACTGGGTTTCAGGTGACTGTGAAGACACCCGACTGACAGGATCAGAGGATAAATGCCAGAGTAAAGAGAGATGGGGTTAACAGGGCAAAAAATGCCAACTGATACATCATCTTGTTCTTTGTATTTGTGGTAGGATAATACAATCATTGATGTATGAGGGGTGGGGGGAATGGAAGGGACTTTAGAGGTCATCTAGTCCAACTCTGTCATCTTAACCATTAAGGGAACTGAAGTCCCAAAATATGAAGTCTTACCTAAGATAATACATGGCAGAGTCAGTATTTGAACCCAAGTCCTATGATTTCAAATGCAATGCTCTTCAGTCCAGTAGAAATTGGATTGCAAGTGTACTTATATACATAGTGACCATCTTCTGTTGTTCGGAAAACACCCTCTCTGGTTCTCAGTTACATCATCTATGAAATAAGGGGGATTGTAATAGATGATTTTTGATGTCCCCTCCAACTTAAAACTTCAAAAATCTACTTAGTACTTTTATTCTAAACAAAATCTGTATTACAGTGGTTTACCCGAACTTTGCTTTTGGAAAAGATGGGAAAACACTTAGCACTAAATTAGTAAATGGCCCCTAGTGGCCTGAGATTAAGCTCATCTCTAAGCCTTTGGAAATTGCTTTGAAAATGACTCCTGGACAAAAAATGGCTCATTGATATTTGTTATATCTCATTTTGGAGCTTCTAATCAATCAATCAACATTTAAGAAGTACCTTCTGTGTGCCAGGTACTCTGCTAGGCACTTCAAAATAATATAGACAATCAATAACATGCATGCAGTGAAATGTGGCTATGGATATCCCAGAACTGTACTTAGAGTCTCGGTTATTTTATCACTCAAACCCAGCGTAGGACAAAATAGCCATCAACTTCTTCATCTCAGAGCACTGTGCACTGTGATTTGTAATTTCAGGTATGTTTAGGAGGGGCAGGGGGTACAGCTTGAGAACATAGTTATCCACATGCAGTAGTACCTTCAGTGGTTTCCCCCTTTCTAATGAATAAGGTCCAAAGCATGACATTTAAGGCCCTTCACAATCTGGTTCCTATCTGCCTTAGTACCTCGAAATACTACTTCCCTTTAAGGATGTTACACTTGAGTTAAACTCACTGTTTACTCTCCCATGAAGACATCCCTTACTTTTTTGCCACTGAACTGTTATCATTTTTTAAAAGCAATCAGTGTTAGGTGACTTGCCCAGGTCACATAGCTATTAAGTGTCAGAGGCTGGATTTGAATTCAGGTCCTCCTGACTCCATACCCAGTGCTCTATCCATCATGCCACTTTGCTTCCCCTGAACCTTTGTTTATCCTACTCACTATGATGACACCTTTATTTACCCTCTCTCCCTCATATTCCTCAGTTGAAATCCCATCTATTCTTCAAAGCATGGTAGACTGAAAGCTGGAAGAATCTTCAGAAAACAGGTAGTACAATCTTCTCATTTTACAGATGAGAAAACAGATCCTGAGAGGTTAAGTGACCTATAAGGTTATGCAACAATAAGCAGAAGAGTTGGCTCTAAATGTTATACTTTTCCCAATACACCATGTAGCATCTTCAAGATTTGCTTCAAATAGTTTTGTCCTTGATTCTCCTCCTTCCTTCTCCCAATTGGATAGGATCTCTCATTCTCTCATAGTTCTTGGTACTTCTCTTATGTACTTATGTTGTTGATTTGTTTTGTTTTGCTTTTTGGTCTATAACTGATTTCACTAGTATGGAAAACACTTTGTCATCTTTACCATCTCTTCTTAGCCTCTGACGCAGACAGGTCAGGACTAAGCCCAGAAACCCTGAGAATAGCACTAACCTCCAAACACTGGACCTGTTTCTCGCTCAGCCGTTGATGGAAGGAAAAATCATTGTGAAGAATGGGCATACCTTCCTCACAACCAGCAACAACAATTGTGGACCAGCTGCCACCAACAGGCAGGTGAGCACAAGAGCCCTGAGAGTGTGAGTACTCCAGCAGAATCCTCACAGTTATCATCCAAGGAAATAACTCCTGTGAAGAAGGGGCTAGATATTCCTACCTGCCAACCAACTGCCAATAGGGCAGTCGGGTCAGATTAGCTGAAGCAGTGGGGCATGCTGAGTGAGAGATAGGAGGAACATGTATGATGCAAGTCAAGCCACCATCACCACCCTGACCACCATCTTCCCTCAGCCCCTGATAGAGACAGCTCAGAACTCTGTACCCAAAAGCTTTTGGAATAACAACTGAGAGCCTTTACCCATAATTCTAGGGAGATTTATCCCAGAACTTATCCCCCCTTGTGGGATGCAGCCTAGCAACTGCTCCTGCAGGTGCTATAAACATATCTTTTGAAGACCCAGAAAAGAAAATTCTTGTCATTGTCAAATGGCTGACATCAGAAATTGATATAATTTAATTAGTGAAAATGACATTATGAAAGAAGCATTACCATCTGCTTTGCCACTGTGTTCTAAGTACCACAGAATCTTTCCATCTGACTTGCATCTAAAACCTTCCATATGTACTGTTTCCCACATTAAAATGTGAGCTCCTTGAGAGCTGGGACTGTATACTTTTCTATTTGAATTTCCAATGCTTAGCATAGTGCTTTGCACATTGTAAGCACTTACTTATTAAGCTTTAATAGATGCTTTCATTCAGTCATTCATTTGTTCCATCAATTCAGATCAGTAAATCATCTTATCTTATGAGATCATAGGATGATAGATTTAAAACTAGAAATGTCCTTAGCAGTTATATCGTCCAACCCCCTCATTTTACGGAGGAGAAAACTGAGTCCAGAGAGGTTTAAGTGATTTGGCCGATGTAACACAGACATTAAATATCATAACTAAGATAGGATTCCAGTTCAAGGTCTGTGACTCCAATTTCAATGTTCTTGGCAGTGCATCATGCTGGCTAGAGAGATATATAAAAAGTATAATTTTTGCATTATGTTTTATTGCAAATACTATAGAGGGATAATGTAATATAGTGCAAAGTCTGGGAATCAGATTCCTGGATTCAAATCTTGGATTTGAAATTAACTGTGTAAACTTAACCACATCATTTCAACTCTATGGGACTTAGTTTTCTCACCTGTAAAAGAAAGTTAAAAATATTTTCATTACCTACTGCACTTGGTTAGCTGGTTCTGAAGAAAATACCTTAATGTATTATAGGTATGTGAGCTGCTATTGTTTCAGGATCATACACAAAATCACATACTCCTTAAGGGCAGGAGTAATCTTTAAAAAAAATCTTTGTGCCTCATTAACCTTTTGGTAGCATGCAGTGTGTGTGTGTGTGTGTGTGTGTGTGTGTGTGTGTGTGTGTGTGTGTGGTGTGGTGCGGTATGTGTGTGTGTGTGTGATAGCTGCTTGATAAATGTTTGATGAATGAATGACGCTGCTTCCAGATGACTATATACTAGATTACTTTTGATTAAAACTCATTTCTACTAGTTTCCCAAGGGAATAAAAGTATTTGTCCACAAGCTTTTCAGATTACCTGTGTCCTCAGGCACAGGCTCCATAACAGGGTAGATAAGAGTCAGGACCACAAAGATGATCCACTAAGCCAGGGAAGAACTATGATCCCTGAGGAAGGAGTGCCCAAAGCAATGGTGCCCACAGCAATGACGTCATTAATCCATAAAGTATTGAAATAAGACAAGCTCTCATACAACTCCTACTTTAATTTGGTGGTAACATGAAGTGGGTCAAGGCACCATTAGGGCTGACAGAAACATCAGTAAGATGTAAGCAAATTTCAGCACATTCTCAATGATGATGTGCATATAGACAGTGGCATAAAAAATATTATCAAGGATACTGATGAGGGGAGGGGAGCCGGTCATGTAGCAAAAGTGACAGATAATAAGAGCTCATGTACATTGCAATTTACATGGTGTGCAAAACTCTTTTTCTAACAAAAATCTTGTGAGGTAGCAAGCATAAGTAGCGTCACCCCTGTTTTACAGATGAGGATATAGGCCCAGAGATCTAAGCCCGTTGCTACAGTGCTACCAAGGGTCAGGGCTGGAATTCCAACATAGCTCTCCAAATTTTTCGTCTATGTTCTGTCCACTAAATTATGCTTCCTTTCTAACAGATGGATAGCTGGAATACTGCACTCCTACCCTCAAAATATTAAAATTCAGTTCAGTACGACAAATCTTTATTAAGTACCTATTATGTACAAAAAAGAACTTTTCTAAGTCCTGAGGAGAGAAGATAAAATGAAAGATTGCCCCCATTCTTAAGGAGATTACATCCAGGGGAAGGAGTGGTGGTGGTGGGGAAGGAATACAATTTGTAACAGATAAATATATAATTTGAGGAAGGAGAGAATATTAAAAACTAGGGGAAACATGAAAGGCTTCATGGAAAAGGGAGCACATGAACTGATCCCTTGGTAAAGTTAAGGATTCTAAGAGGCAGAGGTGAGGAGAGATCACATTCCCCCATCCACTGGATCAATGGCATGCCATTGAGAAATAATAATCAGGCCAGTTTACCTGGAAGTAGAATGCATGAAGGGGAATAACACACAATAAACCTGCAAAGGTAGGCAGGGTCTAGATTGTGAAGGGCTTCAAATGCCATGCTGAAGAGTTTGTATGTTATCCTTCATGCAGAGAGTCACTGATGACTTTTGAACAAGGGAGTAGTAACATGCTTAAGCTAGTAGTGGTTCTCAACCTTCCCAATGCTGCGACCCTTTAATACTCATATGTGGGTGTATCTGCATGTGGGCGACCCGCCTGCAGAAGGATAGAGGAGCGGTGTCTCGGTTCCTTTCCAATGGTCTTAGGCGACCCCTGTGAAAGGGTCGTTTGACCCCCAAAGGGGTCATGATCCACAGATTGAGAACTGCTGGCTTAGAGGAAGGTAGGTGGAGCAGCAGACACATTGCTAAGCTTACAGTCAGAAAGACCTGAGTTCAAATCCACTCTCAGATATTTGCTGGCTGTGTTACCCTGGGCAAGTCACTTAACTTCTGTTTGCCTCAGTTTTCTCAACTATGAAATGGGAATAATAACAGCTCCTACCTTGCAGGGTTGTTGTAAGGATCAAATGAGATATTTGTAAAAATAAAAATCACTTGGCATATAGTAGGTGCTATATAAATGCTTATTCTCTTCCTTTCCCTTTCCTTATTTTCTCTTCCCTTCCTTTCCCTTTTCCTTTTGTGCTTTAGAAAGATTATTTTGGCAGTTTGAAAAAGGAATGACTGGAAGCCTGAAGTCCTATTAGGATGCTATTTCAATAGTTCAGGTAATAGGTAATAGTGTATGAACTAGGGATGGGGTTGTCATATGAATTATGAGAATGGGCTGGATGCAAGACATGTTTTAGAGGTAGATCTAATAAGAGTTGGCAGTTGATTGGCTGTCAGGTAAGGGAGAGGGAAGAGTTGAGAATGATAATAGGGTAGAACATCTGGATGTCTGATAGGATTGTGATGTCCTCAACAGAAATAAGGAAATTTGCAAAAGGGGTGGTTTTAGAAGGGAAGATGGAGTTTCATTCTGTACATGCTGAGTATACGATACGTAAGAGGGCATCCAATTGGAGCCATCCTCCAGACATTTAGTGTAGAGGGCTGAAGGTGAGGAGAGATTAGCACTCATTCAAAAGAACTAAAAGAAAGTCTCAAATGTTTTGGTTAGATCCTCTATGAAGGGCTCCCAGAGAAACATGGAGAAGAATCAAACACAGTGAGGGAGATTTGGTGGATATCTATGCCAGTGAAGGGAAAATCTACATGGATGGGATCATAGATCAGACCAAGAAAGTATATGAAGATGGAGAAAATGAATGTTTATAAAAAACCTTGTACCTCACAGGGTGGGGATGGGGACAAAACATTACCAGGGTTCTACCAGGTAAGCTACAATACTAGCATTTATTGTTTCACCTTGAGAACATTATATTACAGCCTTAAGCTTAAACTGACCTTTCTGAGCAAGAAAAAACATCAGAAATCTTCTAGTTCATTCCCCTCATTCTACAGTCAAAGAAACTGAGGCTCACAGGGATGAAGTGGCTTGTGCAAGGTCATACAGTAAGTTGTATGGTTGTGATTTGAGATCCATTCTCCTGATTCCCTAGTCCAGGGGTTTTCCTATCTGTTAGTGCTTTCCTAGCAGAAATCACTTTTTATTTTTAAAAATATAGCCTATATTTATCCATGAATATGTTATGTCCCTCTAGTAGAATGCAAGCTCCTTGAGGGTAGGAACTCACTTGAGTTCTCACTTGAGTATCTGTATCCCTACCAACGTGCACAGTACCTGGTATACAGCAGGCACTTAATAAATGCCCAGTTGATTTGGTGATTGTGGCACACTGAACTCCTATAAAGAACATCATTTTCTTCTGAGCTAGAATCAAATCAGAAACATCGTTAAGGTTTTCCTAACAATATCATAGTTGTAATTGGCCGAACAAGCCCTATAATTTCCCATCACTGTGCCTCTGCTCTGGTCATTCTTTCTACCTGAAATATCTTTCTTTCCCATTTCTGCCTATTTCTTATCTTTCTTTCAATGTTACCTCCTCCATGCTTTCCCTGGCCATAAGTAATTTCTCCATCCTCTGAATTAACAGTATTTTGTACCCTCATGACTTTCACATTTTACCTTATATGGTAAACATTTCTATCCATGTCTCATTTACTCTATTTGATTTTAAGTTCCATGAAGGCTAGAACTTTCTTATTCTTTTTTATATTTCTCAAAGCCCTCATGCATGGCATCTTGTACATAACAGGATCTTGATAAATGCATATTCATTTAAACAAATTTGCCAAAAATGTATAAGTACCTCCTCCAGTAAGCATCTACACTGGATGCTGGGACTACAAAGGCACAAATGAAATTATGCAGCATGTACCCAAATAGTACAAAGGAAATTGAGGGCAAGAGGGCAGCAACTGGAAGGGGGGGAATTATCATGAAGGAGGCAGCATCTGAGCTGAGACCTTGAAGACCATGAATGACAGAAATGGGGAAGGGGTATAAACAACTGAGTAAAGGTGGGATAAGGAGGAACAAACCAACAGTACAGATCTAAGTACTAGTCTCTTCTTCTTAGTGAGTAGAATAAAATACTGGAGGTGAAAGTTAAATTGTGGATGAAGGGCCTTCTCTGACAGGCTGAAGAGTTTATATTTCATTCAATAGGCAATGGGGAGCCATTGACATTTTTTTGAGCAGAGAAATAACATGGTTCAACCACTGCCTTGGAAGATTATTTTGGCAAGCTGCATGGAGGGTGGACTGGAGACAGGAGAAAATAGAACCAGGGAAACCAATTAGGAGCCTATTACACTAGTATGGTAGAGCCAAAAACCCCTTATTTTCTTTAATGCTCTTCATGTCTGGTCTTTATAGTTACATGACCTCTTTATTACTTGTGTATGGGTATGATTTTGCTTCTTAGAATTTTGTAACTGTAAGTACTATTATTCTTCCTGACACTAAGCAATGAAAATGAATGCTGCTTGCTATAAAATATATCCATGCACACATACATCTATCTCTACATAGCTATACAAAGCTCTAATAATAAGACCTTGTTAGGATCTTTGTGTGTCAAAAGTACATTTCCCCTCACCTCTGGAATCTGATTTAGCATTTCACATGCAAAATCCCAAGGGAGTGGAAGGAGTGGTGGGGCATAACCACTTCTAATGAGGCTTTTAATTCTTCACATGAGAGAATAATCCAAGGCCATTCTCTTGGTTTGTACCAGATAATTAACTGGCATATTTCCCCTTAAGTTTTAACTTTCTCCATTGCTTATTCTGATTTTACTCCTAAAAACATCTATAAAGGCCCCCTTTTTGCCCAATAACTTTTTTGATAAAGAATCCATTTGGGCCCAGATGGCCTCATAGAACTTGGTATCACAGATAAGACAATCCATGATCCTCCTGGTCTTGACTAAGTCAGGGAGCATTTTCTTCCCATGCTCTACTCCCTCCCTTGATCACTAAACTCAAATATCCAAAAACATAGACCTAGATGAGAAAGTTGCAGACTGCACCTTGCTCCCCACCAACCACATTCTGGTTTACCTCAAAAGGAAGAAACATCTCTAACACGTACCTGAGATAGGACTTTTTCCTACATAAAAAGGGAAAGCGGGGAAGCCATCTTTGGAACTGCCATACCTATAGTTTGAAAAATACTGAAAGAGGTGACTTCCATTGAGTCCTTTAAGGAAAGAGATTAAATCCTGATCCTATTCTCCCTCTTCAAGGATGGTCATCTAAGTAAGTTATTACTCAAAAATCAGGGTTAAAATGAAATTTGAGCATGACATGCATGTTCTAATTGAATAAGCAGTCATTAACTGCTTGTTACGTTATTTTTGTCTTAGGTGCTAGAGATACAAAGACAAAAAAAAAGAATGAAAACATCCCTACCTTCAAGGAATTTACATTCTACTCTAGGGATGTAATAACATAAACAAATAGATAAATGTAATCTAATTTGAGGAGTGGGAGAACCTATCCAGCAGGCTCAAAGAAGGCTTTTCCATATGAAGGGGCACCTGGGTTGGGTCTTTTGCAGAAGCAAAGTATTCTAAGAGGGAAAAGTGAGGAGTGAGTGAATTCCAGATATTCAGGATATGTCATACATCTAACCTGAAATTTATTAATAGAGACTACAAAAATTTACATTTGGAATTATGAGGCCCCATTGATAGCCTTTGGAGAAGAAAATGATAAACCATTTCAGTATTTTTGCCAAGAAAACCCCAAATGGGGCTACAAAGATTCAGACATGACTGAAACGACTGAACAACAACAACTAACAGGCTTGAAAAGTTTTCTCACGTTTTTTTTTTTTCTTCCTAAGTGCTATTCCATAGTCATTGAGCTACCTTGTTCCTGGATATTTTTTTCCAGTTCTTTTGTTTTGCCCTCATCTATCTTTGTGCTTGTTATTTTGGTAAAATATAAAAGCATCGCAAAGACAATCCAATGCTTGGTTCCTGGCAGCTGCCAGACATTTTAAATAAAAGAATTCTGGGAAAGCAAGGCCAATGTTCACACCTAAGTGACTAAATCTTACTAGGTGCTTTATCATACATACACAGCACTTGACAATAAGTCACAGGTTAACATTGCCAGGGCAGGTGTAAATGTGATGATGGTTTAATATTAATAAATCATGCATGCCAAGGATAATATACATTTGGTAAGTAGATGCTTGTTGTTCTTCTGAGTTCTAAAAGTATATGAATTACAGTCTGTACCTAAGAGTTCATAACTATGAAAAAGTCAAGATAACAGAGTTTATTTAGGATCTTCATGTGAATGTTATATAAGATTAAGAAAAACAGGTCATTGCTTGTTTTGAAAATGACTAAGGCAAGTAATTTTTCATTTAATTTTCCAATTTTTTTCCCTTTTAATTAATTGACATTACTGCACAAAAGTGGACATTTCATCCTACCATCCCACCCACAACTTCCAACTGACCCCCTCATCTGGTCACTTTGTAAAAAACTTTAAAGCCAACAAATTTGTATTCAAGTCAACATAGCTCTTTAAGATAGGTTAGATCTCATTGGTATGTCCAACTCACATGTCCTCAGAATTGACTTCAGATGTGTTGATGACAGAGCACTCAGTGCCTCACATTCTTTAAGAGTTAACTTTTAGAGGAAAGGATCTCCAACTGGTAGGTCTCACTTGTTGTGTGATTCAGCACTCCCTGAATAGCTCAAAAGTCTCCCGATGTGTATGCAGAGGCTGCTTGTTCGGGCAAGCTTTTTGGAGTGAGTATGTATCATTTTAACGGTCTGGTGTAGCAATGTGGCCAGCGCACATACTGCTCTCTCTGTGATTTTCCTTTATCTTGTTGTGAAATTGAGACCCCAAGGTTGGGCATGTGTGGCTCTAATTATGGAGCCTGACTATATATTATGATGCAATCTTATCTTCCTGATTGAGAGATCCACTAGGTAACCTTTATTTAGCTCTAATCTTATTGGTGTAATAGCTACACGGGTCTAGGTAGAAATAAAACTATTGATTTTGAAAGAGAGAAAGAGAAACAGAGGGGAAGGGAGGCAAAGAGAAAGAATTGTATAACATTGCAGGGTTAAAAAAGACCTTTTTAACCCCTGATCTTTTTTATAGAGAACAGTGTGGCAAATTATTTTCTGTTGGGGATTATGAGTATGACCAGTTGCCACTCTTCTGTCCCCTTTAGGGAACTGTTTATGATAAAGATCAGGCAAGTGTGCATTCCTTGCCTGTCTAAAAGCAGCAGCAAATTGGAAGCAAACAAACAAAAATTCTTACCAGTCACAACCACGGTATTAGAATTGGAATCCATGAAATTTGGTGGCAGAATGCAAAATCTGCTCTTTTTTCCATTCCAAACAAGAGCACTGGCATTCCTGCATCTGTGTCACCAAGGCTTTGCTGGAGCTTTTTTTTTTAATTTCATTCCAAAAGGTCTTGGTTCCTATTGGACAGAGTGAAGTACCTCATCAAAGAGAGACTATTTTGGACTCTATTCAATTTCAACTTAAATCACTTGGTTGGGGAGGGCATACCGTGTTTGCTGTCGAGAGATAAAACTTTAATTTAATTCTCCTTTCTGTAATTTTCAGCAAAGTTCCAAAATGGTGCCCAAGAAAAATAGAAATGTCTATAAAGCAAAATGATCACTTGCTATTAGAAATATTAATACCAAAATGTAAGGTTGAAGCTTTAGTTAACAGAATATGATTGCAACGAAATACTTCTGTTGCTTTTTGCCATTATTAATCCACTGTTTGGCCATTTCTGCCATATTTAGCATTTTAAAAAATCCAGAGCTCTTTTAATCTCTTTTTTTAAAGGTAGATCTTAACTATAACATTACTATTTAATTTTATTTTGTTGGACTTAATACAGCAGGAAAAAAAATGTGTCAGTAATGATACAGTTGAAGCTGTTCCCTGTGAGATAAGGTAGTTTATTTAGCTATGTAGGCAATTATTTTCTGCCTTTTTTATTAGTCAGGATTATATTAAATACCTTACCATATGGACTAATTTCCTTCACTGAAGAAGGAATATTATGTACTGTACTACCCTTTCAGATAATATAATTTTTTAAAGAAATTCATTTACTAATGCAAATAGTTGTCTTAATTTTTCCATCTGGTAGTAACGAGAAAGAATGTAAGAGAAGTACGTTGGTTCTAATACACTATGTGCTTCATATTAGACAATATGATCATCCAGTACCATCTACTTAATTGGCCCCCTGATAAAAAGTACACCCATTTAATTGGGATCATTGCCAAGGAACAGAGCTGCAGTGCTTTTCAGTGACTCTAAAACAATGGGCAGATGACATGACTGGTTTATTTAATTGGTCCCCCGGTATGGTCTGCAAGCTTATTTACAGTAGTGAACAGGTGTGAATTGGCATTTGCCAGCATAAACTTCCCACTGCCTGGCCTTGTCAATGTAAAGCTTTCTTGTTCTTCAGATGGGAGCAAAAGGATTTAAATTTCATGCACCAGTATTGCATCTGAGATGAAAAATATATGAGAAAGAGATCTACATGTGAAAGCAGTTGGTTGCCTAGTTTTACTGTTTTCTCCAGGCATTTGTTAGGATTATTTGGATCCTATCGAGAGGAAGAAGTGTTCTTGAGCTGTGTGTCTAGGATTATGTCAAACCACATAGAACTATGATCTGAACTGCATTCCTTACCACAAGAATAAAAGTTAAAAACCCAAGCCTAGTAGGATATATATTTTGAGTAGAATTTAAAAAAAAAATCATTGTGTAAGACCCTAACTTCATCTACTGTCAACTTTATCTAGAACTATCTGGCTAATGCTATTTTGTGCAGAACAATCTGGGAATGTTTGCTGCTCAAATAAGCTTAAAGGCATATCAGTCATACACTTGAAGTGCTAAAATTCCCCTCTAATTATGCCAATTTTGTGATCTTGTTGCAAATTTGTTAGTTCTTGAGAATTTAACATCAGATTTATTTTGATTTAAGCTTTAGTTTGTCCTTCCCCCACAATATTTTCTGTTTTCCATGATTCCGTTTTCCTTGTTTCCTACAATCATGATCTGATAAAATGGTTGATGATTTATCTTAAACATTTCTCTTTACCTACATCTACCATTTCTTTCCATCTTCTCCTTTAGCACTGCCTCCATGCTTGTTCTCTGAAAACCAAACAATGACCTAGTACTCAGTGAAACCTAGACTGTAAGATCTGAAATCTTCACCTTTGTTTTCTTTTCCATTGTAAAAACAAATGATCCTTAACAAACCTTAATGTTGAAGACAATCTTTATGCAGACGAAATAAAATAAGCCTGAGAATAAAGAAGGCAGCCGAGAGATGTTGTATTTAACTGAAATTATAGGGATTATTATTACAGTTTAGACGCCAAAGAAGAAAATGTTTGTAATCATATTTGACTTAAGGATTAAGTGGGCAAGGTGAAACCTTCTAATTGAACCAGAAAGTAAGCAGAATTAACAAGCTTTCATGCTAGGGATGGGAAAATGTAAGTTGCCAAGATTACAACAGCACCCTGAAACCTCAACTATTTCAAGTTTTGAACTAAACATGAAACTTTGAGGGATTTGATTTGAATTTCTTATAGGCAAACTGATGTTTCCTGCTTCAAAGAGAGAAAAAAAAAACTTTACAAAGGTTGTATCGTTTCTTTGACATGAAACTGCTCTTGCAAAACAAAACTGTGAACCATACATGTAGTACATGAAACTAAAATCTATTAGTTAAATTATTTTCTGAGAGATATGAGGGTGGATGATTGATGAAGAAATGGTGTTGGGGGGAAATAATTCTAGGGAAACTCAAAATGCTTGCTGTTCTTTTCATAGAATCACTGAGTTTCCAGTTTCAATTACTTAATTCCACTGTGTCATGATGTAGGCTAATGTTTCTTCAACCATTCCAACTCTCAGCCAAATTACCATTTGTCTGAATGTCAGCCAATTCTTAGAAAAGAGCTCCATGATTATGGCAATATCAGTCATTCACACATTTTCTTTTTGTTGGTCTTCACCTGTGAAAATCCTATGCCCCAGCTATAGTTTTTCTCTTATACTAAAAGTGCTATGGGGCGCAGCTAGGTGGCGCAGTGAATAGAACACTAGCCCTGGAGTCAGGAGGACCTGAGTTCAAATGTGGTCTAAGACACTTAATACTTACTAGTTATGTGACCTTGGGTAAGTCACTTAACCCCAATTGCCCTTCCTTTCCCTGTCCAAAAAAAAAAAAGCAAAAAAAAGTGCTATAGCTAATATAAAAATAACAGCAGGTTATACATCAGCAGTTTCCTCAAAAAAATTAAGAAATTGGTTGATAAAAGCATGAAATAAATTTTAGAAATGCAGAAAGGAAGCAATATGTAATGGAGTACCTACTGAGTATCAGATGAGGCAAGTCATTTGCTCTCTCTGAGCCTCTGTTTTCTTATCTGTAAAACGACAACGATTTTTTTTTTTGCTTTTTTTTTGGAGGGGGGAGGGCAGGGCAATTAAGGTTATGTGACTTGCCCAAGGTCACACAGCTAGTAATTGTTAAGTGTCTGAGGCCAAATTTGAACTTGGATCCTCCTGACTGATGTACTCAAAGGTCTTTCGCAACTCTCAAGGATCAATCAATGATCCTATGGGTTTGTCCCAGATAGTAATAACTACCTTATCCTCTAAGGCATACTAATATTCTGACTGAAATGCCATAGATGAATTCCCAAATTCAGTGAACTGCAGTAATTCTGATTTTTACTACCTACTTAACTAATTTTTTTCTCCTATAAATGGCTTTCACAAAAAGCTAATAAAGCATTCCATCTTGGAAATACTGTCTTCATTTTTCAGCACCAACAGATATAGGTTGATTTGGGAAAAAGACCAAGTCAGTATCTTAGAGCTATGATTCGTAATTTTTGTGAAGAGTGACAGCCTAACATTGTTTGATTTCATAACAACCTTCCATTTTGCATGAAATAACTAGAGGGCACAAAACTACTTTTCAATGTGAAGTGATTTCCAAGTAATTCTATTTTGAGAATGTAATGATTCTTTGAAATAAATGGAAGAACTCTAAACTATTTTTAAAAAGACAGCAGGGTGGGGATAGGAGAGGGCACTGGGCTTGTAATCAGGAAGACTTATCTAAGTTCAAATCTGGCCTCAGACACTTACTAGCTGTGTGACCCTAGGCAAGTCACTTAACCCTGTTTGCCTCAGTTTCCTCATCTGTAAAATTAACTGGATAAAGAAATGACAAACTACTCTAGCATCTTTGCCAAGAAAACCCCAATCTGCAGTCAGGAAGAGTCAAACACAATTGAAAAACAACAAAACAAAAATTTATATCTTAGTGGCCACATAACAACTTTGGGATGATCCTCAAGTCCTTATATGAAATCTGTTTAGTAAATTTTGGTCACAGATATAGACTTTTGGAGTAACAAGGGACATTACATATAACACAATCCAGTCTCTTAGACTCAATTATCCTTCATGCAAGACAGTATGACGTAGTAAATAATGTTAGACTTGGAATGACAAAGATATGTGCTAAAATTTTTATCTCAGACACTTACTAAATGTGTGATACTAGAAAAATTACTTAATTTCTCAGCCTCAGTTTTCTCCTTTGTAAAATGATGATAAATAACTGTAGCACTTCTCTTACAGGGTGTTGTGAGAATAAAGGGAGAGAATATAGATAAAGCACTTTAGAAATCTTAAAGTGATATATAAATGCCAATTGTTATTATTAACAAGTAGCATGAAGATAAATATTTGAAAATGTTCAAATATTTTTCTTCATAGTTTCACATCTCTCATTTTTTAGAAAGGAACTCAGCCTTGTTATTTATCATCGGGACTTTGTTTTCTCTGGCTTCTGATAAACACATGCCATTTCTATTGCCAGAATTACACCCAAACCACTAAAAGAACATTATTCATTTTTATTTCCTATATTGTAACAACTTTAGAAAAAGGACTCAATTTACTTATCAAGATTTGGTAGCAGACACTATGACCGACTACTACTTTTTGCTTAGGAAATTCACAAATACTTGGGACATTCCTAGAACAGCTGTGTTCTTCTTAACACTGAAGAAATTCCCAGAAAAGTAGATGAAGCCAGCTGAAGGAGTTGTTTTTTTTTTTTCCTGAAGCAAAAACTGAACTTTTTGTCACTCTTTGTGTAATGGCCTATGAAAGAGAGTAGAGGAGCTCTTGACTGTTAAAATGTTCTAGTCTTTGATATCTCAGTTATAATTTTCTTCAGGGAGGTGCTAGAGGGGGGGTAAGAAATGGAATGGTGAGGTTAGGACAATTTTGGATATGACATGAGTAATTAAATGGATGAGTTACATTAGGAGATTTTGTAAAGATATAACAAAGGTGCCTGGAGCTTAGTTTTGAATCAGAGATCCACAACTTTCTGTGATATAAGTATATAGACAAAAGAAATCCATTGAGGAGGAAAAGGAGTTATCACAAGAGAGTGATGTGGATGAACAGGGCACTCTTCTACCTAGTTAGATTTATAAAAAGACAAATTCAGAAGAAAAAAGCAAGAACAGGTGATAGAAAACGAAAACAAAAGCATCTTAGGACCTGCAAGAATAGAGTCTTGAGCCCCAATGGTCAAAATGACTGGAAGTTGATTATGAAAGCAAAGGACGAGAAAAAAGGTTTTTGCTTTGTTTTTATTGCTATAACTGAGAGGGGAAAAAAGACAGATCAAAGACAGGATAAGGGTAATATGATTACAATAATTGGTATCAAAGAGAAGGTGAAGATGCTTGGTTTTATTTTTCCTTTGCATTTCGCATGGAATGCTCTCCCATCTCCCTTCAAGTCCTAGCTAAAATCCCATCTTCTATGGGAAACCTTTATAATTCCTATTAATTCTAGTTACTTCCCCCCAATGATTATTTTCTATTTATCTTGTAAATAACTCATTTGTACATAATTATTTGCATTTTGTCTCCATCATTAGATTGTGAGCTCCTTGAAGGCAGGGTCTGTCTTTTGCCTTTCTTTATATGCCCTATGTTTAATCCAGTGTCTGGCATATCATAGGGGCTTAATAAATGTTTATCAATTGGCTGTTTACTCTGCTAAGGAAAGCGACTTTTGCATAGGAGAGGGCCAGAAAACATGACTAATAAGGGGTTAATAAACAAGATAAGTAGGGAAATATTAAAAGAAAAAGCACCTAGATACCTTTGATGACCTCAAGTTACCAGGTTCAGATGAACTATTTCCAATGCCACTGGAAGAACTAACAGATGTGATTGCTTAGCTACCTTCAGTGATCTCTGAAAGACAGGAAAGAACAAGGGAGGTGCACCAGAACTAGTGAAGAGTAAATTTTATCTTGCTTTTTGAAAGAAGTGAAGGGAGTAGAAAACTAAGGACCAGTGAACTTGACTTTGATTCTTGGCAAAATTCTGATGCATATTATTAAAAGAATGGTTATTGAACATCTAGAAAAAGAAGGAATAGTTGATTACAAAGAGCTCTACCAGGAATATTTGATATCAATGTTAAATGTTCAGTCAGGGGATACCTGGATTTTGAATCTAGGTCTCCAACCCAGAGATTCGATTCTGGCAAATCACTGGACAAAATCCCTCAAATGCTATGGAAAAGATGAAGACATGCATTAAACAAGAGTATAGTTAGATGGATTCAGAACTGGGTGAATGACCAGATCCAAAGAATAACTCTTCATATATTTATTTTATTTTTTCTCAATTATATATAATCTTAAAAAATTTTGAGTCAAATTCTCTTCTTCCTTCTCTTTGAGAAGGCAAGCAATTCAAAGAGTAATTAATTTGATGACAGTTGGGAAGAAGTGTTTACTTTAGTTCCCTAGGAATATGTGCTGGCCCCTATACTGATTAAAATTTTATCAGATTTTTTTTTAGATGAAGGCATAAATGGCATGTGTGTTAAATTTTCAGGTTATATAAATCTGAAAAGGTGGAAGTTAATAAATTAGGTGGAGAGAATCAGTATTTTTAAAGCTCTCTACTAGCTATGATATTGTGGTACATAAATATTAGGTCCTAGGGTTAAAAAAAAAATAATCAGCGTCAGGCTATATGTAAGTTTTTAATGAAAAATATATAAGAACTTTAATGGATTGCAAGCTTAATATGAATCAACAGTATGAAAGGCTAGCCAGAGATGGTGATATGATTTTACTCTGTTTGAAGAGAGGCATAGTATGTATGGACAGGGTCCCTCTGGGAGATAGGTCTCTCATACTCTTCCAAAATCTGAAGTCTTTAGTTCTGGGAAATACATTTTAATAAGGGCACTGATAAGCTGGAGAAGATCTAAAAAGGACAACCAGATTTATGAAGAGTATCAAAATCATGCCATTGGAGGATAAATTGAAAGAGCCTGGTTTAGCAAGGAGAAGAGGACTTGGCAGGGAGAGAGACAGAACAACCATCTTCAAGTATTTGAAGGGCTGTCATGTGGAAGAGGGATTTGTTTTGTTCTGCTTGGCTCCATAGGGTAGAACTAGAAATACTGAGTAGAAATTGTGAAGAGCTGAATTTAAGTTTGTAGAAAGGAAAAAAAAAATTCCCAATAATGAAAGTTATATAAAATCAGAATGGGCTAAGAGGAGTGGATTCCTCTTTACTCTAGATGACTATTATTTGGTATGTTGTAGAGGAAACTCTTGATGAAGTTCATGTTAGAGTAGAAAACCCTGGAGATCCTTCCAACTCTGAGATTTTGTGAAGGATCAGGCCAGGTAATATATGCTAATGGAGGCAGTTACTGTCAGCCTCGAGGCATAAGTGAAGAAAAAAAGGGACATAGGGAGAGGGAAAGTAGGGGAGAAAAGGGAATGGGAGAGTGGCAGGGGAGGAAGTCAGTCAAACATGTATTAGGTGCCTACTATGTGACAGGTACAGTGCCAATCGCTTGGGGTTATAAAGAAAGGTAAAAGATAAGCCCTGTTCTCAATCTTTGTCCAGTGCTGAGTACAGTGTGTGGCACACAGTAGGTACTTAATAAATGTCTACTGACTGAAGGAATTTAGTCTTGTTTTCTACTTACTAATTTATCCTGTATTTCTAGTTTATCCTGTTAAGTTTAGAGTTGGGGAGAGAATGAGAGAAAGGTGAGAGAGAAGAGAGAAGAAGAAAGGGAGAAAGGGGGAAGAGAGAGGGAATGAGAAAGGGAAAGGGAGGGAAAGCAGGGGAGAGAGGGAGAGAAGGAAGGAGAGAAAGAGAAAGGGAGGACAAAAGAGAGAGTTCAGATATCAGCTTTTAACAATGCTTCTGCAAGTAATACTTTACTCAAATAGCAAATTAGGAGAGCTAACAGGAATCTTTGGAACATAGCCAGCACATACTTGTTGCTGCCCATCTCCACTAGACTGTAGGTGTGGAGAATGGGTAACAGCAGGAGATGTAAGCAACTGTGTATAGAGCTATGGGTGTAGCTTAAGTGGGGCATACAAGAGAAGGGAAGTAAGAGTAATGCCACAAAGACAGAAATATTGTGTCGGAAGATGTGGTGTGGCCATTGTATAGCAATCTATATCCAGGAGGCTATGAATGGAAAAGGCTAAGCCACCAACTCTGAGAGGGCTCTGCCAACAAGGAGTGGCCTCTGGAAGTAAAACAGAGGGAAATCTTTATGTCTATGTATTGTGGACATCTAGGGGCTCCTAGGGGCTCCTTCTTGGACTCTAGCCACATCCACTCAGCAGAAACAACTTCAAAAAAGTGGAAAAGGGTTGATTAGACACCATACTATACTTAGCAGCAATAGAGTACTATTTGGAGCTCAGAGAAAAAAGGGCTGTTCAACCTTTAAAAATAGCAATCTCTTCTTATTAATTGCTAGCATATTGAAAGGATGGCTTCCACTTTGAGACATCTTTTCAATATGCTAATGACAATTAATGAGACATTAATAATAAATTAAAACATACATTATGAGAAAACCCCCTGTGAAGAATTCACAGAATGATTTAGACCAGAACTGCCTTGGATGAGAAGGCATGAATGGGTTTTCATTTGCACCACTGAAAGAGTACCCACAATGATGAACTGAAAGTAGGCAACCTTTCAGTTCTGTGAAAACTGATTCCTGTTTCTCATATTGCTTTACCTATACTCTTGTGCTCAGAAAGGCACTAGTTTGTGTACATCATGCTTTTGTGACAAATACCCTCTAATGAAAAGGCCCTTCCTGGATTACTATCTTGTCATGGTAGAGCGGCTTGCATAGCTTGATGAAACTATTCTGTGCAAGGTTAGGTTACCCAAGACTTATGGGCCACAATGGAGAGTTCTGGTAAAATGTGATCTAGGAAAGGGCAAACCACTCCAGTGTCTCTGTCAAAAAAGTTCCATGGACAGAATTAAAATGTTAAAAGATATGGCTGAACCGCTCAGGTTAAAGAAAGGCCTAGTGTGCTATGGTCCATGGAGCCACAATGTATCAAATATGGCTCAATGACTGAACAACAACAACCCTCAAATGATGGTTGGTTCTAGAACAGTTTCTCCTTTTTGTTGTATTTGTTTTCAGTACTTCTGAGAAAATGGGGGAAACAAAGGTAACGTGTCCCAACCAGCCTGAAACATTTGAAAAGGGGAAAAAAATTTTAAAAATGGAATAAAATATTGTAAACCCCCCATTTTGTGAACATCCTCTGTCTCTCCCCATCTTAGGAGACCTGCCCAAAACCCAACAAAGTCCACTAGGCAACAAACCTGCCAAGTAAACCTGCCCAAACCTGCTACCTGGAGCCCATACCCTTCCCTTCCCCCCACTTCAGTTCTCGAAATAGACTTGGGAACTTCCCAGTTACGCACAATGAACTGATTGCTACCTTTTGGCTTCTTTATTTTCCCTGCTTGCCTAGCAACGGACTAAGTTGTGGCTTCCCCCCCGTAACAGTTATGTTGTGACTTTTGTCTATATAAGCCCTGAGGAAATACATCTCGGGGCTGCTTGATTTGGGTAAGCTTGACCCCTTGAAACACCACTTAAAAAGATTAATGGTCTCACCCTCCTGACAACAGAAACAGTAAGATAGGAAAAGAGAGCTGAAGAGAGAGAAATAGATAGAAGGTAGTCTTACTTGAATAACAAGTTAGGAAAACTAACAAGAAATCCTGGAACACAGAATAGAAAACTGTATTAAGAGGCAACAGGCCTGGGTTCTACTCTCACCTCTGGCCTTACCAGATGCTGAAACTTTGGACTTGAGTTTCCTACTCGGTCAAACAGAAATAACAGTATCAGTCTTTATGGCTGTAGGCTTGTTGTGAGGATAAAATGAGAATAATGAATAGGAAAGAACTTCGAAAAGTCTAAGGAGACAGTTTGGTATGGTGGGCAGGGCAATGGATTTAGAATCATAGATTTAAAAGTAAAAAGGGCCTTCGGTTGTCGTCTAGTTGAACTGTCTCATTTTTCAGATGAGGTAAGTAAAATTTAGAGGTTAAGTCACTTGCCTAAGGGCAGCAAGGTGGCAATGCCAGGATTCTAAGCTAGGTCTCCCTTATCCAAATCCAATGCTATTTCCATAGCACCACACTATCTGGGCTTCAAATTCTGGCTCTCACTTAGTCGTTTTTGTTTTTGCCTAGTGATAGTAGCTACTGTGCATCAGACAAAAGCTGCTAGGTGGCCCAGTGGGAGTCCAGCCCAGTTAGGAAGACTCATCTTCCTGTGTTCAAATCCAGCCTCAGACCCTTACTTTACTAGCTGTGTGACCCTGGACAAATCACTTAACCCTGACTGCCTCAGTTTACTCATCTGTGAAATGATCTGGAGAAGGAAATGGCAAACCACTCTAGTATCTTTGCCAAGAAAACCCCAAATGGGGTCAGAAAGGGAGGGACATCACTGAAAATGACTGGACAACAACAAAAACCAAAGGCCCTTCCCATTTCTAAATGTACCATCCTTAGGTAGCTAACCAGAATAGTATAGAAAAGGGACCGCACGCTGAGAGTGAGGCTGTTGTTGATATTATGATAGAAAAGCCCCCACACAAAAACTGCATCCCCAAACTAGGGCTCCTTAGTTATGGAAAGTCCTTAAGGGTGGGGCCTCTATCCCCAAATGCTCCTGGTACTGGGTGGGTACTCCTGCGCCTCTGAATTACATCTAAAACTATTAACCTTGAGAAATGGGATTCTTCATTTTCAGTACTCTTAGCTTGAAGA
The DNA here is from genome assembly GCA_028646515.1 of Pseudochirops corinnae. NCBI lineage: Eukaryota > Metazoa > Chordata > Mammalia > Diprotodontia > Pseudocheiridae > Pseudochirops > Pseudochirops corinnae. The sequence continues at coordinate 102,329,432 of CM053589.1, forward strand.
TTAGGAACAGAAAGGAGCCACCCTTCAGGTCCTCTTCCTTGGGGAAGGGGAGCACACAGGAGAGATTTGGTGGAAAAAGTGTGGATGGGGGGGAGTCTTGGGTTCGAATTTTAGTTCTGCCACTTAAAACCCGTGTCTCCTTCCCAGCCCTGTGCCTCAGTTTCCTCATCTGCCAGATCAAAGGTTATCTACGTGTGACGCTGCAGTCCCCCGACCCCCAGGCTCTGGTGGGCCCCGTTGTAACCCTGGTGCTCTGGGAGGTGTGACCCGCTGGTGCACAGCTCGGAGGCCCTCCCCGCGGCCCAGCGTGAGGCTGAGCTTCTCTCCTTCCTGCTCACCAGGGCGCCCCGCACCCTTACCCCAGCGGCCGTTGAAGCCCCGCGGGAGGCGCTCGCCGCGTCCCCGAGGCCCCAGCGGGAGTACGGGGCGGAAGGCGGGGCTGGGGCGGGCGAACTGTGCGCCCGCGGTCATCCACCCCAGGGCGGCGAGAAAGAGACGAGCATGGAGCCCACGGACGCGCCTGGAGCCGCAGGTAGGGGAGAGGCACTCTAGGTCGGGGGGTGGGCCTGGGGCCGGGCGCGGGGAACCGGCGTTCTTCCCGGGCTGAAGCGCTCCCGGGGCGCGGCGCCGCCGCCGGGCTGGCCCCACCCCCGGCGGCGTCTCGGGTTTCAATGGCCCGGCCCCGCTCGCGAAAGCTCCGGGGGCCCCAGCGCTGCAAAACAAGACCGTAAACACGTAGCGGAGTCCAGGAAAACTTTCCCCAGAATATGTGCAGAATAAACAATCGAAAGCCCAAACCAAACACCCGCACCTGTCGACACACGAGCAAAACTTGGAGCCCGCCGCTCTTCGCCTGGAGATGTGGGTTGGTCCGGGTTCACCGCCGAGGTTACCCCCTCGCAGCCCTCTACGGGAGGGGATAATCTCGGCAAGCGACGGCCGAGCCAGATCCCAAACGCCCCCTCCCCCAAACGGCAGTGCTGGGGAACCAGCGGAGCTCCAGAGCGAGTGGGGGCCCCGAGTTAGGTCTGGAGCGGAACAAAACAGCCCCGCGCTGACAAAACGCCAGTTTAAATTAATGGGTTTGCAAGGGGCTTTGTAGGTTAATTAGCTGGCGAGAGCCCTGCCAAAGTGGGGGCTGGGGGCGGGGGACCCGGCCCAAGACCGGGCAGGGAATTCCAGAGACAACTCGACGGAAAAGCCCGGGGTTGGCTATTTGGAAACTTAGGCAGCAACGTGTGTAGGCTGCTCTTGAATGTCCAGTCTCGAATTTTGCAGCGGGCAAAGGGAGATGTTTTCAGAAGTAGGCAATACGGAGTTGCATAATTGCTCACTGAAGTTGATTTCAGGTCTTCTCCCGGGTTGTTTTCCAGCCTATTCTCCCTTTACTTCCCCGCCAAAAGTTCAAAGTCAGGACGTGAATATGGCAGTTTTAACCGAGAGGGGCACTGTATTTTCCACCTATTTAAGCGGCTGAAGCCAAAGGTTAGCTAGCGCAAAGGTTAGTCTCAGCTTTGGCCCTGAGTAATGCAAGCAGGGCTAAGGCACATAGAGCAGGAGGAAATAAAAAAGTGAACATGGGGGTGGAATGGGGGACAGAAAGGGTGAGTGCTGTTGCCAATAATCACCTGGGAGGCCACTCAGGCACCTTCAAACCAAGAACAAAGGTTAGGTCTCTAACTGCCGGGAATCCTGCAATTTTATCTCCAATAAAAAGCTCTATGGAGTGCCTGTCTGACCCGGGCAGTCTTTTCTAGCACCCAGTGTTTGGGATGGTACTTTTAAATATCTACTGGTCTTTATCCTAACTTCTGGACAGTGAGGGGGACAAAGAACACGCTATTTCAGGGAAGTGAGACTACTTCCTGTCTGTGGACAGTTAGCACAGTATAGAATCTGGTGATATTAAAGCTGAGGTCACAGGTTGGATTTCCATTAGAGTCAGATGGCTTTGTTCTGTTCCATGGTCACAGACTGACCCCCTGATCCCAGCCACGCTTGTCTTGCAAGTGCCTGACCCCCTGATCCCAGCCACGCTTGTCTTGCAAGTGCATGCTGTCCTTAACAAACAGGCAGCAGAACATAGAAGAGTCAGTACAAAGCCATGGGCGCCCCTGGGAAAGTAAGTCAAAGAGCCGGAGCTACTGAGGGTGGGTTAGGGGTGTCATGGGTTTGTATGAAGGACAGCACATGAGACAAAGAAACAAAGTTGCTTTTGCCAACTGGTGGGTTCCAGAACCCTTCCGGCTCCCTCTAGCTTTGGTGTTTTGGGCAACTGCCCAGCTGTCCCCGACTGTGGTGCCAGTCTCTGCATGGATATTTGCGTGGGTCAGTGCTGGTGTTTCTAATGCTCTTGTCATTAGTGCACCTGGTAGGAACCACTTTGCTGCTGAAACAAAAGGCTTGGGGGTTTGTGGACATATTTCTCTAGGAAGCACTGGGAATTGTTTTCAAAACCCCTCTCACCCTATCACCTCTTTACTGTTCCTCTATTCTCCAGAGCTCAGTCTCCAAATAGGTCAATACAGCATCTTTCTTAAGGAATGAAGAAGGAGGAAACAAACTTTTATTTGAAAGAAAGTCTGAATTGGACGAGCGTTGTTTCACATGGGTGGATCTGGCTCTCACTGAGTATAAATCAGGGGGTACCAGAAATTTAAATCTAGCAACAGTGGCAAACTCCTGGGTATTCTTTTTCTTTTTGTTGATCTGTCTGTTCTGTTCCAGTGCTTTAATCTGGTCTCTTTAAATTCCCATCATGATCATTGAAAATAATACATTTAATCATAGTTTACATTGCTTACAAAGGTTCATAAGTTACTTTCCCCTCTTTTATCTGTGAGGCAGGTAATGCAGCTGTTATCCTGTTTTGCTGTTGTTTCGTAGACCTTCCATCAGTGGAGAGAACTCTAAAGATAAACCAACCAGATTAGAACTGTTCTTCACAATACGTTCTAAGAGAAGTGTCTGAGGTGCTGTGAAAGTTAAGTGACTTTCTGTTGTTAGATAAGACCTAGTGGTCTTGGGACCACCATGACAATCTTCCCTTAAGGATGTTGTGAATAAAATCTGTGCATGGAAAGTGTTGTTGTAAGATTAGGCCCCGAAAAAATACTGACAGCAATATTTTAAAGATTCAGATTAAAGTATCTATTAACATAGCTGTGTGTCCAAAAATAATATTTTGCCAACTACCAGTTTGTCTCCCTCTACCCCCCCCATTCCCCCCAGCCCTGCACCTGTGTACCTCAAAAATCCCCTATGTGCCCTGAACCTTGACTTGCAAATCAGCCAGTTTTAGGTAGCCACCAAAATTAGGGTTTAAGTGTCCCACTTTCATAAGGACATTTTGGGAGCATATCTTCCCTTCCTGGGAGCACATGTCTCCTTCCCAGGAGTATGCTGCTTGGTCCCATGGCCTTCCCACCTGAATGGGCCACTTGAACGGCCCCATGCTATATGTGTGTATGTTTGAGCTATATTTTGGGTCCCCTTCTCTCTCTCCCCTTCCTACCTTCCTCCTTCCCCCCTCCACTCTTCCCTGTCATTTGACAATAAAACTTGAACTGGCCCCTATTATTGTGAGGTATTATTCACAGCAACTGAATTCATTAAGGGATTTGTTCAGCCTATTGTCTATGACTCACAGGCCTTTCTTTAGATAAAAACTGGGTCCTTGGACAGGGACTTTCCCTTTTGACAATCATACCTATGGTGGGGACTTGGGCACTTTTGAGTCCAGTCTTAAAAAGTAAAGGTCAATGGGGAAAACCTGTGTCCTCCCAGGAGGGATTCCTTTGTGCCAAAGGACTATCACAAGACACTTGCCAGGGTTGTGGAATAGCTAGCATGTGCTGGAAGTAGGGCTCAAACACAGGTTTTTCTGACCTATAGGCTGACACTTTATCCTCTCACTACCCAAGCTGTTACTCATCTCCGTTGTATAGATGAGTAAATTAGTACTCTGAGAGGTTAAATTTCTCGTAACTAAGGAAATCTGGTATTAGGACACAGCTCTCCTGGTGTGCAGGATTTTTCTATCATGATATCAACAACAACTACATTCTTAGTGTACCATCTCTTTTCTATATTATTCTGGGTAGGAAACGGTCTTTGGATGCTCAGGACTTCCTCTACCATGTCCCAGCTCTTCATCTTGAAGCTTCATTCCATCTTTGGAGTTCATACATTGGAAGTACAGCCCTCAAATTGCGCCCCCTGATTGGATGGCTCCCCACTCCCCCATCCCCACCAGCCATGCCTCATTCCTCTACAGGATGCACTCAGGACTTGCTGTAGCATGGGAAACCTTTTCCCTTCCATCACCTTTCAGCTTCCTTTTATGTATAGTCTTTTAGGGCTAAGACTTTGCACAGCCCTGCCCCACTTAAATCCACTTGGAAAGCAAGACATCACTCTCCTGATGTCATTGATCTTCATCTAGAAGGAAGGACAACTGTCCTCAACATTCCTGCCTTTAACTTTCTCAACTTTAGGCATTCATGTGATTTTATTAGTAACTTCATTTTCATTTTCCTGTTGACAAACAGTACATGAGAGACTCAGTTTGAAGCCACAAAGTCCCACCTCCCCAGTGGGCCACGCTGCCCCAATTCAGAGCTAGCTTAGAGCAGTGAGGCTTGTCCAGTTGTCAGAGAGCCATGTGGCTGGAGAGCCTTTCCGGTTGAAGTCCTGAACTTGAACTGGGCAGGGGATTTAGCCTGAGGTATCTGCTTTTCATCCAGGAACAGGTCTACTACTAAGCTGAAAGAGAAATTAAAGATGGCAGGTTGTTCCTTTCCCCTTATTTACCTGGGGGTTCTTCTGACATTGCTATCTCTGACCCTCCCTGACCTGTCCAGCCTTACCTCTTCTCTGCCTTGCATTTTATGGATTATTTCATGGTTACTATGTTAGGAAAAATGCATATTGTCAGAATTAATGTTTTATTATTAAAAATTGCGTGCAGAAAAGTATATTTTCAGCAATCTTTAGGGAACACTTACAGTTTTTGGTGGTTAGGTTTACCCCTGTAAAAGTTGAGAATTGACTCTACTGTTTTTCTCCATTAGAATAAAAGCCCCCAAGGGCTGAGACTTTCTTCTTGTATTTTTATTCCTAGCACTTAGCACAGTATTTGGCAATAGTAAGCACTTAATAAATGCTAGATGACTGACTGGATGCAAGCTAAACTAAACTAAACTTTCTGCTGAAAGGGAAGACTTCTTTTTTTTTTTGCTCTTTTTTTCCTTCTTAAAGGAAGCATGAAGCATTTTCATCATTGCTGCTCATCAAAATCAAAGGCTTCAGAAGAGAAAGACAGATTTGGGAATAACAATAATAATGGTAAAAATAGCTAACATATACATACGTGTGTACTCATACACATGCATGCATACATTTTGTGTGTGTATGTATGTATGTATGTATATATGTATGTATGTATATATGTATGTATGTATGTATGTATGTGACTTACTAAGTTCCAGGCACTGTGCTAAGCATTTTATAGTTATTTAATCCTCACAACAACCCTGGAAGGTAGGTTCTATTATTATTCCCCATTTAATAGAGGTAGAAACTTATTCAAATGAAGGTTAAAGTGACTTGCCCAGAGTCACACAACTAATAAGTGTCCCTGGGAAGGGAAAAATTGATTAAGGTGGTACCTAAGAAGTTCTAGATTTCTGGACCACAGATTAAAACAGGAAAGATAAGATTCTTGGCTAGTAATGACTTACACCTAACTCAAGAAGCCTTGCAAATATAATTGAAAGGGCTATTAGCTGGAAATAAAAAGAGAGAAAAAAAACCCTACACACACCTGCCAAGCTAGGTACCATAGATAGTAGTCACCATAGAGATACCAGAAACTTACTGGACACAAATCCATTAAAGCCAGCAATACAATTTATAATTTCAAATGTCTGTGCATGGCATATGAGCAACAATCAGTCAACAGGCATTTATTAAGTACTTGGTGTGTGAAAGGTACTGTACTAAGCACTGGGAATGTTGAGGTTTAGGGTTGCTGGGACCCCAAAATAGCGACATGCTGGGTTCTGCCCAAATGAATTTGACTCAAGCCTTCTTTTAGCCAAAGAAAAACAAAATTTATTAAAGATCTGCCTTATTGGATGGACGCTTAAGAAATCTCAGCATTGGCTAGACTCTTAAGGAATCTGAGCATTTGTAATGCTTGTAAAAATTGACAGGGTACTAAAGTACAGCATGAACTGATGCCATTGAGGAAACCTAAAGACAACCAAAAGCTCTTGGGGGGGAGGGTAGAGAAGTGCAGTAGGTGGGGTTAGCTCCTGGGGGAGGGGGAAGAGAGGAATACATGGGATGCTGGCATTTTCTCTGGTTGTTCTTCATCCCTGGATTGCTCCAGCCCCTCATTGCTGCCTACTGACGTCCTTGGCTTTCTTCAAGCCCTGCTTAAAATCCCACTTTCTATAGGAAGCCTTTCCCAACACCTCTTATTTCTAATTCCTTCCCTCTTAATTGTTTTCCCCTATTTATCATGTATAAAACTTGTATTTGTTTTGTTTGTTGTTTGACCTACAAGGCCCCTTCTAGCTGAAGAGGTTACCCATAAAATGTAGAGGGTCAGGGTTAGGGGTGCTCGAGACCCAAAATACCAACACTCCGGGTCCTGCTGAATGAATTCGACTCAGGTTTTCTCTCAGCCAAAGAAAGGTGAAGTTTATTAAAAGTTCGCCAGTATTGGACACAGAGCAAGTCTGTGCTAGAAAATTCTTTGGCGCTCTCACACCCTGGGGGGGGGGGGGGGAGTCTTATATACACAGAAAAGTTGTGGGCAGACTCCAGGAGTGGTTTAGAGGAGGAGTTTGGGGAGGATCTTCAGGGGGAGTTAATGAGGTAAATGAGTGATTAAGGGTGGGAAGCTGCTGGAGGCCACCTGGAAACAGACAGTGGCGGGCTAGGCCAGCCCAAGGGTGAATTGATATTCTGATAGGCTCAAGGGTGCGAAGTAGATGGACAATGGAGGGTCAAGCAAGTAACAGAGGTCTGGGCAGAGCCACAATGGAAAGCTTATGGCCTCATGCAAATGCCTCATCAAATGGGAAGATTCAATCAGAGTTCAAGGGGGTTCCCAGAGCCTGCACCCCATCACAGCCTTAAATCTATGATTCTCTGATCTTTGAAAGATTCTAGTGAGTAGGTGAGATGCTACCAGATGGGAGAAGGATAAGTTTATTTTCACAAAAGAGAAGCTAGTCTCTAAGCTATGAGCTAGTCGACGACTTTGATTCCTGGTATAATTCTATGTAATAAGTTCAATTTAAGCATAAAATAGGGTGAGGAAAGCTTCATGGTAACACACATTTTAACAAGAGTCTTTAGTTCCCTTGGCCAATATCTTGATAGTAATAGGAATTTTAGGCACTTTTCACAGAGAAAGTGAAGTATGCTATCCCAAAGGCAAACTTTGGGCGACTTGATGCAGAATTGAAATTACTGACTTGTGCACTCAATCATCCCTAAGAAATAAACTTTACAAATAATAACATTAACTCATCACTGTAGTGGAAAACTAGTATGTATTTTTTCTAACATTATTACCATCTTGCATTTTTTCTAACATTATTACCATCTTATACTACTCTATCATCTCTCCTGTTGATCTGTCTTCTTCATATAATTTATTTTACAACAAAATGGCCCTTCTTGCTATCCCCCGAACTTGAAATTCCATGTTCTGCCTCTGTATTTTTGTACAAGGTGTGCCCTATGACCAAAATGTACTTCTTCCTCACTCTGCCTCTTAGATGCCCTACTTTTCCTCAAGGCTCAAATGTGGCACTACCTTTTACCAGAAGTCTTTCCTGATATCTGTAGTTGTTAGTGCCATCTCCCTCCTCAAATAATCTTGTGTTTACTTACTGTGTGGATGTTGTATTCCTGCCATTTTCTGGGCAAGGACTGTTTGTTGTTGTCTTTCTGTCCCTAGCACATAGCTATGGAGTATTCTTTAAAAATTAGATTCTTTAAAAAGCTTGTTGAATCGAATGAAATAGAATGGATTGTTAGCAGATGTAGTGAAAAGTAAGAGGTGAACACAAGGAGTATGCATGGCTTCATCAGCCTCTGGTCATGCCGGACCAACCTTCTTTGTTTAGTTAATTTTATTTTACTTATTTACAGGGATACCAGACTGGCAGATCAGGAAATGTGTAATTGTTGTTCCACTAAATTTCAGCAAAGCCATTGACAAAGTATGTTCTGTTCTCTCCTGGGGGAAAATGGATAGATACAAGCTAAACTGTAGTTGATTGAGGTGGAGTTAGAACCAGTTTAATGACAGCTTCAAAGAATAGTCATTAACCATTCAATTTCAATTTAGAAGAAGATTATTAGCAAAGTAGCTACAGGAATCTCTCCTTGATTTTGTGCGTTGTAACATTATTAGTGACCTGGATAAAAAATATAGATGAAATACTTACCAGTTTTGCAGATGATCCAAAAAGCAGATAAAAGAACCGGGATTCCTGAGGGTCTTGACAGCCTAGAATGCTAGGTAGAATATAATAAGATGAAGTTCAATAGGGATAAATGAAAAATCTTACCTTTGGATAAAGATTTTTTTTTTTAAATCAACTAAACGTACAGAATAAGTACAGGAGATGTGGCTAGAAAACATTTTTTTTCCAGAAAATACTTGAGAATTTGAGTGGATTTTATTTTATTTTTTTTTGCTTTTTTTTTTTTTGGAGGAGGGAAGGTAGGGCAATTGAGGTTAAATGACTTGCCCAAGGTCACACAGCTAGGGTTTTTTGGTGTGTGTTAAGTGGCTGAGTCGGGATTTGAACTCAGGACCTCCTGACTCCAGGGCTCTATTCATTGCACCACCTAGCCATCCCTAATTTTTTTTGGCTTTTTTTTTGGAGGGGGGAAGGTAGGGCAATTGAGGTTAAATGACTTGCCCAAGGTCTTAAATATTATTTCTTATTGTGTAAATGTTAATTTCTGCTATTAAAAATTTTTTTTTTTTGCTTTTTTTTTTGGACGGGAGAGGGCAGGGCACTTGGTGTTAAGTGACTTGCCCAAGGTCACATGGCTAGTAAGTGTTAAGTATCTGAGGCAGGATTTGAACTCAGGTCCTCCTGACTCCAGGGCTGGTGCTCTATTCACTACACCACTTAGCCATCCCTTTGAGTGAACTTTAAGTTCAATATAAGTCAGTAGGTAATATGTCAACCAATAAGTAAAGCGTATGGGACCTTTCATCAAGAGACTCGTGGTGTCGCAGTGTAGGGAGGTGATATCATGGTCACAGGTAGATTGGGTTGCGCTCTGGATACTTTATTTTAGGAAGGACATAAATAAGCTGAAGATACTTCAAAGGAAAGTTATGGGTATGGTGAAGGGCTTCTAGATCAATAGTTTACAGGACCCCTTGGGTGTATGACCTAAGGCATTCATGATTCATATATTGTAGGATGGGAAGATGGGTCTCGTCCTTCTCTGATAGCCAATTGTGGGTCTTGTCCCCAACACAACCACAGTAACTGCTGTACCCATTGTCATCCAGCTTTTCTCCTTTTTGAACCATTTGCTACTGGCCTCCCATGGGTGGTACAAGCTCCCAACTTTTCCCTTTCTCAGAAATTTTATATTATAAAAATGACAGGCACCTACCTGCATTCCTACCTGTGACCCTTAGTGTGCCCATACCCTGCCGCTGAGATATCTGTGGCAATCCTTAGTGGATACAGTGCTTTGGGGCACTGAACCAACTCCCACCCCCTTTTGGTTTTCTCTAGGATAGTATGAATTGCAGAGGCTAGGCAGGCATGCCTAGGTTGCCATCTGCCTTGTAGATCTCATTACATTATCTTTACCTTCAAACCTTCCATTCTTCTGGACTTCCCTGTTTTTATCAATGGCACCACCATTCTTCTAGGCATGCAGATGCACAACCTTGGTATCATCCTCGCTTCCTGTCAGCTCTTTACTCCCATTCATGCTACATACCCCAGCAGTCTGTAAATTTTGTTCTTTCTGCCTTTGCGACATCTCTCTGTTGTCCCCTTCTCTGTACTCAAACCCTCCACTTTAGTTCCAGTGGTTCTCAACTTTCCTAATGCCGTGACCCTCTAAAACTTGTATGTGGGCGTATCTGCATGTAGACGGACCCGCCTGGAGACGGATAGAGGAGGGGTGTCTTGGTTCCTAAGTGTTTTTCTGGTCTTAGGTGACCCCTGTGAAAGGGTCCTTCGACCCCCAAGGGTGTCGTGACCCACAGGTTGAGAAAAAGTTTCAAACTTTAGACCCTCCTTACTTCTCATAAACTATTGCAGTAGCCCTGTGATAAGTCCCCTTGTCCCAAGTGTCTCCCTTGCCTACTACATCTTCCACACAAATGTGGCAAAGTGTTTTTCTTAAAGAGCAGGGACTATGTCACTTCTCTACTCAAGCTCTCTATTAAGATGACTAAATATCTTTTGTCTTTTTATCATCCTTTTTAAAGTTTCTGTTTTTTTTAAAATAAATGGATAATATATGCGGTGCAGTGGAAGAACACTGACCCTTTTAAATTTGGAATCACGGAACCTATGTTCAAATGTCACCTCTTCTATTACTTATGTGACCTTGGCAGACAAGTCATTTAACTTCTCTGGGCTTCAGTTTTGTTTTTTTTTAAATCTAAAATGGGGTGGGAGTGGTGGGTTGAATTGGATGTCTTTTAAAGATATTTCCAGCCACTGATGTGCTGGACTAGTCACTTAGTAAATTTTCAGTGTGAACATTTACATCTTGGAAATTGTAATGCTCTGCAATCAGGGATTTCTTATTTTGTTGACTGCCTAGACTTTAGAAGGTAATGGAAAAAGTTTTAATAATGCAGACTTAATTAAAAGTGTTCAGTGCATAAATTTTTTTCCCCTGGGAGCCAATTGTTAAACATACCAATATACCATTGCTTCCTACTCAAAACTTATGCATGATCTATGGAAATATGATACTGTGAGACTAGTTGTAGAGTGTATGTATGTAATTTATAAATCAGTAAATATACACATATTAACAGTATGCATTCAAAAATGTTTTACTGTTAGATGTGAGTGATCCAAAATATTTACAAATCACTGTTCCAGATGATGCCATATGAGGATTGGTTGAAGGAACTAGATTAGAAGAAACAGCAGTATTTGAGGCAGAGATTAGTCTTTTTCTACCTGGAAACTGACCAAAAAAAAAACCCCCAAACTGGTAGAAGTTGAAAAGAGGCAGATTCAGCCTCACTAGCAAATAGAACCTCCTAATGTTAGAGCTATGCCAGTATGGAATGGGCTGCTTCAGGAGTCGGTGGATTTCCCCTGACTAGGGCTCTCTAAGCAAGTCTGACTGACTATTTATTTGTCTTTGTTGTGATGTAATTGCTGTCTTGGGACTAATTGTTCCATGTGGCCTTTGATGTCCTTTCCAGTTCCCTTAGATTTTGTGAAATGTCTGAGCAAAGGACACCCCCCAGCCCTTCTCCTCCACCATCCCAAATCTTAACTTCAAACTTCCCGGAGGTTTCCTCAATTTGTGTCACAACTTTAATGTAATTTTTAAAATCCTCGTTGGTCCAGACATTGTGGAGAGGCTGACCACAACTCCATGAACTTCATAGGCCTCAAAGCTTCCATGGGTCTTTTTTTTTCTCTCCCTTTTCAAAGCCCTTTACCACCATTCATTAGTTATTACTCACAGATCACTGTCATTCTCCCTTTGCAGATTGAGAAACTGAAACCAAGTTTATGAATTGTACTAAGTTGTTTAGGATTTGCTGAGATAGTGGTCTCCTTCCTTTCTGTTTCTTTATTCAGGGGTCCATGTAGTATTTCCCTACTTTTCTCCTGGACTTTGGTCATTAGGATTTCCTTGTCTGGAAAACTTTCTGATCCAGGGAATTTTCCATCCTTCCAGCCCTAGCTATGAGCTTGTGGCAAGAGAAGGTCATCAGGAACTTTTCCATACTCATTGATAGGTGCTGATCCCCTCATAGTAGTGCTTGAGTTGAGGTCTGTCCAGAGTGGGAGCCAAGGGGAGTGGTAGTTGGTTTCTTTGAGTGACTTGAGTTCCACCTCCCAACATCTCAGTAGATGCCAAGAGGGAACTCCTCTGACTTTTTCCTCTTTCCTTTCTCTCATCTTCCATCTGCTTCCTTACCCCATTCCCCCACCGAAGGGAGGGAGGTGTGAGAGGAAGGAAAATGGAGGCATTTCAGTTTTTCCCCCTACAAATCTGAACCACTGCTAGAATGGCTTCCTATTGAAGCTAGAAGAAGAATGTCACTCTTGGTCAAAGGGGAATAAAGTGAAGGTATCCTGCCTCTTCTCTGCCCAATTCTGGCCAAACCCCAGAACTGGCTTCTTTGTCATTTCTTGAATCTCTTTAAAGGAAAAATGAGGCTCATAAAGACTTTCCCTCTTTTTATTGGAAGTGGGGATAAGGATATTGATTCTTTTTATGATCTGCATTATTTAAAGCTGTATTTGAAAGAGTTTTTTTATTTTTTCATTTTTTCATCTTAAAATTGTATGGATAAGAGAATTACAGAAAAGCATAGACAAGTAGCAATCATTTATGCCCATTGTTTTTATTAAGAAAGCCTTTGCTGAGAATTAAGGAGATTTAAATTATCATTCTTTTTCTTTATGTGTTAGGGGGAGCTTTTTGTAGCATGTTGTCCATAAGAACTCAGTAAAGTCAAACTGATATAAACAATTGTTTTTGTTTTTTTTGCATAAAACTGTGAAACTGAGGCAAGAAAAAAAGGAACTTGCCTGGAGGGTGACAGAATGAATCAGAGCCCACTCTTCTGAATATGGCCTTAGACTTTTGCTCAGTCCACTCAGCTCTATTTCATTTAATGGAAAAAATAATGGCAGTTTTTTCTTCTGGAAAAGTGTAGTTGGCTGAATATTGTTTAAGGATTTTCCTGTATTTATTTCAACATTTTCTTTAGCTTTGATGGTCACTGATGGCCAGAATGACACAGAGCAGTCGAGCATTAATCATTCCCACATGTGGTATACTGTAATGGATTGAGTTTTTAAAATAACTGAGCCATTACCCCTGCTTCGATAGTACATTTTCAGAAAAGGCTAGAGGGAATTGTTTATATATGATGGAAATAAGGCTTTATTGAATGTAAGTTTACCCATTCTTTCAGATGAGAGCTAATAGCAACCCCTCACTTGTTTTTGTTTTTTCCCTTAACAAACTGAGTTAAAAGACCATTTAGCACAACTGTCACTGTTAGTTCCTTCAGTGGTACTTCTGTGAATGAATCAGAAAACTCTAAAGCTGGAAGGGACTTGGTCCAAGTCTTTCCTTGAGACAGGTGAGTAGCTAAAGCACCTAGAATACTTAATCTGTTCTCTTCCTGAAGATATCTTAGAAGGAATGCTTAAAATTCTGTCCCATGAAACTTTCTATTTCCTTTAATCACCTCAAATGGTAGCTCCTTGTGTGTTTCATTAAAATCTCTTCTGTTTTGGCTTAAGCTTATTTCCTCCACCATCTTCTGTGGAAATGGGCAGCTAGCTCATTTTTTTCATTATTTTTCTTTGTCCTTTCTTGACTTACAAAACTCAGACATTTGAGATAAAAATATGGGCTTTCCTGGAAGAGGGTCAGTTTCAAGATGTTTGTTAAAGAAGCCAGGTGGTGTTCTGTTCTAGACAACTTACACTGTGAGGCATCTTGGGTTATGTGAAACAGTCATGAAAATAAGTAGTGATCCAAGTGCTAAAAGAAATCAGAATGGGTCTCAGGAGAATTGCCATTTCTTTTTTGTGAGAATCTCTTTTTGGGGGGGAGGGGTTGCTGAAGAATAATTGAGTCTATCCACATAAGACATAAACTGCCCTAGTTTCTCTAAACCTGTATATGAAAAGCAGGGGTTATAGTGGAGGTTGTACCCAGTTGCTGGGTCAAGGTCAGTTTTGTCGATCAAATAAAAGTTTCACAACCTAATGCTTTTTTGTCTTTTCTGAGGCTATTTTAAAACCTTTTTATTCACCTTTGAATTATTTCTTAAAGCATTACTTTATTTTTTCCCCTGTGAAATAGTTATTATTGTTTTTAAGTTGTATTTTGGTTGCCTGGTTTTTGGTGTGTGTGTGTGTGTGTGTGTGTGTGTGTGTATGTCTTTTCAAAATTTAAAATGCCTTAGGTTAAAAAATTAAATGCAGTTGATATTAGGTGATATATATATGTATGTATATATGCACAATATGTATATATATATATATCCAGTATATATATACATGTGTGTGTGTGTGTGTGTGTGTGTGTGTGTACTAGGAAAAAAGGAACTCTCTAGTGTATGGCAAGTTCTTTATTTTTATTTATGTAAATTCTTTGTTCCGTCTTTTCATTGCATTGTAGGTTAAAAATCATTGATTGTTTGGAGTCCAAGACTTGAGTTGGGGGTGGGGATGAGGTACTACTGTTAAAAACTTTGTCTTTTCTATAACTTCTTTAAGAGACCTCTCCATGTGGGAAATTGGAGCAATAGCGATTAAGAAAAGTTTAATATTCAACTTTGAGGGTTGGTCTGAGCATGTGCAAAGCAGAAGTTTCACTCTGCCCTCTTGTGGTAACATGGCTTCACTGCAGCCACTAGGAAATGAAAATTCAATTTTTCCATCCCCACTTTGTGTTTAGTCTTTTGTGTTTAATTATGATAATGAGTTAATAATTATAAAATACATAATACAGTGCCTGGGGCATAGTAAGCACTTTATAAATGATAGCTACTATTATTATTATGAATCTTAGAGAAGTTATAATAATAGAAAATAGTACCTTTACTTTTCTACCTCTTATATTTTTAAAATCTTCACCATTAACTCTAAGGTAGACAGATATTATCTGCTATAGGTATATAGAGAAGATGCTATCTATTATCCATATTTAAGGATGGCGAATCGAAATATAGAGAAGTGATAATTTAATTCTGATTAACAAGTCCTCCAACATGCCATGGCAGTGTCCTCACTGTTATCCTACAGTCTTTCACTTTCTATTTTATGTTACCTGTTTGTTGTCCTTACATTGCTTGTAGGTTTCAGATGGTGCATGTTGGTTACTGTAATTGTATGAGGATTAGTTGTTAGATAATTCATAAGGGATTCTTCTCATTCTTACCAAACTCTTACCATTATGGAAGTGGCTAGTTAACATTAAGACAGCTATTAAGAAACAGGCACTATAATATATGGTAATATTTTTTTTTTAGGGAATCAGTGCTGAGATTATGTGCTCAAAAGGTAATTTAGGTCTCTTTCTAGAGTGGATGGCAAAGTTGTCCTTTTAAATGTATTTGACATAAGTCATGGCCTTTAAGAATATAAATTGTGGTGTTGTAATTGAGGAAGAATTGTAGCTTGCTTAATTCATGATATCATCTGCAGTGATAATTTCATTTACTAGATTTGACATTTATCATTACAGTAAATTAATATTTATTGTATTGAAATAAAACAGTTGAAGAAGAAATAACTTTATAATCAATCCTCCATTCCCAGTAGTAATTGTGACTTTGAATTTTTTTTTTTTTTTTGGTAATTGTTACATCCTTAAATTGTTCATTAATTACTAAGAGAGGAACCTTTAAGCCAAAGCATTTACTTGCCTTCACAAGGGAAGAAAATATTAACGAGAAGAGTGGTGACTTCACCTTTCCTGAGAACACTGGGAGGAAGGTGTGAATTAGCAAATCTGAAGAGGATGGGTCGGCTTTTGGTTGGTCCCTTGTGTTAGCTTGGGAGGTGATATATTCTATTTTCAGCCCATAGCGAGTAGGGAAAATGGACATTGTTACGAAGTTATAATGTCATTATTATTTGTATATAGTAGCTGGGTGATGGATTGGATAGAGTGCCAGGCCTGGAGCCAGGAAGACCTAAGTTCAAATTTAGCCTCAGACACGAGCTGTATGACCCTGGGCAAGTTATTTCACCTTTGTTCCTCATCTGTAAAATGGGGATATTAATAGCCTCTTCCTTCCCGGGTTGGTGTGAAGACCAAATGAGATAATATTTGTAAAGTGCTTAGTTTGTACATAGTAAGTATTATATAGATGTTAGTTATTGTAATTATTATTATTAATTATGTCATTACATTATTTTTATACTGCATCGTAAGTTCCCAGAACATTAGAGCCCCTTATCTTTTCTAGCTTTTATTCTTTTTCTATTGATACTTCTTATAACAACAAGATTGAAAAGAGACAGTTTGATAAAACTAACCAACATGAGTTAGAAAAGTATTTGCAGAGTTTTACATCTGGAGTTCTTTTACCTTTCTAATGAATGGAAGGGAGTATATTTTCTCATCTCTTCTTCAAGGACTAGCCCATTCACTATGATTACATAGCATTTAAGGGTTTTTTTGTGTGTGGTATTTCTATTTACATCATCATCATTGTGTATAAATATTTCTTTTCCTTGAGTCTACATATTTCACCCACTTATCAGTTCATCTAAATCTTTCCATTCATATTCATAATTTCTTGTGATAGAATATTTCATGATATATATTACATTAAGAACATTTTATCCATGTGTTTAATTTTTATATTATAATCACTTATAGTTATTTCCGCATCGAGAGAAGTTTCACAGTAGAATAGTTAAGTAAAACTAGTAATATGGTGACTTTATCTGAAAGTTTATGCAATATTTCATATCTATAGTAATCCCCTCCATTATTTAAAAAAAAATTGAGAAATTTATTGTTTTTCCCTCTCACCTATTGGGGGGAAAAAGAAATTTCTTGTAACAAATATGCATAGTTAAGTAAAACAAATTCCCTTGATGGCTGTATACAAAAATTTGTCTCAGTGTGTACCATAAATCCATCATTGCTATGTAATGGATAGCATGTTTCATTATCCTCAGTCCTCTGAAATCATGAGTGGTCATTGTACTGATCATAGTTCTTACAGCTTTCAAACATTGTTCATTTTTAAGTGTTGTTATTGTATACATTGTTTACCTGTTCTGCTTATTGTATTCTTCCTAAGTTTGTGGAATGTTCAAAATTGTTCATTTTTGTAATATTGCAAATTGTTCTTCTGGTTCAATTTCCTTTACTCTATATCGATGCATATAAATTGGTCACATCCATGACTTATTTAGCTATTCTTTAATTTATGGTTATGCCTGTGGTTTTCTATTTTGTTGCCACTGTAAAAGAAGCTGCTGTAAATATTTTTGCTTTTAATTTCTTTGATCTCTTTTGGGCATAAGGCTTAGCAGAGGTATAGCTAGGTCAAAGGGGATATACAAAGTTTAGTAACTTTTCCATAATGGTTGTGTCTGTTCACAGATCTCCTAGCAGTGCATTTTTGTGTCTGTTTTCTCATAGTGCCTCCAACATTTATCATTTTCCTTTTTTTTTGCCATCTTTGCCACTATGATGGACATGAGGTGGAATCTAAATCTCTTATTAGTAGTAATTTGGAGCATTTTAAAATTTCATAGATAGCCTGGGGTTCCTTTCCTTGAGAACTGTCTTTCTGTATGATTAAACTATTTACCAGTTGGGGAATGGCTCTTGTTATAAATTTGAATAAGTTCCATATATAGCTTAGAAATAAAACTTTATCACAGAAACGTACTGCAGAGATTCCACATCCCTCTCCAGTTAATGGTTTCCCTTTTAATCTTAGGTTTATTAAATGTTTGTGCAAAAACTTTGAAATTTTACCTAGTCAAAATTATCCATTTTTTCCTCTGTGTTCCTCTCTGTATCTTCTTTGGTTATGAACTTTTCTCTTATTCGTAGATCCAGTAGGTAATGGAAAAACCATCTTTCTCTTTTTGTATGTGATATACTATTTTATGTCTAGATCCTGTGCCCATTTGGAGCTTATCTTTGTATAAGGTGTTGGTCAAGACCCAGTTTCTTCCATATTACTGTCCAATCTTCCCTGCAGTTTTTGTGAATTTGAGTTCCTATTTTAGTAGATAAGGTCTTTGTGTTTATTGAATACTAGGATAATAGATATATTTGTTTTTGTATGATGTGCACCTAATTAGTTCCACTAATATGTCCCTGTATTTTTAACCAATACCAATTGTTTTTAATAATTACTGCATCGTAGTATAGAGATCTGGTGCTGCAAGGACACCTTCATTTTCATTTCTTTTCATTATCTTTTTTGAGATTCTTGCCTTTACTTCTTTGTGAATTTTCTTCTTTTTTCTAGTTATGTAAAGTAATCTTTTGGTAGCTTGATTGGTATATCACTGAATAAGCAAATTAATTAGGTAGTTTTGTCATTCTTATTATTTTAGTTTATCCTACCTTTGATAATTAATAGTTTTCCAATTATTTCAGCCTTTGTTTATGTAAAAATTATTTGTAATATTTATAAAGTTCATGTGTTTATATTGGAAGGTAGATTACCAAGTATTTTATACATCTGTAGTAATTTTAAATAGAATTTTTCTTTCTATTTCTTCCAACAGAATTTTATTGGTATTATGTAGAAGTGATGATTATTTGTGTGTATTTATTTTATATCTTAAAAATTTGCTAATGTTACTAATTGTTACAATAAATTTTTAATTGATTCTTTAGAGTTGAGTATATTATTGCATCATCTGCAGAAAGAGATATTTTTATTTCATCTTTACTTATGGCCATCCCTTCATTTCTTTTTCTTATTTTAGTGTTATAGCCAGCATTTCTAGTACTGTTTCAAGTAGTAGTGATGACAGTGGACATTCTTTTGTCATCCCTAAATTTATTGGAAAGGGTAGCTGTTGGTTTTTATATTATACATATTTATACACATACATGATCAAAATGTGTGTATATGTATACATAAAGTTATATATACATATACTATTTATCATTTTAAAGAAAGGTCCATTTCTTTCTATGTTTTCTAGTAGTTCATATTTGTGTCATGGAAAGAACTTGGTAGGATCTCTTTTGCATTTTTGAAAATAATTTATCTAATCTTGAATTAATTTTCCTTTGAATTTTGATAAATTCACTTGTGAATCTATTTGGTCCTGGACTTTTCTCTGGAAGTTTATTTATGTCTTGTTTAATATTTTCCTCTGAAATTAGATTTTTTTAATTATCTATTTCTTGTCCTGTTATTGGATATTTTTAATTTTCACTATTTCATTTAAGTAAATATTCACTATTTTATTTAAGATGTTAGTTTTATTGGAATATAATTGAGCAAAATAATTTTAACAATATTATTTCTTCGTTTGTCGTGAACTCTTTTAAAAATTTTTTTGATAGCAGTAATTTGGTTTTCTTCTTTAACTTTTTAAATAAAATTTTCAATGGCTTATTGTATTTTTTCAAAAGCTTCTAGTTTTATTTGTAAATTCAATTTTTGGGGCTTTGAATTTTGATAATTTATGCTTTTTACTGGATTTATATTTTGATATTTAATTAAAAAAACTTGTTGGATTTTTAGAATTTTTTAAGTCTCATTCCCAATGCAATTCATGGACTTGTTCTTTCTCTTTTTTGTTGATAAAAGTATTTAGAGATCCAAGTTTTCCCCTAAAGACTGCTTTGTTGCACCAGAATTCTGGAGTGTTGTCTCGTTGTTCTTGTTATCTTTAATTAAACTATCATTTGTGTCATTTGTTCTTTGACCCAACAGTTCTTTAAAATTAAGTGTTATTTAGTCCTTGGTTAATTTTTAACTTTTCTTTTCATAGCACTTTATTTAATAAAGTTTTAATTGTATTGTGATCAGTAAAGGATATGTATGCTATTTCTGCTTTTCTGCATTTGTTTGTGAGGTTTTTATGTCCTAACACATGATCAGTTTTTATAAAGATGCTATGCACAATTGAGAAATATGTATACTTCTTTCTATTTCCATTCGGTAATTTCAGAGGTCTGTCCTATCTAATTTTTCTAAAATTCTAGTCAGATTCTTAACTTCTTTCTTGTTAATGTTTTGGTTAGAGTTATCTAGAGCTGATAGGGGTAAATTGAGTTCCTCAGTTTTAAGAGTTTTATTATTTGTTTCTCTTTATAATTCATTTGGTTTTTCCTTTAATTTTTTAGAAACCATGTCATCCTGTACATATATCAGTATTGATGTCAATTCATTGTCTATATTGCCTCTTGGCAAAATGTAAGTTCCCTTTTTATCTCTTCAGTTCATTTTTGCTGTTGTCTTCTGTAAAATAATAATTGCTAACCCCTAGATTTTTTTTAGTTCAGCTGATGTATAATAGATTTTGTTTTAACCCCTTAGCTTTTTCTTCTCTTTCCCTGTTTACTTCAAGTTATTACCATTTTTCTTTTTAATCTTTTCTTCACTATTACCTCTCCAAGCTTAAGGTTTGTTTTGCTAATGACTCTGAATCTACCCTCCCTTTTATATTCTCCTTTCCCTTCTTCCTATCTGTGCCTCTCTTGAGTTAAATGTGTTTTTTACACTAAACTTGTGTATGTGTTCGTGTATCACAGTTTGTTTAACCATCTTCCAATCGATAGGATGCCCATATGTAGTAAAACGTATAAAAACTTTTTAAAGTTGATTTAAAAAAATTTTCTACTATTTTGAATTGTCTGCCTCCCTACTCTCCTTCCTTAGTGTGGATAATTGAATTTACTTTTCTCTTGTTTCTCTTAAGTATTAAGGACTACTATGGGACTTTTGGTCACATAATAGTGAATAGAATTTAAGATTGGTAGTCAGACCAACCTGAAGTTTCATCCTGGTTGAGTTTCTGATTCAGAGAAATAGACAGAGTCATTTGTTCCCTTGTCAGATATTTGCATCAGTTTTTACTAATTTACTTCAAGGAGATGAAGGTTACTCTGAAAAATCCTTTGAGCTCTATTATAACTTTATTTTCCCAAACTCTGCCTTACTGGATTTTGGTTTATTTTCTTCCTCTACACTTATAGCCCTTTATGCCCATATGCATACTTTGCTTTGTGCTACATTTTAGCCTCATTTTCCCAGATTCTGCCTGGCTGGATTTTGGTTTGTCTCCCTCCTTCAAATTTATGTCATTCTGTACCCCTCCTACATACTTAGTTCTAATTTCTATAATAATTATTTGTCTACAAGTCATCTCGGCTAAGTTGCTTGTGGGTAGGGATAATTGTCTGATTTATCTTTGTATCTTCCATGATACAGTAGATGGCTTGTCACAATTGATTCCAGCCAAGCTGTCCCTCTTGTTCTCCAGAACTCAGCATCCCCACTTCTTGCCTCCATACCTTTGCATAGGCTATCCTCCTGCCTAGAATGCACTACTTTCTTACCTCCAAGCTCTTTTTTGAATCCTTGTTCATGTTCTCTGGGAATCCTTTCTTGCTCCTAGTGGTTGTTAGTACACCATCCTTCCTTCTCAGATAATCTTACATATCTTCTCTCTTTACACCGTGTACCTGCCCTCCACCTATAGAAGCTTTTTAGAGTAAGCTATCGTTTTCCATTTTGTCTTCATATCCTGAGTGCCTGGCATATGGGTATGTGCTTAATAGATATTTGTTATTTTGGATCGAATTATTGAAGACTAGACTG
Source organism: Pseudochirops corinnae (assembly GCA_028646515.1). Classification (NCBI taxonomy): domain Eukaryota; kingdom Metazoa; phylum Chordata; class Mammalia; order Diprotodontia; family Pseudocheiridae; genus Pseudochirops; species Pseudochirops corinnae. The sequence continues at coordinate 102,350,991 of CM053589.1, forward strand.
GAAAGAACCTGGACTGTTTTGCTGAAAAGAGTTAATTCACCCAAGGGCTGAGATATATTCAGTCTTGCTGGTAGAGTGGAATGCTTATTCCTTTTCATTCCCATTCTAGTTTTTCAAGGCACTCTCCTAGGAAGAACAAAACTTTTATGGTTTTTTTCCTGAGACTGCCTAGGCTCTATACATCCCACATGTATCTAACCTCTGAGGTCTGATACTTGCCCCAATAGCTCAAGAAATGGAAAGTCTTATTTATTATTCCCAGATTCATTGATTTGGGAACCCCCAATGACTAAAGTTTATATCCCTAGGATGAAAAAAGATTTGTCATCAAAATTGCTCCAGATGAAGTTTTGGTTTTCTCTAATTTTGGCCTCATAGATATACTAATAACTCATAGTCGTTGAGTGATCAGATGACTGGCAGAAACTCGGGGCCTCTTCAACCAAAATAGGAAATCTCTTGCTGAGTTATGCAGAGGAAAACAGTTGTCTTTCCAGCCTTTTAAACTACAGTCTAGTGACTGGTATTAGCTGTTTTCCTGTCAGCAGATGGCAAACAGCTACACTGATATGATTCTTATTTGTAATTCATTCCTGTGAAGTTCAAAAACAACTTGGTGAGATCGGAGGGGACATCTCATTGTTATGCTGTAGGACCCATTTATGGCAAATTAAGACAGATTAAGTTCCATTTGTTGTCGTGTGGCTTACAAAAAAAAAGGTTGCTCTAGGACAGTTTCACCTAAGGGCATTCTTGGTAGCAGTTTTCAGATCTGGTTTCTTGAAGTAAGGCTTATTAGATGTAATAGACGCTTTTTAAATAGGTTGTGCTTCTAGTTTGGTTTTTCAGAGGCAGAAATAATCACCAAATGTAGAGGTATATTGCTGTACAGATTCTGCAAAGTCCAAATACTGTATTTTAGCTGTGTATTTTTTATTCCCTCTCTTTACCCTGTCTTGATTTTGGTCAGTCTGTTTCACTTCCTTTTTTCCATTTGTATTTGATGCCCAGTACATAGGCAGATTATGTAGCCCACTACTCTTCCTTCCAAAAAAGAACATTAGCAACACCTAGAGTGCCCAAAAGAAACATAAAGTCTCAGAACTAGAAAGTTCAAGTTCATTTCTTCAGTCTGATGCATAAGTCTTTCTTATCATATCCTGACAAACTGTTGTGTTAGTCTCCATTGGAACATTACTAGTCACAGGAAATTCACTGCACCCATGAGAGTGCCCATCCCATTTTCAGATAGGTTGAATTGTTAGAAAGGCTTTCCAGAGAGACAGAGACAGAGAGAAAGACAGAGAGAGGGAGAGAGAGAGAGCGCGTTTCTTAAATATTTCTTGGGAACATTTAACTTAATAGGAAAAACTAGCAAGATGATAGACAGTATGTCATAGTTACAGTATTCTGAAAGAGAAACGCTCAGTTATTGGGAATTCATGGATAGGAGTTATCATAACATTATCCCCAGTATAGGGTCACAGAATAAAACTCAGATCGATAAATGTGCATTTGTGATGTCTGTATTTATATGCAATGAATCTTCAGAATTAAACGACTTTCATTTTCAGAAATTGACTTGTGTTTTTATTTAACTTACTAACAATGATCCCAGTTCTAGTTAGCAAAGCACAGCCTTCTCTGCCATCTCTGTATTGCATTTTCAAAATAAGTCACTAATCAATGCACCTGGACACTTCACTAAATGATAAGTGCATTAGAAACAGCTAGTGAATGGGTGAGGCTCTACCACCTGTTCTGGAACCTATTCCATGTTTTGACAATTTACCCATTTGTACAAGCCTTTCTTTCATGACACCATCATCTGTTTCCTTTTCTACTTTGTGCTAAATTACATCATGTCAGTACTTTGCTAAACGTTATTTTGAGCACATGCGTTATCTATATCATAACACTTGATGCATTATATACATGGGTGTCCACTATGATACAGTGTATATGGTATCTTTATGTATATACACGCATGTGCACACCTTAATACTTAAGTGGGATGTTTTTACTGTTGGCACAGGCTGCAACACATCCATGCCTTCTCATTCTCAGTGATTCTTGTCTGTTTTTCTGCCTTAATATTCTTTAGAACATCTCTTCAGTGTACTGGAGCCCTTCAGTTAGTTCTTTTTAGATTCTGTACTTAACAGTTTTTAAGAATCTGTACCTACCAGCTCAGAATGTCTGTCTGTTATCCATTACTTTCATTATATGACTGACCCACCTGCCTCTGTTTGCAATCATAATTTTCTTGGATGGTATAAAAAAGTATCTTCGGTTTGGCTTTTAAAGCTCATTATTATGTGGCCCCTTCCTACCTTTCTGTGTTTTTACACCTTACCACCTTCCAACTGCTCAGTGAAGTGGCACTGGCTTCTTTGTTGTTCCTTGCATAAAACACTCTATTTACCTGATGGAATTTTCACTTGCTGTCCCCTCTGCCTGGAAGAATTTTTTTCCTTTCTTTCCTGTCTCCTGATCTCCTTCAGGTCCTAGTTAAAATCTCACCTTGTGCAGGGAAGCCTTTCCCAATTCCCTTTCATGCTAATACTTTCTATTGAAGATTATTTCCAATTTATGTTTGTACATAGTTATTTCATGGTTTTGGTTTTTTTTTTTTGCTTAATTAAATGTAGTTATTTCATGTTGTGTGCATTGTTAGACTGTGAGGTCTTTGAAAATGGAGACTGGTTTTTTTTCCCCATTTTATTTATATCCCAGCACTTTGCACGCTGTCTGGCATATAATGGATGTTCAATATATGCTTGTTGACTTGATTTAATTTGGCTTAATTTTATATCCTGTATGTTGCTAACTTCATGGTGTCAGAGTTCACCTTTGGAAGCTTGTCATAGGCTATGGTGCCCAGTATGTGTTTTTCTGTTGTCCTTTGGATCACCGATGATTTTGATTCTTCTGAGATTGTTTTTTCCATGATTTCTAACCTAACATTACTTGGAAAATATTTGTATTAAAAAAAGATACAATTTTGTATCAAGGGAAAGATTGGAATCATTGAAAACATTGTATAATTCCCAAAATGTAATCCAGCTTATTCTCCTTTTCCTATTTAATTCTGGGCTCAGTTCATTGCTCATTTACTGTGCCTGTTCAGGATGTGTATCAGTGGGCTAAATTAATGGACTGGCCATAAAACTGTATGTTATAGTCTGAATAATAGGTATTTTTAATTCATTTCGTTTTTCCTGTATGGATTGTTGAGAGGCAGTGAGGCCTAGAGAATAGTTTGCCTCAGAGCCAGAACAAGCAGGGTTCAAGTCCTGGATATGTACTGGTTGTATAAACTTGGTAGAGTCCCTTAACCTCTCTGTGTTTTAAGCAACACTCTAATAGGTTGCAGAAGAAATGCCCACATGCGTTGGTAGAGAGTGTTCCTTCATACAGGGGAAATTAACAGGTCTCTAGTTCAAATGCTAGTCCTTGTAAGGCTTAAATCTTCAAAGTGATCACACATCTCACTATAATATAGTATTATAGGGAAGCTTGGTAATATTTGGGTGCTTGGTGTAATCAGAACGTTATCATCTGTAAACAAGAACCCCATTAGGACCTAACCACCTAGAGAAAATTCCTGTGCCATCTGGACTGTATGTCAGACTTCTCTTTGACGGTGATGGACACATTTGGCTAGTAGGCACTTCTCTTATTTTATGCCTTGTTTGACACTGAAAACCAAAGAAATGTTGAACAAGGTAATCTCTGTGGTTGCATTTATCATGACGTATTAATGAACTTGAAGCATGGATGAGAAACTCCTTATTAGAGAACAGTTGTAAAATTTTGCTCTACAAAATCAGATACATTTTTATAATTAAACAGTAAATATTAAGAGGGTCTTAGGTTCTTTTATTTCCTCTATTTGTGCTACTTCTGGATCCCTAGACTTTGTCTCAATGATCCCTTGTGTTGGTTAACTTGTTGATTTTGTTCACTATCCCTTGAGATCAATTTTTGATGTATGTCCTCTGTAGCACATCTATGTGTGTATGTGTGTGTGAATGTATATATATGTGTGTATATATATATATATATATATATATATACACATAAATATATATGCATATAATGGCTAAAGCTCCTAAGGGATTAGTAAATTAGAGTATATTATTTCTGTGTTGACGTGCCTGTTTTCTAATTAGTGGTTAATGGATGCTTCCTGCTTTCATTTGGCGATGTAAGCACACCAAAATGAAGATGTTTGTTGCAACTTGACAATGATAAATTTTGCTTGTGTTACCTTCTTTGTTCTCAAGGCAATTAAAAAAAAACCCAACAACAACAAAACCCTCCACTCTTTCACTATATCAATGAGGAAAATAGCCTTTTAGTTAAGTGAACAAACCATTAGGTAGAGAACAGAAGAATACTCACTGACACGGTCTATTAATTTGTTGATCAGTGATGGCCATTAACTGAATTTATTTATCATAAAAATTAATAATGAAGATACTGACAGATGCAAGCGTCTGTCTCTGCTTTGCTTTACTTTCTCCTTGTCATATCCTTTTAGTGGTTTCCCTCTGTCAAGTTTTTAGTGACTAATTTGATGAGACTTCATGGTTTCCCTTGGGATTATCTGCCATCTTCTAATAGTAAAGTCCCATTCCCAGAAAAGGGGGAGGGAATTCCGGGGGGGGGGGGTCCTTGCTGTTGTTTAAAATGTTCTTTCTTTTGATTCTTTTTGCTTTCTGATCTTCTTTTTTTAGGTCCATCTTAAACTTTTTTCTCCTTTCTCTGTACTTGCCAGGACTTTTTAAAAACTGTCATATGTAGATCCTTGAATAGCCCTATTTTTTTTTGTCCTTTCCCCCTTTACTTCTCTTTTTCTCTCTCTCCTCAGGAAAAATACAGTTTTTGTGTTTTTTCTTTTTATACTCAAATCTTCTACAGTTGTGGATTTTAATACTTCCTCTTGTCTGCCTTTATGTCTAGACTTTTAAATTCCCCAAACATTTCTTCCCTTAAGTATACCATCCTCCTTCTGCTGAAGTCAGGGTAGTCTTGAGTAACAAGAATTCAAGTAGCTACTCATCATGAGTACTACTAGGCTTAACACTTCCAAGTTCTTGCAATCAACTAATTTATTATTCCCCGTAAATAGCAAATCTAGTAAACTTAAAGGAGTAGACCTAGTGACCTGGGTATCTGGTAAGTTACAATTCTCTCAGAAGAATGAGGGGGAATGGAAATAATTTATTCTGGAAACTCAGACAGCAAAATGGTTTGTATAGCTTTAAACAATTGGAATATAGTTGAGGATGATGAATCCATCCTTCTGATTTGATACTTAATAAATGCCTGTTGCCTGATTTATTTTCCTACTTTTTTAACTTTCTCTGCTTTTCTACTTCTACTCACATATGTATTTAGCTTTTCAGGTGTTTTTCTTGCTAAATTTTTTTTTTGCCTTTTTTTTGAGGAGGGGAGGACAGGGCATTTGGGGTTAAGTGACTTGCCCAAGGTCACATGGCTGTTAAGTGTCTGAGGCCTAATTCGAACTCAAGTCCTCCTGACTCCAGGGCCAGTACTCTACTCACTGTGCCACCTAGCCGCCCTATTGCTAAAATATTTTTATTGTAAAGTTGATAAGGTTTGCCTCTGTCCCCTCTTACATCTGTTACTCAGGATATAACTCATTCTGGTACATTTTTAAGTAGTGGAAGTGATTCCCTTCTAAAAGAGGTAACATAGGTACAGAGATACATGCCTAGATTTGGAGTTAGAGGATCTGAGTTCAAATCCTAATCCTCTTGCTTGCTACCTATGTGACCCATTGGGCAAATCATTGAATTTCTCTGGTCTTTATTTCCATATATATATAATGAAAGCCAAGTATTGGACTCAGTTGCCTCCAAGGTACCTTTCATCTCTAAATTGATCATCCTGTGATCCTTCAAGATTTCATATATGGACTGAGACCATCTTTAGTGTTTTCCATCTATGTCTTGAATTTCTGGTGTATTAGTCGGTATGTTTGTGTTATTTTGCTGTGTCTTTTCTCAGAAGCAGCTAGGTGGCTAGAGAGCTGCACTTGAAGTAAGAAAGACCTTAGTAGGTGCTTAATAAATTCTCCTTCAGGGCCTGACACATAGTAAGTACTTAATAAACCTTCCCTTCCTCCCTGCTTCCCTGCCTTCCTCCCTCTCTACTTCTCTCTCTCTCTCTCTCTACTTCTCTCTCTCTATTTCTCTCTCTCTCTCTCTCTCTCTCTCTCTCTCTCTCTCTCCCTCTCTCTTATCTACTTAGATTTAGTCACTCTTTGTAAACCTGTGGTGCATCTCATATCTCTTATAAATGATGCTACAATATGTAAGAGATTTGTGATTGCAGGGTTGTGGAAATTGACAAACTTTCTATGACTGGCATTTATTTATAAATGATAAAGATGGCAAACTTTCTCTGACTGGGTAGATGATCTTTGAGATTTACTTTAGCCAAAAAACATATCATCCTCATTCCAAACTGGTGATAGCCTTTTTTGAAGAAAGTCAGGGGACGGGTGTGCATTTCATTGCTGGGCCTGTGCAAAGTGCTTCTTTGTCTTGATGGCTTTTTTATCTGCCATACCCTACATAATTGTAGTGACTGCTTGCATATCATTTTCTTGGTCCTGCTGTCTTACTTTCTGTAGGCTTTCCTTTGTTTCTTTGAATTCTTGATGTACATCATCTCTTATGGCACAATATTCCCTTACCTTCACATACATCAGTTTGCCTACTTATTTCCCAGTCAGTGGAGACCACTTTGTTTCCAGTTATGTGCCAATCTAAAGAGGACTACTGTGAATATTCTGTAATATATGGGATCTTTCTTTCTGTCATTAACCTCCATAGGGGTGTCTACTTAGTAGTGAAGTTTCTGAGTGTAATAAGTTGAGGGAGTGTTATAATTCCAGTTTATTTCCCAGAATTATTGGACCAATTTTCACTTCTGGTTACCAGTGGTGGAGTGTTTTGCTGTGTGTCCATGGCATCTCCTTATCTTTGAGAATGACAAACAGCAACTTCCTAATACTTTCCAAAACTGTTTATGTCTTTTGTCATATTTTCTACTTGTATAGATACGAAGTAAAGTATATTTCTATTACTAGAGCTTTGGAGCATTTTTTTCGTGGTTGTTGATCATTTGCACTTATTTTTGGAAAATAGTTTGTATTCTTTTACCAATTCTCTATTGGAAAATGACTCTTGTTTTTATTTTCTTCCTGTTTCTTGAATATCAGACTTTCCAGAGGGATTTAATGCAAACATTCATGATGTTTCCACTTATTCTAGTTGCATTAGTTTTGTTTACAGAAGAGCTCTATAATTTTATGTAATCAACATTTTCTCTTATTTTTTATGATAACCTGTATCTCTGGTTTAGTTAAGAATTTACCCCATAGCTCTAGTTGCAAAATGTTTCTCTTTTTGTTCTTTCAAAATTTTTAAAAAATGATGTGACCTTTAAAGTTATGTTGCATATCCATCTGGAGCTTATGGTGGTATATGGTCTAAGCTGCTGGTCTCAACTTAATTTCTGCCAAACTACTTTTTAGTTTTCCCAGAACCTCTTTTTAACTAGGCAGTGATTCCCCAAGTTGTTTATGGTTTTTTTTTTATTGCATACTGTGTTATTGTGTTTACTTGTTTCTGAAGATGCTTATCGAGGCTGTTCCATTGATCTTCTTTCCTGTTTTTAAACCAGTTCCGAATAGTTTGAGATGTAATATTGCTGTGCCCCTTTTATTTTTACTTATTTAGGCATTATTTTCTTTCAAATGGTAGAAGTTTTTGTTTTTCTAAATAAATTTGATTTTTCTGTCTAGTTCTACAGTTACTCATTTGTAGTTTGATTGCTAGAGCACTAAATTTGTAAATCAATTTAGTTAGCATTATCCCATTGATTTGAGGCTGAGGCATTAAGGTGCTGCAGTAGATAAGAGTACTGGATCTGGAGTCAAGGAGATCTGAGTTCAAATGCAGCCTCAGACACTAGCTGTGTGACCTTAGGCAAGTCACTTAATGTTTGTCTACCTCAGTTTCCTCAGTTGTGATATGGCATCCATCTGTGTTATTCTTAAATCTGTAATTATAGCATATTCTCCCAAGGGTTGTTGTGAGAATAAAATGAAATGTTATTAATTGCTTTTTAAACCTTAAAGTACTATATAAATGCTAGTTATTATTATTATTGTTATTATATAAAAATCTTTTAAACCTTTGTTTTCTACCCAAACTCAGAGCTTCTTTCAACAGAAAGAAAACGATTTTCGTTGTTTGAGTGATACCCAAAGGGTATTCTTAGACTTCCATTAATATGCTCCTCAGTTTGTTTTCTATGGAGAGAATTATGTCACCAATACTTCTTTTGCATATTGATTATATTGCTTTCAATTTATTATTACTTAGGAGTCCCAGTTTTTAAAAGCCCGATACATAAAAATCTAGACTTATAAGACATGCACATTTTTAAACAATTATTTCCTTTTAAAAAGTTGAATTGAATTATTTATGTCTTCTATTTTAAATTAAATTTATAATGATATAAATTTTATTAATAATAATAACTTGACAGTTATATAGTGCTTTAAAATTTACCAGGAAAACCTAAGTCCAAATCCCATTTCTGACTCATACTGGCAGTCTGACCTTAGACAAGTAGTTTCTTAGAATTTTAGCCAACTGTCTAAGATTGAAGGTTTCAGCAGTGGTCAACAGAGCTTCCTCATTGTGATTTCCTTATACCAGTTAAATCACAGGTCCAATATCTTTTTTTTTTTTTACGTTGTTTAAAGTTTGCATATATTAGTGAGAATGTATTCCTTGACCACATTTTCAGTTATATTTAGAGGATCTTCATATCCACTTAAGACTGAGTTAATAGGGGCAGCTAGGTGGCGCAGTGAATAGAACAGGAGTCAGTAGGACCTGAGTTCAAATGTGGTCTTAGACACTTGACACACTTACTAGCTGTGTGACCTTGGGCAAGTCACAAGCCCAACTGCCTTGCCTACTCCTCTCCAAAAAGCAACAACAACAAACAGACTGAGTTAGTGTGATCAATTACATTTCATTAAATTTTTGGGACCCGCCAGGAAATATCAATGTTTTTGTAACATTAGTGGGGTGCTTTGCAATCTTTTGAGCTTGAGCTGAGGAGTCCTCATGCGATGCACCATTTAGTAAATCCTAGAACATTCATTTATGATGTTTAATACTTAAATGGAATTTTCTCAAAATGCCCAATAATTTAATCAGAAGCCAGATTGATTCTTTAATTCTACTATATATTTTCTTCCACTTAACTACTTCTCTCCAGAAACCTTTCATTGTTTTTAATGATGCTTTAACAGAGTTTTGATTTCATCCATGAGGATACTTCCACCCTCTACTGATACACATAACCATCCCTCCATGCTGTAGTATATAAAGTATTGTGAGTTCTTGCTGCCGACACAAATCCCCTACCTGTTCACCAACTCTCTGGTGATGAGCCTCACCAAATTTAGCTAGCTTGGGCTTTGGTTGACAGGCACTCAGAATTGGTCACTGGCCCATACTTGAAGCCCCTTCAGACTGGTCATGTTAACTTAAAATAGGCTTTGAAAACCCAACATCATCTCCACAACATGGTAAATTTTGACTGGTAAGAGATTGATACAACAAGACTGATTTTGGGAATAAATATTTTGCCCATTAAAAGCAATGATTTGGGGAGAAGCTTGCAGAAATTCAGTGCACTTCTCTTATAAATGAGTGAACGGTAATCCAGTTGGAAGAGATTATTTTTCTTATTTGTGCCACAGGGCTGTGTGTGGTTCAGGCCCCAAACCCATGTTGAACAAATACTGTGCCATAGTATTGCTCTGGCACTTTCAGCATCATCACACGCTATCCTCATGTTGGGAGTAAAATTGGAACTTTTTACCCGAATTTGTTCAGTTAAATTCAGGATGTGAGGTGTCAGGTTCTGTATGTGCTTCTGAACCATGTGCCAAAGCTCTCTTCCTTCCTTCTAAAGGTTAAACAAACAGCATCCTAATGATAACCACATGGTCAGAATGGTTTAAGTTCAGGGAGAAGGGAAGAGCGGGCTTCATACCCTTTCAAAGACAAAGGTCCCTCTTCAGAGAGGGAGCAGAGTGATGGGCATACTGAGATGGAGTTAGTCAAGAAGGCCCGAGTTCAAATAATGCTCCGATATCAGTTGGGTGACCTGGGATACAACTTAGAATAAGTTAGGGGCAGCTAGGCTTTGCATCGCATAGAGCATTGGACTTGGAGTCAAGAAGGCCCGAGTTCCCTTCTAGGAACTTACTAGCTGTATGACTTTGGGCAAGTCTTTTAACCTTTGTCTGCTTTAGCTTCCTCATCTGTAAAGTGAGGATAATAATAACACCTGCCTTCCGAGGTTGTCCTGAGAACAAAGTGAGTTAATATATGTAAAGTATTTTGCAAACCTTAAAGTGCTACATAAACACTAGTTAGTATTATTAATTATTGGAGCCCCAGTTTGCCTGTCTGTAAAATGGAGGTAAATATAGTACCTCCCTCACAGGACTATTGTGAGGATCAGAGCGATAATGTATGTAAATCACTTTGTAAACCGAGACCGAAATGCTCCATAAAATGTGAACTGTTTTTATTGTTGTTATCATTCTGGCCTCTTTCAGAAAAGAGGGCAGGTGTTTTAGACAACACTTCCTCACCTGTGTCTGGATTGTGATTCCAGCGCATTCGTTTCCAAGTATTCCCTTTTGAACCTAGAAGACATAATATATTTTAGTCCTGGACCTATTGATCAAATGTCTAAGAAGCATTCATGTTTAAAGTATCAGAACCACTTATCGAAAGCAGTTGGGATTACATAAATCTTTGAGTGGGCTGTGTATAAAATCATCTGCACATTTTGCCATCCTAGATTTGGGACAAAATGATTTATGCTCAGCCAAGGCAATGACATGCTGCAAGTTGGCCAATATTAAATATGTGATAACAGAGCACCAGGCTCCCTGTCAATTACTTGGTAATAAAAACTCCACCAACACCACCTGGAAACCTTCCGTAAAGCTTTCTTCTGTTCAGTGATAATTTTGCTCATCTGCTAGAGAATTATAATATGTTCTGCATTCTGTCTTCCAATTTTTAAAAATTCTTTGCTAAGAATATTTTGGCAAAAAAAGATGATCTTCAACAAATCGAAGTGTTAATTTGCTTCTGCTTGTTGCCTACCTCTGATCTGGGGGGAAACTGAACAATTTGTCAGTCAAGTACTGGAAATAAAGTGCTTTCTGCCCTTTGTTCCTTAATTCTGCGCTTCCTTATGTCCCATTTGGTCTTCATCTCTCTAGCCTTCCTTTTATTCATTCTACTACTTAAAAAAAATGATTATACCAGTTCCTACACATTTCAGAAAGATGTTATGAGGAGTTGTAATAATATTTAAATTCTCTGATGCTGAGTTGAAATGTTATCTCATTACAGTAATAAAAATAGCATTTATAGAGCACTTTAAGGTTTACAAAGCACTTTGAAAATATTATCTCATTTTATCCTAACAATAACCCTGGAAGGTAGGCACTATTATTATGCTCATTTTACAGATGAGAAAACTGGGACAGACAGAAGTTAAATGATTTGCACAGGGTTACAGAGCTAGTAAGTGTCTGAGGTCAGATTTGAACCCAGGTTTTCCCACATCTGTGTTCACCATGTCTAGCTCTCTATTCACTGCTCCTCTTGGCTGCCTATAGTGATGGGAATTCATACTACTAATAGAAGTATCAGCTGTTACTGTTGTTTATGTAGTACTCTAAGGTCTGCAAAACACACTCTCTCTCTCTCTCTCTCTCCATATATATATATATATATATATGTATGTATGAATGTGTGTATCTCACTTGATCCTTACAACAACTCTAGCAGATGATATTATTCCCACTTTACAGGCGAGGAAATGGGCTCAGAGAGGTTCAGTTACAGTTTGGCACAATATATGAATGGTGGACTTGGTGACAGGAAGACTTGGGTTTGAATTCTTCCCCAGAAACTTACTAAATGTGTGATCCTGGGCAAGTCACTTAACCTGGACAAGCCTCAGTTCCTTCATCTATAAAATGAGATCAGTCAGTCACGATGTCAGCAAGCACTTACTAAACACCTATTAAGAGGAAAGAACATGTTTAGGAGCTGGAGATACAAAGATAAAAGTGAAAATGGTCTCTGTCCTCAAGGAGGGGTCATGGGAAGAGATTGAGGGATGTTGTTAAGTTTTGATTTTGTACGAGTTCCATTCTATATTGATATAGAGGCAAGATGGTCTTTACCTCCCAAGGAGATTCAATTAAGTACAAGAGCCAATTTGAGTAGAATTGCTAGGCCTTGGCAATTGAGTGGATAATAGAGTAAACAGGAAAAGGGAGAGATTTATAGCTTCATGTTTGCTCTTAGACCCTCTATATAGATAGGCAGCCCTCAAGTGTGGTTATTGCCCCACCCCTAACTCTTTCAAGAATATGGACATGGAGCATATACCTGGGTATGGTAAACTCTCCCAACTAGAGCATGGTGGCAATGATCTGTAACTGTTATGTTTCAGATAAACTTTACTTGGTATCTTCTCCAGTGTCTCGAAGGGGAGTAGAAAAAAGACTTCTCTTTTTGATTCCTTGGCAGCGAGCTCTTGGTACGTTGTCCTGTGAAAAGTGCAGCAAGCCTCCCAGAAGTACCTGGGAAAACCTGTTATGTGATTTTGAGTACATTATGTATTTCTCCCAGGATTCCTTCTGTAAAATTATGTACTTCAAATTATTTTAGATGAAAACTAATTTCTAAATACAAAATCACTATTATTTGGGGGAAAATCCTGAAAAGAGGGGGGAAAGGACCATTTCTATTAAGTATCATAGTATGACATGATAATATCAGGTTTAAATAGACTTTCTGGGTCCTTTGAAACTACAACATACTGCACTTGCTTATTTTCTATTGATGTAGTTTTTCCTGTAGAATAGCTATTAGTGATCACACATGTCATAACTGCTCAAAAGAGTTTTAACTCAGGCTCTTTCTCTAGTGTATTGCTGCCATTTTGAACTCTCCGTTGCCCTTGAATTAATCCTTCCAGACCCAATCTAAATTTCCAGATCATAGTTAGCTAGGTGAAATTTAGGGTAGCTTTTTCCCCCATTCAGAGTTTTAGAACTGTCATAAATGGACTATAAATGATTAACTTGCATTTGAGAAATACTAAACCCATTCCTTGACAGGAAAAGTAAGTCAGAGTTTGTTTCAGAAAACCCCTATTTAAAGTTAACATTGTCCTATGATTTAAAATGAATTTTCTGTCCATGCTGTTCAGTTTCAGTGGGTTAAGACAAGCCTTTCTCTTGATTACTTGCCATTTGGACTTGGTTACATGGAAGGGCCAAATATATACTCTTACTGAATTCAGAGTGCTTGGGAGCATGACTACTATTTAAGGTATCTTTACCGTCTTACCATTCGGATTAGAAGATAAAAAAATTCTACTTTGTTAAAATTAAACTGTACCGATATATCTTTATCATGCTTGGGAGCATGACTACTATTTAAGGTATCTTTACTATCTCACTGTTAGGATTAGAAGATTAAAAAAAATTCTACTTTGTTAAAATTAAACTGTACTGATGTATCTTTATGAGGTTGTGGTATTTATGGTTTACACTGACTAAAGCAAAAGAGGGTCTATAATATGAGTAATCATAGCACGTTGTCTTGGATTAATGACTACAGGGGGAGAATTTACCCTATTTAAAATTAGATATGCCATCTTTTGCGTATATTGGCCATTTTGTTTATGATCGAATGAGCCTCCTGCTTGGAGAAGTAATGGATTATTAGGACTTGCACTTAATTGGCTTGTGAATTAAGAAGTGACAGAATAACCATATAAGAATAAGATGCATTCATTTCTCAAATGTAGCACATTAATTGAAGAAGCTATTGAAAAGCAAGATAGCTGGCAATTTAAAGACAGGGGAAGGAGCATCAGCTCTACTTGAAAAAAAAATATAAGTGATTTAAGGTTGTTAAATTGTATTTATTTCTGGAAGAAAGCTTTAAATTTGTTGCTTTCTTTGTTTTTGGAGTGACTTTGTAAACATAGGTTGAAAGTGAATTCTTAAATAAGGGGTTTGTTTGGGAATTTCAGTTTTTTACAGTCTGCAATGCATTATAAAAGGAACCTTTAATTTCAACTGTGTGCTTTTACATAAAAGCATTTTACATTGTACTGAAAAGATTACATTCTTTTGGCTTTGGAAAAATATTTCCTGTGCAGTTCAACCCATTAAAGCATGTTAGCGTTTCACATCTGGAAACCCGCAGTTGAATCTGTCTTCGATCACAAGTGAAATGAGTTTGGCAGCCTCAGTTTTGCCTCCAGTGAATGTGTAAAAATGTCAGATATTTGTTTACTCCACAAAGCCACCTCGTAACTCAGCACAGTGAGTAGGGGAATGAAATCATAAAGGCGGCATATTAGGTCACTGGCAAAAGTATGTGTGGACTGTTCACTGAAAAGAGCAGGTGTGCTGCTGTAGGTCAGCCTTGCAATGTGTTGGCTACTTTGGGTGCCAGGAGCAGGGAGGGAAGGTATTCTGTCTAGCTCCCTTACTACTCATTTTTTCACAAGCTCTAAATTTTCCAGAAACTCAACCAAACTATTTTATATGTATGAGTAGAACTGCAGAACTTCTCAGATGGGGAGAGCTGGGGGGGATATCTATCCCAGGAGGAAGAAAAAAAAAAAGGTATGTCGATCTAAAAGTTAAAGTATACACAAGATATATGTCGGTTTAAAAATTCAGAAAGTTGTAACTGTAGGATCCTCATGTGTTGATTTGCCCAAGTTTTTGCTCCATCCTTATCCCTCCTCCTCTCAGCAAGGAACTTATTGGTCCGAAGGAAGGCAAGCAGTTCCTCCCTAGCTCTTGCTTTCTTTTCATTGCTGCTGTTGAATCAGGCCCTCTGTGATGTAATGACCTTGTTTACTAGCTTTGACTCTTTAAGATGGTAGCTCCTTTGAGCTCTGAAGAAATGTGTGAATGTTGGAATGTCTGGAATCTCTACAACGCAGTAGGCCTCTCGTTTCTAAATTTACACTCCTTATGGTTATATGGTACCTCCTCTGCGGCTTGAGAAAGAGGCCCTCTTTTATTACTTAAAAAAAAAAAAGACAACAAAAAACCTTGGTAACCCATTCTACACATTGCCCTTTCAGAGCACACCCTTTTAGGTCTGGAGAACACAGTAGACTCTTGTGCCACTGCTGCATATGATAAAACTATTTAAAGGAATCCCATCTTCTAATTGGTTAAAAATCTGCCCTTGCCTTCTTCAGTCCTATGGAATCTTTAAGTCTCTGAATTCCAAAGCTGCTGAAATGGCTCCAGCCTCAGGAATTCATTTGAAAGCGATTCTTTAAAAGGAAAACTAGCAAATGTGCCACATTATTTTGCGACTGTTAAAAATATTCTACAGCGCACACCTCTTTCCCGACATTCACTGTTGTTTATGAGGATTAATTTATGCTGGCAACCTGGCACTGCTCACAAGCACAGCTGAGCCAGTAAAGGGACAAGAAGTATGGTTCACAATTATATCTTCAAAATATGTAAGGAGGTTATAAGATTTTTAAAAAATGGCCATTTGTTTTAGAGGACTTTATGGATCAAGTATAGTTCGCTGTTTTCCTGAGCTTTAATAATGGTAATTTAATGCCTGATAAAGATCAGTTAGGTGTTTAAGAAAAATAGAAAACCTCACATCTAATATATACTCAAATATCTGTTATATTTAAAAAACAATAACAAATAAAACCAGACCTTACAAAGTTTTAATTTGGGGTTTTTGGGGGATAGTATATGAGTAAGAGAATGTCTAGAGTAGAGTTCTGTTATCCATGGAACATATAAATCCATCCCTAATTCTTTTAGCAGATTTGGAATTTAACCCCAAAGAGAAAGTAATCAGATGGTTCAAAAGCAGTAAAATACATATGAATTTCTTCTAACTCTATTAACTAATATTTTCCTGAAGATGTTTTGCAGCCTGCAGTGTTTTCTGGGAAACCCTTGGAGAACTGGCTACCTACTTAAGGGAGCAACTTATCAGGGCGTGGTGTGGTTAGGATCCATGGTATGGGCCTTTCCTTACACAGCTGTTCTGCCCAATCCACTGTGGTCTGAGGATTTTATTCCTTCTCTCGGCATGAAGGGAATGTGTAAGGGGGTAGTGCCCATGACTGGATTCAGCCCAGTCACACTACAGGAGACCATTAATAATGTTCTTATGTCAAACACTGTGTATTTTCCTACACGTGCCTGCCTGATTTAGAGTGGAAGTTGGGAGATCCTCTGTCATCTCTACACTGGCAATAAACTATTTTGAAATAGCAACTGGACCTATTGTCAAGCAGGAGCTTGATTTCCAGGTTGTCTCTTAAGATGGTACACATGGGTATTTTTGGAATCTTTTAAAGTAGCCTTATAGATAGTCACGAGCCTAGCAGAGGTTGTAATTGAAGTAGCCACCCATTTGTCCTGGTCTAAATGAGTTTTTGAGATCCAAAAAATTACTGCCTAGAGTTAACCAAGGTGAATAACCAAAATAGCACTGAAGTGGTCCTGTTCCTTTCCTTCTTCAGCCCTGTTGATTTTGATTTACTAAATGTAAATATATATAGTAAACATTTTTATATTGGCATTCCAATGGCAAACCAGTTGGAAGCCTTTGAAAAAAATGAGCACTTTCAGTAGGCAAATGTTTGTTGAAACTTCAGGTACACATGAAACACTACATTCTTTTTAAAAAAATGTTATACAAAAGAACAATAGTGTAATAACCACAGTAGTATTCCTGCAGCCTACCTACAGTGAGGTGTTTGCCCCTTTTGCTCCTATAAATAGTGACTGGGAAGGAGACAATGAAGACCAAGGGAGTTGGAGATTTAGAAGTAGGTGCTAACTATGAGCCAGTTGTACAGGTATAGAGCAGTACAACCATACAGTTTATTAGTGTCCACGAACTCAGAGTGAAATTGAAATTAAGCTACCATAGGCCTAAAAGCAAGACTAAGTACAAATGAAATTTGAGAATTGAACCCTAAATTTTCACTTTTCCTGGAGCATTCCTTAATCTGCTTTAAAAAAATAAAAAAGAAGAATGCACACAGTAAGGCTGAGAAGAGAAAATATGAAGAGGGTGGTGATTTTGAAGAGACTGGAGGATGTTTATGGAACCAAGGGCTCAAAGCTCATATTTATAAGATTGTCCTCATCGGTGGAGATTGATTAATGCTTCCCACCTGCATGAGGGGCAGATTTGAGAGAGAAGAGATCTTGGTCTTCTGGCTTCTGACTTTTAAGATGGTTCCAGATTCTCTTCAGAGAGATGTCCCTGAAGGGAGAGAAAGATTCTAGGAAGAAGCTTAACATGTGGAGGAGCAAGTACCTTCATCACTTCAGCTTACTACACCAGAGACTTAAGAAGATTTCCCCTTGAATGAGATCTGAGTCTCTCTCGGATGAACTGAGATACCTTGCTTCCAGTGAGAGAGCTCGTTCACTCTGTATTGTCTGGTATGTTCTCATCCATGTAGCTTATCTGATTTTGTTTGGTCCTGGCTTAGATAAATGGGTGCATTCGCTAATTCACTATGTGTAGTTTTTGTATAACTGACATTTGGTAGGAAGGAATATATAGTTGAGAGAACTCTTTCATTAAGGGACAATGATCAAGAACCCAGCTTGAACCTAAAAATTACTTCCCCAAAACTGTTTTGGGGAAGTCTGATAGATAAAAGTCTAGCCCTTTTACGGAGGAAAATAGAATAACCAGCTTCTGACGGCAGTCTCCTGCTTTGTTCTCTTCCCCCTCCGCTGGTAGGAGTCAGTCTCCCTTGGAGAAGGGTAGATAGAAAAGCTTCTAGAGGTATCTATTCATTCTTCCCTTTCATCCATATTTTGGCAAAGAAATGTGGACACATACAACCCTGCGTGGGCAACACACACACACACACACACACACACACACATACATACATACATATCCCTTCCATTTACATATAGAAAGATCTTTTTAGTTTTAGGTTTGATTTGTACACACCTTTCATCCAGAAGGATCACATAGCAATTGGAGCCCTAACTCCCTGCTGATGTTTCTCTCTTATAATGTTGGAGCCCCTTACAGTTTCATAACCACGGCCCAGGAGAGAAAGACAGACAGAACTTCACTCTAGTCCCTGGAATGGAATGCTTTCACCCTTCCCTTTAAATTAAACCTTTGTTAACTCAGACCAGACTGCTTTGAGAAACTCCTGTTAACAAGGAATTTGTTGTTCCAAAGAAAGTAGTTGGATCGTGTGTGTGTGTGTGTGTGTGTGTGTGAGTGTGATGAGTGGGTGGGTGTAATTATACAGTAGAACAATTTTCTTGATTTTCTTCTCAAAATGTAATGGTAGAAAAAGTATATGAAAGGTATAAATTCTTGAAAAAAGTATGGTATATGTGGCATATTAGTCCATCTGCCCATTCGCCTACACACTTATATATTGCTTGTTTGACTGAGAATTTGGACTAACCATTAAGGTAGAGTGTATTACTGTGTTGAGATTTGCAGGCACTAATGAAATAGTACAACAAGGGATGGGAAGTAGCGAATTTAAGAGGCAGGATACAATAATCTCTATTGGAATTTGGATCACCAAATTAACCTCAGCTATTTTTCATGCAAAGAAGCATAAGCCTTCAGGTGATTTGTTCATTAGTGTGGCTACTGCTGGTAGCTGTCAAAGCTACATAGAAAAGTGTTCAAAGTACAGATATAGAGAAGGAAGCCCACATTCTAATATAAATTCAGTACAATCCAATTCAACAAACATTTATAAATGAGAAATTGTGATGGAAATGGAAATCTCTGTAATTTATTCCTGGATGTCTTTAGCAACCTGGTCTCTTGAACAGAATGCTCAGTCTTCTGCAGGCATTCATGAGTGTGCGTATTTAACTCCAAACCATCAGTGTTGGTGCAATCCCGACCATCATGACTATCTTCTGTTTTCCCTGAGTGCCTGTTGCTGCTGCTCCTCTTCATGACAAATGAGCATCATTTGCAGAAGCGGGAGTGTGAAATTTGAATCCTTTTAATATTTGAGATTCTCCCCTTTAATGCGGATCAGTCTAAGCTCGTTGTAATTTTCTCTTAGCACCCCTTTACCCGGTCGATATTTTGGAAGATAACCCCGAAGTGGCTCAGGAATCATCTGTGGCCTACCATTCCACCGTTGGGGAACAAGCTGGCGCTTCTCCCGAGTACTATTCTCTTCCTACTGGTGAAAAGGTAATGTGACAAGTTTCTTAGCATTGAGAGACAGCTAATGAATACTTTCTCCTTTTCCAACTTGGAATGTATGATGAAATTTGTGCTGTTCTTTTTACTTATCTCTCCCTCAAGATTGTGAACATTTTTTTTCAGATAGGAGGTTCATTTGTTTTGAAATTAAATTTTCTAATGTATAAAACTAGTGTAATAGGAGAAGAAAAAAAAAAGAAACCTATCTTGTTAGAAAATAATCACATAATTCAGCATTATGTCAGGCAGAGAGCAGTGGGCAGAGATTTCAGTGGCCTAAATTTGGATCAGTGCAACAAACATTTATTGAGTATCTATGGGGTACAGAGTTCTGTGCAAACTGAGGCAGACAGGAGATAAGAAGTTTACCTAACACATAATAAGAGGATTCTAATTCTGACTCTGCTATTGCTTACCCTTATGACCTTAACAAAGTTATTTCATACCTCTGAGCTAGTTTCCTTATCTGTAAAATGAGGGGATCACAATAAATTGTCACTAAGGGTCTCCTGGCACTAAAATTGTCATTCTGTTTTATTGCTTTTGCATCAGCTCATCATAAACGTGGGCAGTACCGCCAAGTAAGCCAACATCGTTTCAGCTTTGAGGCTGATTTGTTTATTTGTTTTTAAAGCACATTTTGTAATGTATGAGAATTCAGGTTTACAACTTCTGAACTCAAATACTGGCTATTTTCACAGCTGCGGCCCCCTCCAGCAGGCTGAAAGGCTTGGCTGAAGAAGATATGGTTTATTACACTGTACTGAAGCTGTTCCAGAGTTAATTAAAACAATGGTTTGTGCAGTTTACAGTGTGGCTTCCTTGAGATTTGGGAGACAAATATTTTGTAGTCATTCCCAGAAGAAGCCAGTTCATATGGTGTAACTTTCATATGGTTTGCCTGGGGAGGTCCCAGACTTGACACTCATTTAGTGCCCTCTAGTGGAAATATAAGTAATATGACAAGTTAGCAAGGGAACCAAATAAAGTCAGAAGGAAGGCATTTTCTTAAGTCCCTAACTCATTTGGAACCCTTCATCTTTTGGGTTTTAGTTCTTAGGAGTTAGGGCAAGCCGGTTATGGATTGCTTGTGAGATGGAGGGGAACTCTTGGCAGCCCAATACGGCAGGACTCTATATAAAAGTTTCAGCCTTCATTTACTGAGGATTTCACTTTTATGTGTGGCTAAAAGTATAACCGGACCCTCCCGGACTCCCCTTCCCCCACCATTCTGAATGTTATTTATTGTTTTGTCTTCAGCCCAATCCTACAAAACAATACAGCTCTTCCAGCCAGTTGCTTTCCTAAGATATTTTAAACAAAGAAAATGCCTTCAGGGTTTTGTAACTACCCAGCCCAAAAGGGAAGTTTTGATTTAAAAATAAAAAAAAGATTTGATTTCGTACCATCTATGGCCTGAGGCTTGGAGTATCCTAATTGGAAAAAGGATTTGGCCTTTACTTTGACCTTGAGGATGTGGGGTAAACTCCTTGGATTTTGTCCATTCTATCTGGAAAACATGTATTATTTGTCTTTGCCATGCAAGGAACTGTGCTATGTATATGTGCTGGGGATGTAAAGATGAGAAATGATGGGTTCCCTGGCATCCATCATTTTCAAGGATATGTTGTGAAGCTTTTTCCTAGTCAAATCCAATCTCTCCAGTCCAGCCAGGCAATATACTAAACCAGCGGTGAGAAACCTGCTAACTCTAGGCCACATGTGGCCTTGTAGGTCTTTGGGTGCAGCCTTTTGACTGAGTCCAAGTTTTATAGAAAAAAATCCTTTCATTAAGGGGATTTGTTCTATGAAGTTTGGATTTAGTCAAAGGGTTGCTCTTGAGGATCCAGAGGGCTACTCGTGGCCTTGAGGCTGCAGGTTCCCACCCCTGAGCTAGACATTGGGGATACAATTAATAAAAAGAAAGACAATCGGCTCTCAAGGAGCTTACAGTCTAATGGGGGGAGGCAGGAAAGACAACACAAAGAAAGGCAGGCAGGGGAGGGGGAAGAAAGAGATTCAAAGGGGTTCCTGGCCTGGGGCTATCTTGTTCCTTGGCATTAAAACCAGGCAGAATAGTAAATGCAGACAGGGTAGAGTCACAAATGAAGAAGTGTGGAGGCTTGTTTTTCTTCCAACCTTTGGTTTGGCTCCTTGGATTGCCTTTGCTTTCATAAGTAAGGATTTTCCCCACTTTGACACATCGTCCACTCAAAACTGATCTTTGAGTAACAAGTTAACTTAATATAGCTCCCAGTGAAAGTGATTTGAAGATCTGAATGTTTCCTTTATTCAACTTCATGGCGTGAAACAACCAAGAATTTTGTGGATCTTGTTGGTTTTTAAAAAAAATCACCCAAAAAAGTCAAAGCAGAAAAACAACAGAAGGGCCCTGAGTTTTCTGTTGCTATGATGGGGTGGAGGAAACTCTTGCAAACCATTTGTTGTTCACTATAGTTGGCATGGTTTCCCCCTCTTTTTTTAAACTCTTCAGTTCTCAAAACAATTTATAACGAAGGGCTGTGACCCTTTCCTTCACAGTGGGTAGCAGTGGACCCCATTATAACTGGAATGATGTTTCGGATGTGAAAGTTTGGGAGGTGTTCTCTCCTCCCCAAAGAGAGTCATGGACTCTGCACATACTAACTACACTGTCTTTGTCTGGTACTAATAGTTTAAGGCATTTATCTTATTCTGGGACCAGTGGGTGTGAGAGAAGGCCCGGGTTATTTTTCATTTAGTATACAGTGGAGCTTCCACACATGGCTGTGAAAACGATTTTCCTGAGGGACAGATCTGGGTCCATGTTACCTTCCTACTCCATAAACTCCAATAGCTACCTGTTACCCCCACAATAAAATATAAACATTGTTGGACATTTGAAGGTCTTAACAACCTTCAAATTTCTATCTTTCCAGCCTTTTAAATCAGTTAATCAGTCAACAGTCATTAAGAATCTACTATGTGCTATATTAAGCCCTGGGATGACAGGTAAGAAAAAAGAAAAGCAGTCCCTGTCCCCAAGGATTCTGTTACAATGTAATATACATGTAATAATATAATAATAGTGAAAATAAAAGTACATAAAATAGCCACAATAATAGTAATCATACTGTTATAATAATAAATAGTACTGTCTGAGCTGAGCTCTCTCCTGAAATGGAGGCTGGAGTTCGTGGTCCCACCCTGGAACCAGAGAGGCCGAGGGTAGTGATGAGGTAGGGACCTTTGAACCCGTTCCTTTCCTCCATGTGCTGTACAGCCTCGCTGCATTGGCGTGCTTGCTGTTCCTCACACATAATGTTCCGTCTCCAGTCACCGTTCCTTCGTGTTGGCTCTTCTCCGTGTCAGGCATTCTCTCCCTCTTGGCTTCCTTTAAGATTAAACACAAGCAGTGTCGTTGTAAGAGTCCCACTTTGTTCCCCAGGTGTCAGCGCCTTCTCCTGTAAGGCTGCCTTTTCTCTCTGGGGTCTCTCTCTCTCTTTCTCTCTCTCCCCTTTTTCTTTCTCTTTCTCTCCGTTTTATTTGTCTCTCTCTCTCTCCATGTGTATATATTTATATATGCATAATAGTCTTTATGGAGTATATATGCATGTTATATATTTTTATAATTGTCTATGTATAAGTATCCTATTTATATATATATATATATATATATATATATATAT
>CM053589.1:102374567-102391626 GCA_028646515.1 Pseudochirops corinnae
TCTCCTCCCCATTTCTTATAGCACGATAGTATTCCATTACATTCATGTACCACAGCTTGTTTAGCCATTCCCCAATGGATGGGCAACCCCTTAATTTCCAGTTTTTTGCCACCACAAAGAGAGCTGAAATAAATAGTTTTGTACATATGGGTCTTCCTCTCACTTCTATGATCTCTTTGGGATACAACCCCAGAAGTGGTGTATTGCTGGGTCAAAAGGTATGCAATTATTATTTATAGCCCTTTGGGCATGGTTCCAGATTGTTCTCCAGAATGGTTGTATCAGTTCACAGCTCCATCAACAATGCATTAGTATTCCAACTTTTCCACATCCTCTCCAGCATTTGTCATTTTCCTGTTTTGTCATCTTAGCTAATCTGGCTGGTGAGATGTGGTACCTCAAAGTTGTTTTGATTTGCATTTCTCGAATCAATAGTGATTTAGAGCATTTTTTCATATGCTTATAGATATACAGAGGGTAATTTTAATGGGGAGAGGGAAGGATGATAGTTAGCATCCCCTAAGAATACTAATATAGTCATGAGTCACAGAGGGAGTCAAAAAGATGGAGGACCTGGGAGAGATATTTGTTATATTTTAATGATTTTAAAAGAAGAAAGACAAGGGAAGGGAAAAAGGATACCAAAAGGAAGAAAAGGTACAAATTTTTTGGAGGGGAGGAAATATCTCATAATTACAGGCATAAGTAGAAGTCTATACAAATGAGGGAGATATTTGAGGTAAAGTGGTCCCTTGAATCTCATTTTCATTTGAACTGATCAAAAAGTTGTAGAACATATACACACAGATTGGAGAAGATAGACATTTTGATCAATAGGAAAATAGTAGGAAACAGGAGAGGGGAAGGGGGTAGAGTGAAGTTGGGGTGGATAGCAGAGAAGGTAGTTCTAAGGAATGATTAGTCATTAGGAAAATGAACTCTAAGTTCAAAATGGGGATCTCAAAACATTTAAAAGAAAAGAAAGAGAAATACAGGATGATTACAAATACAGATATGAATAAGATGAACTCACCTACAAGATGAAAGAGGATAGCAGAATAGATTAGAAAGCAGAATCCAGTAACATGTTGTTTACAAGAAACCCTTTAAACATAAAAATTGACACAGTTAAAATAAGTGGCCAGAGCAAAATTATTATGCTTCATCTGAACTCATAAAATGTTCTCAGATGAATAACCAAAACAGACTTGATTACCAGAGATAAACAAGGAAACTCCATTTTGCTGAAAGGTACCATCTATGATGAATTAATTTCAGTACTTAACACATATGCATTAAATGGCTTGTCACCTAAATAAATAAAATAAAGAAAGAGCTAAACAAGTTACAAGTAGATATTGATAGTAAAACTGTAATAGACGGGGACTTGATTGTACCTTTCAGAGGTAGACACATATAACTCAGAACTAAACAAAAAGAAAGTTGAGGACCTGATTAGAGTTTTAGAAAATTTAGGTATGATCACCCTGGCAATTGAATGGGAGTTGAAAGGAGTATAAATATTCCTTAAGTATGCATGGCACCTTTACAAAGATTGACCATGCATTAGGTCACAAAATCTCAGAAACAAATGCAGAAAAGCAGAGATACTAAGCATATGTTTTACTGACAATGAAATAAAAATTATATTTAAGAAGGGCCATTAAAGAAAGGATTTAAAATGAACTAGAGACTAACTTCATCCTAAAGAATTATTGGGTTAAAAATCAAATCATAGAAATGGTAAATAATGTCATTAAACATAATGTCAACAATGAGACAAGATATCAAAATGTTTAGGATGCAGACAAAGTGGTCCATAGGGAAAATGTTATATCTCTATACATAACAGTGAAGTAAAGGAGGAAACACAAATCAATGAATCATGTAATTAAAAACACCAGAAAATTAAAAAAAAAAAAAAAGAAAGGAAGAAAAAAAGAAATTACAATTAAATACCGAAATGGAAAAATAAGGAAGAGATAAAATTAAGTTAGGGTTAGAAAAGATATAAGGTTAGGTACAATAAAATAGACAAATCATTAGCTCATTTGATTTCTTTAAAAAAAGAAATAGTATAAAAAATGAAAATGGAGAATTCACAACAAATGAATAAGAAAAATGGAAACTATTTGAAACTGTTTTACTCAGCTAAATGTCAACAAAACTGAAGGCTTAAGTGAAATGAATGATACAAATATGCTCTTAATATCTAAAACATGGAGAATAAGAAGGAAAGAAAACGATAGACCTATATCCTTAATGAACATTGATGCAAAAATTCTAAATATTAGTAAAACATCTACAACAATGTATTGCAACAGTTTGTACACTCTGACTAGGTTGGATTTATACCACAAATGCAAGATTGATTTAATATTAGGAAAACTGTAAACATTATTGACCCCATTAATAATAAGAACAACAAAAAAATCAGATGGTTATATTAGTAGGAGCAGAAAAAAATTTTTTTTTTTAACAAAATACAACACCTATTTCTATTGAAAACACTACAAAACATAGGAATAAGTGAACCCTTCCATAATATGGTAAATAGTATATATCTAAAACTAAGCGCCAGTTATATATAATGAAGATAAATAAAAATCCTTTCCAATAAAACCAGTGTTAAAGCAAGGATGTTGATTGTTACTAGTACATCTTGAGATAATTCTAGAAATGCTGATTATAGCAATAAGACAGGAAAAATAAATTTTGATGGGTTTGAGGGAGAGTTCAAGCAAGTCCCAGCCTTTACTCTGCCATCTTGGTTCTGCCCCCACCAAGAAAACTAAATTAAAAGAAAAAACAAAGATAAACAAGCAATAAAATTTTAACACTTTTTACAGATGATATATCGTATACTTCCAAACTCTCAGAAAGGCAACTAAAATTTAATTAAAACATTAATTTCAGCAAAGTTTTGTATATGAAATAAACCCACAAACATCATTAATATTTCTGTATAGGACAAAAATCCAGCAAAATATAAATTTTTTTAGATTAAAATACTTGTGAGTTTATCTGTCAGGATACATACAGAAAGTATAAAAATCTAACCGTAAAGCACTGTTTAAGGAAATAAAGACTGACTCAGTTAATTGGAGAATATTAATTGCTCCTGAATAGGCCTAAGGAATCTAACAAAAATAATACTATCTAAATTAATTTGCTTACTAAGTGCCATACCAGTCCTACCAAAGAATTACTTTATTGAACTAGAAAAATAATAATAATGAAACTCATCTAGAGGAGCAAAAAGTCAAGGATCTCAAGGGAAGTAATGAAAACAAAAAGGCAAGAAAGGACCTAGCAGTAGCAGATCTCAATATATACTACCAAGCTGTAATCATCAGAACAATTTGGTACTGGTTTTAAAACAAATATTGGTTAGTGGAACAGATCAGTATACTAAAGCAAATGAGCGTCATGTTCACAATGTTTGAGAAACCCAAAGACCACAGCTAGTGAATAAGGTAAACTCTTTGAGAAAAATTTGTGTGAAAACTGGACAGCAATATGGTAGAAATTAGGTTTAGACCAATACCTCACACTATATATTAAGATAAACTCCAAATGGATAATGACCTAAACACAAAAGTCCTTATCATAACCGTATCAGAGGAGCAAGGATCTATTGATTAGGGAAATGTTCATGACCAAAAAAAGGATAGAGAAGATCATAGAAAGTAAGCGAACAGTTTTGATTACATAAAATTAAAGAATATATGAACAAACAGATCCAGTGCAACTAAGATTAGAAGAGAAAGTTAATTAAGAAAACAATCATAGCAATCTCTGATGATTGTCTTATATAAGGAATGGATTTAAATTTACCAGAATAAGAATTATTTTCCAATTGATTCTCAAAAGATATGAGCAAACAGTTTCCTAGAAAAAAAAAATCCAAGTTCTCTGGCCATGTAAATAAAATGTTCCCCATCACTAATAATTAGAGAAATGAAAATTAAACAATTCTGAGGTTCCATCTCACACCCAGATGATTGGCAATATTGACAAAAAAGGATAATAAAAAATTTTGGAGGGGCTTTGAGAAACCATTTCCCTTCACGCATTATCAACTGAGCTATGACTTGACCTAGCCATTCTGGAAAGCAGTTTGCAGCTATGCCCAAAATATTACAAAATAGAATTTGTCATTTAACACAGAAATACCCCACAGTGTTGACCACACTTAGAATAATAAAATCTTACAGTAAGGAAATAGTCTTAGAAATAAAACTCTTACACCTATATCTCATTGAAATCAAAGAAAGATAAACAGTCCTGTATGTACAAAAATATTTAAAGTAGCTCCTTTTTTTGTGGTGACAAAGAACTGGAAACTAAGGTAGTCCCTATCAACAGAAGAATGACTGAAGAAATTATAGCAAATTTATATAATGTAATACTTTTGTGCTATAGGAAATGATAAACAGATAATTTCAGAGAAAGCTGGAAACCTGTATAGATCAATGCAGAATGAAGTGAGTAGAACCAGGAGAATAATTTATTCTATAACATTAACATTGTAGATATTAAAAATTTTGAAAGGTAAAACTCTGATCAATACAAGGATAAATTATGATTCCAGAGGACTGATGATGAC
The DNA here is from genome assembly GCA_028646515.1 of Pseudochirops corinnae. Classification (NCBI taxonomy): domain Eukaryota; kingdom Metazoa; phylum Chordata; class Mammalia; order Diprotodontia; family Pseudocheiridae; genus Pseudochirops; species Pseudochirops corinnae. Next base: position 102,379,177 of record CM053589.1, read on the forward strand.
GAATACTACTCACCTTCTGACAGATAACTGATGGACTAATGAATGAGACACTTTTAGATAGGATAATTTGTTTCACTGTACTATGCTTCTTGGTCTTTCTTTTTCTTATTGGGTGTGAGGATGGGAGGGAGAAAAAAATTCTTGATAATTGAAAAAATAAAATTTAGCAATATTATTTAAATCAGTGAAGGCTCATGTGGAATCCCAAAGCTGCCTTTTCCATGGAGAGTACTCAAGGGGAGGAGATTGCAGATCTAGAGTTTAGAAGAGAGGTTGACTGGAAATAACTGTTGGTGTCTTATCTGTAGAGAGGTGATAGCTGGACTTATAGGAAGGAACGATGGAGAAGGTATAGATAGAGAAAGAAAAGAAAGGGGCAGAGGACTCAACATCTACATAAAGGGAACTGAGGAGCATGGGGAATGAAGAGAGAAAGTAGTGGTTGAAAGCTTGTCCATCTGAATCCTAGGGAGGAGTCAAAAATATAAAACATTTCATAGGACTTTAGCAGTTTAAGGACTGAGAAAAAGGCGTTGCAGTTGACAATTAGGAGCCCCGGGAAATTTTGAGGGAGTATCTTCGGTGTAGTGGTAAGGGCAGGGGTGTGTTGGAGCCTACTCATTCTGGCTTGAATGTTAAAATTTCAGGGTGAGCATTTATACTGTGGAAATGAGCAGATGCCACAAACCAGGCTTGACTTATTTCTTGTTTTGCTGATTGTCTAGACTTAAGGAAGTGATGGAGAAAATGTTAATAATGCAGTTTAAACTTAAAAGTGTGGCTAATGTGGGTAGTACCCCCTCTTTCCCCAACAAACTGGTTATTAAACATTTACTAGCATACTCCTGCAGAGGCAGAAGCCTAATTGCAAGGGGCTGGAGGAAGAATAAGTAGAAGGAAGGAAAAGTATCAGGTATAAACAGTTTGGCAATGAAGGTAAGGGAAGAGTTGGGGTTGTCATTTAAAGGGATAGAAGGGTAAAGGGAAACTTTTGTTTTTCAGAATTGGGGAGAGCTGAACACGTTTACAGGGAGAGAGGGACACAGAGAAGAGAGAACAAACTTTGGGAGCAAAGACCTGGAGGATGCTGGAAAGCCTAGGGCTGATGTGCCAGTGTAGAAATTTGCCTTGGGCTATCTCTTCTTGTGTGATCAGTTGAAAGGAGTAAAGGGGTATGGGGTGAGAGAGTTCACCTTAGAATGGTCTCATTCTTCTCTGTGAAATAAAAAGCTAAGTTATCTGCTATAAGCAAGGAGAGGAGAGAAGTGAAGAAGAGTTGTAGGAAGAGAAACTAATCTTGAGGAGGAAATGAGATGGGGATTGATAAGGTTAAAGTAGTCAACAGCACCTGGGGGCTATCTGAGGTTATGTAACTTAAATTTGGTATTTTCCACATTAAAAAAAAAACAAACCCATCCTGGTTGCCTTTCTTTGGCCTCATCTCTAGTTTTGTCAATGGTCCTTTTAAAATGTGGTTCCAAGAACTGGGCACAACGTTCCAGATGTGTAATGATGAGCTTTGTTGACTCTAATAAAAACTAGGCTGAACCATTTTTTCCTCAAGTGCCCTGAAATTCCATGGGGACCTTCTTGTTCAAGCTTTTTCTCAAAGATTCCCAACAGTGGTTCCTTGATCACATCTGCAAGTTCTTTCAGGACCCTGGAATGTAATTTATCTGGGCTTGGATACTGGAACTCATTTAATGCAGCTCACATATTATTTCCTTGCCCATACTGGGCTTTTCAACTCCTTCTTACCCCAGTTTTATTCCACCCTTTCTAGTACAACAACTTTTCTCTTCAGTAAAGAAAGAATAATCAAAATAGGAATTGAGTTCTGTTTCTTTGCTGTTTCTGTTAATATAATACTATCTGCCCCAAGCAATGGGCCTTGTTCTTGTTCTAAACATACCCCCCAAAACGCCCTTTCTTTTATTCTTAGTATTCTCTTTGCAAGCCTGAGCTCATTCTGGACCTTAGCCTTCCTGATGCTATTCTAATAGGTTTGTGCAACATCTTTTGTATTCATCAGTGGTTATATGCCCCTCCCTTCATCTTTTGTACATGTGCTTTTAAAGTCTGAGCTCATCAAAGCTTAGTGTGTTGTGTGTAGTTCCATTGTTTTATTTTATTCAGATGATTCCTGAATTTTCTACTCGTCAGAATTGTCTGTGATCTTTTTATCAGAATTGCCTTTTTTTAGACCTTCCATCTCTCTGAAGCTTTAGTCATCTTTTGCAGCTCTGATGATAGCCTCATAACTATTGTCTCTCTGAACATTGAAATCTGTTTCCCCAGCGTCTAGATTATATGCTTTTCTAGGGCGTGCATTCACTTACCTGATTATTATGAATCTTAAGATGACATGATCACTTTTTCTCTCAGCTCCTGCCACTCAAAATCTGACACCACCCTACCTTTCCAACTCCATCTTATGCTGCTCCCCTTTATGTCTTCCTTTTGTGTTCGAATCATGCTGTATTGCTTTCTATTATTCATTCCCAGCCTGGCTTTTTGCCTTTGCCTGCACTCGCTTCCATGCCTGGAATTGTCTCACTCTCCCATTTTGACTTGTTATAGTCTATTTTCCATTACAGGCCTCAACTCAGGTGTCCTTTTCTGAGAAGTCTTCCTAGATCCCCCCTAGCTGAAAGTGATCCCTCCTTCCTCAGATTTCACACAGAACTTGCCTGGTCCTTTCCTTTGTGGGAATCATATACTTTCTTCTAGCACAATTATTTGTGTGCATTTATTTCTATTAGATTATAAGTTCTTTGTATCCTCAGTGTCTATTCAATTCAGTTCACCAAATATTTATTAAAGTCTTCCAAGATACTGTGCTAGGTGCTAAGGATGCAAACATTAAAAAAAAAAATACATGCTCTCTGCCCTCAAGGAGTTTATAGCCTAATGGCATATACAATAGGGATTGTTTCATTCTTTGTACTTGTATTCCCAGTGCCTTGTACATAATAGGGGTTTAATAAATGTTTGTTGCTTGCTTGCTTGATGGGGACAAAGGAGATATCCAGACAAAGAGCTCAAGAAAAATCTGAGGATGGAGAGATAACTTTCAGCTAGGGGAGTCAGAGAAGGCTTCCTGGTGTAGCTGGCATCTGAACTGAAGCTGGAAGGAATCTAATGATTCTGAAAGGCAGAGATAAAAAGGGAATATATTATAGGTATAGAGGATGGTTTATGGTGAATGCCTAGATAAACAGTAAGGAGGGCAACAAAGAGACCTGGTACATGAGTCTTGGTTAGAAAATGAGTTTCATATAGAATTGAATAGGAGGAAGAGAGTGGATTGGATTGAATTTAGGAAGTTCTACTCTTTTTAGTGACTCCTTATATTTTCCTTGAAATGAAGGCCCATCTTTTAAGTATAGGTACTGTTACAGTGATACTATATGGCTGTGAATCAGTTGGTAAATTTATAAGCATATATAGAGTATTTTACTATGTGCTCAGGTGGGGCAGCGAGGTGGTGCAGTGGATAGAGTGCTGGACTTGGAGTCAGGAAAACTCATCTTTCTGAGTTCAAATTTGGCCTCACACTAACTGTGTGACCCTGGGCAAGTCACTTAACTACATTTGCCTCAGTTTCCTTATCTATAAAATGAGGGAGAGAAGGAAATGGCAAACTACTCCAGTATCTTTGCCAACAAAACCCCAGAGGGGTTCACTAAGAGTTAGAACAATTGAAAAAACAACTGAACAACAAATATGCATAAGCACTATGCTCACAGAACACTACAATCTTCAAAAATCTAAAGTGGTGGGTCAGCTAAAGGGCAATGTAAAGGTTGTAATACTAATGGAATTTGAAGATCCCCTTGTATTGGCAAGGTAACAGGTACTTAGTACTTAGTTCCAAGCTCACAAGTGTGTAAAGTATTCAGACCCAGAACTTGTGAATCCCACAGTGGGATGGACTTCCTGATGTAACAGTATATAAAGAAGGGCACAAGCTGGAGAGTCAGAACTTCTTGGAGCAAGCAGTGTGCAGACTAAGGAGGAGAGGCCCAGGCTGGAGAAAGTGATTTTGATTTTGAGAACGGAGTTTATGGTGGCAGAGCTTCTTCTGAGAGCCAGCTGAAACTTTTGCTGAGACCTTCTGAGAACCAGCCGGAGCTGCTGAAGACTTCTGAGGGCCAGCTGAGCTGCCAAGGAAGCATGACTGTGGTGTCGGTACTTTGTCTGCCTGTTCTGGGTCTGTGTTGATTTCACAGGCAGAAAGTGAATTGATGAGGATGCCAGCAGTGTGGATGAATGTTATTGTGGTTTTGTTAAGCCTTGTCTTCCCGGGAACAGAAACTGTGAAGGACTTGAGGTGGACTGGACACTGTGAGCTTCAATATGGAACAAGAACTGCATGGAGAGCTGGACAAGGAACTGGGAGCTGTCTGCCTTTGAACTCGGGTGGCAGTTGGTTAGATTGGGGCAGGAGCTGGGACCATGGAAGAGGAACCATAGAAGCTGAGAGCCTGCCTCGAGTCAAGATGAAAAGACCTCTCCTTGGGTATTTAATGCTGACAGATGAAATTATAATTTACTTGTGACCTAGGGGTGGATGGCCTTTGTACTTTCCACTACCTCTTAAGAGGTTACTTAGTAGTGACTGATGATATTGTAACTTGATTGCACCCCATGGGTGGAGGACTTTGACCTTTGTACTTTGTGTCAATTAAGGAGGCTTGCCTCCTTAAGGGTGATTGAATAAAGGATTTACTAAATGAATGTTATCTTTTGCTTAAAACTATGTGACCACTTTGGTGAAAACTATGTGGTCATTTTAGTGAAAAGTTGTGAAGTTATAACATTCTGAATGCTGTACTTTTGTTTTCTGTGAATGTTTTGCTCTGATTTGCTACTGAATAAATAAAGAGTTCACTATACTGTGTAATCAGAACCTTGAAAACTGTTCACAGCAGCAGTCCTGGAAAGCTGTTCATGCTTGGCTTTACAAAGGTGTATGGTGGGAGTGAATAGGATGTGATGGATGGTACAGGAAAAGTGATATAAAGAGCAGTATCAAAGAGTTGGATGATGGTAAGGGAGGCGGGTCAGTCTTATAATGATATTTAGGCATTATCAGTGGAAAGCCCATGTATGTTACTGATATCTACACAATATCAAAAGATCTAAAGAAAGAGTCCTAGCTGGTTGGGTGGGACTCCTCCTACCCCCCAACAAAACAATATTATGAGAGGACTTGGACAAGGTTTATGGTTTCCATGGTTGGAAGGAGTACCCATATTGAGGAGATCACAGATAAATTACAGTGTCTAATTATTTGGTTAGATCAAGGTACTTTTCCTGATCTGGAGTACCTTTGCTCAAGTACTAAGGAGATTAGAATCCAGATGTGGGAGTGGTCACTATTTTGAGAAAAGATGGTAACATAAACTATGCATCAGTATAGTCAATATGCATGTTGTTCTGATCCTACATTCTTGATGTGACATCAATTCATAGACATCTCCATGTACTTTTTTGTATCTTTTTGATGAAACAATAATATGCCAACATACTGAGGTGCCTTAGTTTATCCTATTATCCTATTTTGAGTTATTCAGGTTGTTTCCAGTTCTTCTTTATTACAAATATACCTCTCATAAAGATACACACACATATACTCATATACATATGTGTACACATATATGTACACACATATGTATTTATACATAATAGATTGGCAGCTTAAGTGCTTTACTGGTGTCCTTAAGATATCCATATTTAAAGAATTAGAGAAAAACCTCTGATCCAGTGGTTCTCAACCTTCCCAATGCTACAACCCTTTTAATACTCGTATGTGGGCGTATCTGCATGTGGGCAGACCCACCTGGAGACAGATAGAGGAGTGGTGTCTCGGTTCCTAAGATGATTGGAAATTTGTGTTTTCCGATGGTCTTAGGCGACCCCTGTGAAAGGGTTGTTCGACCCCCAAAGGGGTTGTGACTCACAGGTTGAGAACCACTGCTCTAATCCATTAGATGGATTCTTTGTGTGTAATTTCCAGAATTATGTTGCTAAGAATTGTATAAAATGAGATTATGTATTAGGGTTTTGAGCAGCACTAGTAAAGTTGATACCAGTACTGTCAAAATTACAGTTTTATCTGATTTGTCCCTTTCCCTCCACTAACATTGCTACCACTTTCTGTTAGGCCCTCATTACCTCTCACCTGGATCATTATAACAGCTTTCAGGTTGGTCTTCCTGCTTCTATTCTCTTCCCTCTCCAATCCATCCCTTGCTTCTTGCATACTTCAATTGCTCTGTGATCTCATTACTATAAGTACTTCCTTCAGTAGTTCAGATCTCAACCCATTCATCCCTTCTCAGTTCTGTGGGCTTCTTGACTAGGTCCATCCTCTGTCTTACGTATGGGTTCCACTTAAAGTACTAGGGGCGCCGTCCTCTACATCTTGTGACATTGTATGGGTAGTACTAGTGAAGCACTTGGGCTGTCTGTGGGTTATCCCTTTGGCCACGTGTAGAGTTGTTATTGGTGGTGGTTAGAGAGAAGAAAGAGCCAAGAATGGAAGAAAATATGCATTTATGTACTTGGAACCATGCTAAGCACTTTACAAATATTATCTTATTTGATCCAACAAATCTGAGAGGTAGGTGCTATTATTATCATACCCATTTTATAGTTAACAGAGAAAACTGAAGCAGGACTGAGGCTGTGTGTCTTGTCCATGGTCACAGAGCTAGTGAGTATTTGAGGCTGGATTTGACCTCAGGTCTTTCTGACTCTAAGCCCAGTTCTCTTATCTATACTACCATCTAATTGCCTCTAAAAATAGGGAATTCTTCATGAATTTCCATGTCATCCTTGCAAAGGGGCCATTCTAATTTTTTCTATTATTCCAACTTTAGCATATATATTACATAATTATATATACATACCATATATATATATTTATACACACATAGAAACATACATATTTACATATGCAGCCAAATCGAGTCAAAGATATTTCTAAGGTTTGAGCTTTAGTTACTGGATATGAATGATGGTACCCTTATCATAAATAGGGACTTTGGGAAGAAGAGCAGTTTGGGAGAAGGCATATTGAGTTCAGATTTGGATATTTTGACTTTTAATTGCTAGAGGGCTATTCAGGTAGAGATGTCTAGCAGAGAGCTGGTAATGTGAGGCCGGAATTCATGAGAGACATTGGGTTGGAGATTTTATATATACATATATATATATTTTATATATGTGTATCTATACGTGTGTATATGTATATATACACACATATGTATACATATATACATATACACATACAGGAGTCATTGGTATTGAAATTGTAAACTTATGGGACTGGGTAATATTGCCCAGATAGAGATCATATAGAGAGAAATGAAAAGAAATGGACCCAGGGTTCCTCTGTATAGAGGATTGGGGTAGGGAGAGAAGAATGGAAGTTCTAGTGGGAAACCAACTCCTGTTGGTCTTGTGTATTGAGAGAATGAGAGGAGTGTCCAGCACTAATAAGTACTTGATTGATTGATTGGAGAAGGTGGCAAGGAGAAAGAAGTTTCAGTGAGTGGCAAGATGGAAAGAGAATAAGAGGAGAACTCTAGGATGTGAGGGAATTTTGTTAACAATTTGTGTATGCATGAATGTGTATGTGTGTGCCTGGAACACAGTAGGTACTTAATAAATGCTTGCTGAGTGGTTGAAGGTATTTCCAGTGGGCTCAGTGAAAAAGATAACAAAGGTGACCAGGGATTGGAGAGTTACAAGACTGAGTTGGATTATAAAGTGAGTGGGAAAGGTAGCAAGGGAAGGGCAGTTTTATCTATGCAGAAGTAATTTTGAACTGTAAGGATTAGAACAGGAACATCATTCAATGAGCATTTATTAAGTGCTTCCTATGTGCCCGGCACTGTGCTGAGTGCTGGGGATATAAAGAAAAAGGAATTTATAGTCTAATGAAGAAAACATGCAGATGAGCAGGTTTCTGTGAAATAGAATAGATGAAAAGTCACATTAGAGAAGTCACTACCTTCTTGTAAGGTTGTAAGAAGTTCCACTGGACTGTATATAGCGCTCTATTAATATACTGTCATGGACTCATGATCTCATTGTTCTGAGTGCTCCTTCTGTTGCCACAGATTATTCTCTCCACACCTGCTTATCCTATGTAATCTTTGCCCAAGCCTTTCTCTAAGCTCTCACTAGATACCCAACACACTATGAGTTGTATGTAGTAGGGACTTAAGTATTTATAAGTTAATTAAGTTAAATAAGTTAATTAATAAGTTAAATTAAATTGAAATATTTCATGAAATAATTTTTCCTTGTTGATCAGAGAGAGTTACGGACCTTTCTTCTTTGGAAGTTCTGTCCCTTCCCTTTATGAAGTTCCTCTCTCCTCTTTGTGACCTAATTAAACTTAAACGGTTTTGGAAGCCTTCCCAGATGAGTCACATTCCGTGCTTCTCAGTCCTTTCCTCCACATTTTCTCTCCTTCTTCAGTGTTCAGTTTGTAAGGTACTCTTTCATCTTTGTTCATTCATTGTTTACAAAGTTCATGTGCACACTTCATCTCAACTAGATTATAAACTCCCAGAGGGCAGGAATCATGCCTCCTAAATCTTTTCTGTTTCACTATTGTGTCTACCAAAGGGCTCTTTATTTACACAGTTCTTTTGCTAAATAAATGCTTATTAGCTAACTGTATGGGAGAAAAGCAGAACAATGGAGACGACAGTGGGAATATACACTTCCAGCTAAGATGTGGCAGAAATAAAAATCAAAAAGCCAGGTCAGACAAATAGGATTCCCTCTTTAATGCCTTCATACCAACAGCCAGCTTCCAGAACCCTTTTTTTGTGACCAAACATAGCACTCACACTTCAAATGGCTGTTAATTTATTTACAGTTTTTGGTAATTATATGTCGTGTACCCTCTTGGAAACAAGTAGGGAATGAAAAAATATTTTTCTCCTGGAAAAAAATAAAGCTAGTTGTAAGCCTGAAATGACAGCTACAGCCAAGCCAAACTTTAAACAATTATAAAAACTACTGTGCAGCTGCTTTGCCTTTCTACTGACTGGCGTTGGGCTATTGGGGATTACAAGGGTAGCATGATTGCAACGTTGCGAGGGGGTCAGCTAGACTCTTGAAATAATGATTTTTAAGGGCAAGTTCAGGAACTAGATTAGTGAAGCTGGTGGGTGGGGGTGGTATGATTGGTGGCTTGGCTACATCAGTGACCTCAGTAGAAAATGGGGAGGGAAAGGAAGGGGAAGGGAGGGAAGACAGGCAACTATGTGCCAGGCACTGTGCTAAGAGCTTTACAGATATTATATTGGGGGCGGCTAGGTGGTGCAGTGAATAGAGCACTGGCCCTGGAATTAGGAGGACCTGAGTTCAAATATGGCCTCAGACACTTACTAGCCATGTGAGCTTGGGCAAGTGACTTAACCCCAATCGCCCTGCCCTCCTCCCTCCAAAAAGGAAAAATAAAATAAAAAATAAACAAATATTATCTCATTTGATCCTTTGACTTGAAAGGGGGAAAACCTTTCAAAATCACAAAACATTAGAGCTAAAAGGCATCTGAGAGATAATTATTTCTACTCTCTCATTTTAGAGATGAAGATACTTGATGCCTCAAAGGCTAATGCTTCAAGTCTAGTACTCTGTCTTTTGCACTGGGCCTTTGGTTGTTGTTGTTTTTTCTTTCTTTCTAGCAGGGTGGGGGTGGGGGGTGGAGTAGGACAGCAATGCACCTGATGGCATAGACATGGGCTGGGAACCTGGACTCATCCCTGTCTTTTACTTGCCTTTTGAGTTTGCCCTGGGACCATCTGAGATTATTTGTGCATACTCTGAATTGAGGTGTTGGAGGCTGGTGGGTGACTCCTCCATCATGCATGCCTCTAAGCAGACCTGTGTCATTCTTCCACATGGCATATTGACTGGCACTTTGACGAAGCATGCTCTAAGAGGGGTGTGGTAGGGGAAGGGGTAACACACTCTTGTACCTAGTATGCACCACCTAGTTTCCAGAGAGGAATGAAAGTTATGATTGATATTTGGGGAAATTGGAAGAAATAGTTGAATTTCTGTTTTGAGGACATAGCTGTAGACACCACTATTTACATAATCAGGCACTAGACATCATGTAGATCGCTTGACCAAAAGCAATTATATTCATATAGAGCTGGTTAGTCAGACTTCATTCTGTCAGGATAAGGATGTTAAACAGGATGACAAAATTATAATTCACATTCACTAATTCAACTTAATTTGGGGTGAGAAAGGTTATTTTAGATTAGTAAAATCCCCAATTAAATAATATTTTGTAAAGAATTTTAGGTACTATCATTTTTAAACACCTACAGTAGTTGAAACTAACTACCAACAAAGTATCTCCAAGCAGAAATCCAGCGGAACCCCTAACACAGAGCCTCCTCTGTAATTAGCAATGTCTCTTGCCATGTGAGCAATTAATATGCTGACCTCCTTAAATTGAGTTTATTGTCTTAATTGGTTAAACATGCCTTATACAGTTTTGTTGATTTTATTAAAATGCTTAGTAGACCTTTTTCCCCCCCTGGATAATGTAATAATAAACTTCTGTTTTGTCTGGAATGAATGATAATTCATTATAAATACTAAATTGGTAGATTCCCAATTAAGGTTTTACTATATTGAAAAAATTATGATTATAATTTGCTTCCCCTGTTGTATTTAAAAAATAATACTAGGTAAACTTAATATCACATATTTAAGTTTTTGTAAAATACTATACATATATTATCTAATCTTATCCTCACCACAAACCTGTGAAGTTGGAGCTATAATTACCTCATTTTTCAAAGCCCTGAGGCTTTGACAGGATAAGGTACTTGCCCAAGATCACTTAGCCAATAAATGGCAGAATGGAGATCTTTTTGGCTCAAAGGACATTCATTTCTTTATCCATTACACCATGCTGTCTCTGCTCCCTTTTTTATGATTGACTTTTGATGGATACAGGATGAATGCTTTATAATTCCTAAAAAATAATTTCTAGTGATATAATGGACATTCAATTTGAATAAGATCCTAGAATCATACGATTTGGGGCTGGAAAGAACCATTGGGATCATCTTCTAGTCTGGTTTTCTCAGTATAGGAACTGAACTGCCCCTCTCCTCCCCACCACCCCCACAGATAATTTGTCCATGGGCACATAGATAAAGGTAGGATTTGAGACTAGATTTTCTAACTCCCCAGAACCAGTGTTATTTCCATTGTATTTTCTGTTATTCGCTGGAAGGGACCTTAGAAGTCATATATTCCAACAGTTCTTACTTTGCTTCTCAGGATCCCTGGGACCTTTTCAGAAGAAAGTCTCTGAGGTCAAAACTATTTTCGTAATAATACTAAGACATTATTTCTGTATTAAAATACTCAACCCTTTTCCAACTACATATCTGTGTGAAGCCAGATTTTCCTCATACATTTCAATCAAAATGATGTATCATAGGGAAGGTAGGTGGTGCAGTGAATAGAGCAACTGGCCCTGGAGTCAGGAGGACCTGGGTTCAAATGTGACCCCAGACACTTACTATTTACTAACTGTGTGACCTTGGGCAAGTCACTTACCCCTAATTGCCCTTCCCCTCCAAAAAGACCAAAAATAAAAAAAGATATATCACAATACTTTCAGTGCACAAGCAGATAAACATTGTCTTCTCTCAAGCCAGATATTAAAGAGATTTACAAAAAATATATAAGAACAGTAGTATTATTCTTACCACTTTTAGGGGAAATAGAAATTTTTTTTGGTAAACAAAAATCATGTTGCTAATGTTGATGTTCAAAAGGATTATATTATTTTTAAATTAACAAATACATATATTTTAAAATCTTATTTTAAATTCCTAATACGGTATACACATATATACCATATATATACCACATATGGTATATACATATACATATGCACGCACGCGCACACACACACACACATACACACACATATATGTATATAAACCTCCTTTGGGGTTCTCCATAATTTTTAATAGTGTAAAGAAGACCTGAGACCAAAGAGTTTGTAAACCATTTGCTCATCTACTTTAACTGCTTCAGTGAGGATAGTGGTTCTGGGCCCAGAGTCAGGAAGCCCTGAGTTCAAATGTAACCTCGGACATTTACTGACTGTGTGACCCTGGGCAAGTCATCTGATCACTCTCTCTGCCTCAGTTTCCTCAACTGTAAATTGAGGGGTAATGGATTTTAGTGAACTGCAAGCCTTACATGATTCAACAGTGTGCTAAAAAGTTCAGGTGAACTGTTGGGATTATATCCCAAAGAGATTACAGAAGTGGGAAAAGGTTCCATATGTGCAAAAATATTTATTGCAGCTCTCTTTGTGGTTGCAAAAAACTGGAAATGTAGGGGATGCCCATCAATTGGGGAATGGCTGAACAAGCT
>CM053589.1:102392126-102427742 GCA_028646515.1 Pseudochirops corinnae
GATGAAGTTGGCACATGTGGTCAAAGTAGTAAACACCCACATCCTCAAGCCTTCAAACAGGACAGGCTGCCTCAGGCAAAGATCTTCCTCTCCTCACGCACGCAGATGCTCAGCGTCCAGGCAGCTTGGTCCCAGCAGCTCCGGCCCCTGGCAGTTCCTGCCCCAGGCAGTCCTCAGCAGGAGTCCTTAGCAGAGATTCCGGCCCGCTTAAAGCAAAAAGAGTTCGCAGCCGCAGCCACTCTGACGCCGCTTCCAGTCCGCACCACACGGAGACTAGCTTGGTTCCGGCGATCTCTTGCTCCACCCCTTCCTGCTACATCAGCAAGCTCAAGGGGCGTGGAAAATCTTCAAATCCCAGTATCGTTATAGTACCACAGCTAATTAGTATCAAAAGCAGGTTTTAAACTCAATTCTTTTGTGTCTAATATCGTTGACTGCTAAAGTACATGCCTCAAAATATTATTTATCATAGTCCCTGACATCAAGTATTTTAGAATCTGGTGTACTATGACTAGTTCATATACTTACATTTATGAAAAAGAAGAAAAATAGTAGAAAACAGTATATAATGAAATGTTAATTAAATATAATTGAGTACCAGGATATGTGAAGAGTAAGTGCTGTGGAAAGTCAAGGAAAGAAGAGATAGAGTCAGCTAGAATTATTGGGGAAGCTACCCAAGAAGATGTAGAATTTGATCTGGATCTTGAAGGATTGACAGAATTTGACTAGGCCAGCAGTTCTCAACCTGTGGGTTATGTTCAATTTGTAACAATGAAAATACATCTTGCATATCAGATATTTACATTACAATTCATAACAGTAGCAAAATTACAGTTATGAAGTAGCAACGAAAATAATTTTATGGTTGGGGGTCACTACAACATGAGGAACTGTATAAAAGGGTCATGGCATTAGGAAGATTGACAACCACTGGACTAGGCAGTTGGGAGAGAAGAAGGTCATTCTTTGCATTTGAACTATCATAAGCCAGGGCATGGTGGTGAGAATGAGCAGAAGGTGATACTGACCTACTTTGTCTTTAAAGAAGACATTCTATCTCCCAACTCAAGGTATTTTCATTGGCTGTCACCCATGCCTGGAATTCTCATCCTTCTCCACACTGCTTCCTAGCTTCCCTGACTTCTTTCTGTGGGAAGCTTTTCCAGTCTCTGTTAATTCTAATGCCTTCCCTCCATTGATTATTTTTGGCTTATCCTATACATAGCTTGTTTGGACAGAATTTTTTCATGTTGTGACCTTTATTAGGCTATGAACTCACCGAGAATGGATTGTCTTTTGTTTTTCTTTGTATCCAAAACACTTAGCACAGTGAGTCTTTGAAAGCTAAGTCATTCATATAGAAATTAAATAATAAAAATGGACACAGTAATACATAATTTCATAATTTCAACATGTACTAGCTACCAGATGGTCACATATATGTGGTTCATGTGTTTTTCTAGTCATAATGATAGACTTATTCTAAGCCATCCACACAAAATGTGCCCATTTGTGAAATAGTGGACCCAGTTGGGATGTAGTATGTGACTTAACAAGAGTTTTCATGTATGTAAAGCTTATATAGAGATTTAAACTATGATTTCAGCTTTCCTTGTTGCCATAAGTCTTTAACTAACCTAGACTTCCTGTTCTTTTCTTCAGAGAGCATTGCTCCTCCCTTCTAAAAAAAATAATCATTAGTGACTCCTCAATAACAACAGCCCATTCATTCTATACTCAAGGATTCTTGTTGTTAGGACTTGCTGATCTGAATATGTTCAGCTTTCCAGAATGTACAATGCAACCATTTTTATACCTATTTTATCTTAATTAGGTGATATCCTTTATTGACCAAGTGTTAATGCTCTTCCAGACATTTTTTTCCTTATTCAAGAGCTGGTATAGAGTATGATTTATTTTGCATTTGTTCAATATGATTGTATTTTATTTTCATCATTTTTTGTACACTTAATGTAAGATTTGGCTTTTTAAGCAAGATAAATCTATTTTGTAACATTAATTTGTGTGGCTAATGCTATCTCATGCATTTTCTATCCAAAGAAATGTTTGTATTAGTAAATTGACCTTTTATTGATTCACATTAAACAGAAACATCATCATTATCATTGCTTTGTAGACCTTCTATAAGCCACAATGGGTGAAATTAAAAATTAATAAATGAAGCATTTTTATAGCACCTTCTTTTCTCCTAGACGACTTTACCCATTGTGTAACTATTCCCAGAGATTACCTAATGTGCCACTGATAGATTCTTTATACTCTCTGCCCATCTTTTCTCTTACTCTCCTTGCAGAAGCTACAGGACACTGCAGAGGACTGAGGTCCATTTTATATGCCCTGAATTTTTTTTTTTAATCACAAATTTTAAACTAGTCACTTTCCCTTAAGTTTCCTATTATTTCTCTCCAACAGCTAGTTTTTCCTTGCTTGTCAAACCCAGAATCACAATTTCTCTGGCTTACTTTTTTTTTTTCACCTTTTGAAGAATGAGGCTTTTATTAAGAAGATTCAAGAATTTATTAGCCACTTTTTTTTTTTTTAAAGAAGAGACCACTTAAGGAGATATTTAAGTAAAGTTCTCTGCTGTTATGATACCATGCCACCATGCTGGGTTTTATGAATTCAGCCAATGCCTTTTTCTAGTCTGGTAGCACATAGTGTACTCTCACTATAATGTTGCTTCTGCTTGTCCTTCCATTTAATCTTATGAGAATGATCTTCACCATGATTCTTTTCCAGTTTGTGGTTTCTTCTACATGATTACATCTTCTGCATATACTTTGTTGTTACTCTTTTATCTAATTTGTTCCATTTCCATTCCAATCCAAGATTTCTCCTTCCATTTCCATATATTATGGACCACATGCCAGGTCTTGATGATAGCTTAGTGCCTGGCATTATGAAGATGCTTAAAAAATGCTTATTGATTGATTGATAAAATGGTAGGTCTCATTGGTAAATTTCCTTGCATCAGGATCTCATGTTCACTTTGTTTAAAATGTGTTCTGCGTGTTTTTAGGCACAGACGTCTAAGGCAGTGGACAGGGTTAGGCCTGCCCCATTCATTGGTTATTTTCCTCTTTTAACGGACCTAGCTGCTGATACTCTTCTTCCTATGCTACAGTTACGTCTGTGGTATCTGTTTTGACATTTTTGTGGGCAATATAAGTGGGCACTTTTCTTCCTTTTGTTATGTTTTCAATTTAAAGACTCCTGATCACATTTGAAAGTCCCTGGACACACCCACACGCACATACACACATAAACACCACCCCCCCCCCCCCACATATACACATACCCCAACACTTGAAGTATGTATATATAGTTTATATATTTATAATCATATTCATGTATGTATAAACAATTATACATATATTTTTATATATAGTAGTTAGCATACATACATAGATACACATATGTACACACACATACATAAAAACTAAATTTTGAACTCTTTCTCTCTCTCTCTATGTATATATACTTTTTCCCTGTCCACTAACTTGTCGTTTACATAACTTGAGTCTTGGACTAGAAATCCAAGTCCTGTTCTCAGACACCAACTTCTTAACCAATTAATCACATTCTAAATCTGCCTTTCTTTTCTGAAACCTCCCGCCTTCAGCTGATAGCAGTGATGAAAATTTGCCTTTGCCTTAAGGTTTTTAGGTTTTTGCCCAGTACCTCATAATGTATGGTAGCACTTTTTGGGATTCTTTCTTTTGTGCCCACATGAATCACTAGCAGTGAGTAGTGGTTGTTAGGTTTGACAACTCTTAGGATACTTTCTGAAACATCCTGAATAAATGTTCTCATCAGGTCGCCATGAGTAATGAACACCTGCATCCGTACCCCTCTGTACACAGGGATTTACCAGACCATTTCTTGTCACTTCATCCTTGGAGCAGACCAGTTTTAGATCAGGGGTGGGAATCTGCAGCCTCAAGGCCACATGTGGCCATCTAAGTCCTTGGGTGTGGCCTTTTGACAGTCCAAATTTTACAGAACAAATTACTTTATTAAGGGGGTTTGCTCTGTGAAATTTAGATTCAGTCAAAGGGCTGCATTTGAGGACATAGAGGGCCATATGTGACCTCGAGACCACAGGTTCCCCACTCCTGAGATAACCTTTCTCTTTGTTTCACTTATGAGTCCTCTTAGTTAATCAATAAATCAGTCTACAAGTATTTATTAAGCTGCTGTAATATTCTGTGCATTATGCTAGACACTTGGTATACAAAGACAAAAATGAAACACTACCTACCTTATACTCAAAGGAGATTAATGTTCTTAACAGTTTCTATAAAGCAGAGAATTAGAAACAAAGGAGATGTCTATCTTTTGAGGAATGGCTAAACAAAGGGTGGCGAATGAATGTGCTGGTAAGAAATGATGGATATGAAGAATTTAGAAAAGTATGGAAGCAGAATTGGCCAAATGGAAAAAGATACAAAAGTTTACTGAAGAGAACTCCTTAAAACACAAAATTGGCCACATGGGGAAAAAATGTACAAAACTTCACTGAAGAAAAGAATTCCTTAAAAAACAAAATTGGCCACATTTTTTAAATGTACAAAAATTCACTGAAGAAAAGAACTTCTTAAAAAGTAGAATTAGCCAAATGGAAAAGAAGGTACAAAAATTCGCTGGAAGAAAATAATTCCTTAAAAATTAGAATTGAGCAATTGGAAGCTATTGACTCTATGAGAAATTGAGAAGCAATAAAACAAAATAAAAAGAATTTTAAAAAGGAAGAAAATGTGAAATATCTCATTGGAAAAGCAATTGACCTGGAAAATACATCCTTGAAAGATAATATGAAAAGCATAATTTATAAACAAAAGAACCTTATCAGGATATTCTAGAACCAAAGGGTATACTAGAAATGGAAAGAATTCACCAATCACTCGCTCAAAGAGATCTCTGAATGAAAACTCCCATGAATATTATAGTCCCAGAGTTCCCAGGTCAAGGAGAAAATATTGCAAGTAGTCAAAAAGAAGCAATTCAAGTATCATGGAGTCATAGTCAGGATAATACAAAAGTTAGTAGTTATTACATTAAAGGATTGGAGAGCTTAGAATATGATATTTCAGGAAGTTTGTCTTTCAAATATAAGATTTAAAAAGCAGAATGGGCCAAATGGAAAAAGATATACAAAAATTCACTGAAGAGAAGAACTCCTTAAAAAACAAAATTAGCTGCATGGAAAAAAAAATGAGAAGCATAAAAAGCTAAACAGGAAAGAGAAATCATATGAGATTCAATAAAGTTAAAAATGTTCCATTCCTACATGGGACAAAAAAAAAAAAAGAAAAGTAATGAAAAACCTATATGAATTGATGCTGAGTGAAGTAAGAAGAACTACAAAAACAATGTATATACTATCTATAGGTCAAATGCAAAGAATAACAAAAAAAAGAAACTGAATGTTATGTAGTTAAATGGCCAACTAATCCTGATGAAGACATGAGAAAAATGCATCTCCTTCCCACCTTTTGCAAAGGAATATGAGTGTGAATTTTTTATATACTGTCAGGCACAAAATTGATATATTGATTGATTTTTGCTGAATGGCTTTCTTTTTGATCATATAAGAGATAGTTCTTTGGATACGGGAAGAGGTGATCAGGAAATGTACAAAAACGTGCAAAAGATATTAATACAAATACAGTTTAAAAAGAAATAGTCCTTGTTCTCAGGGAGTTTATATTCTGTTTAGGAGAAATGTACACGTACAAGAACCTACAATTATCATCAAAGTAAATAGAAGGAGATAGGGGAGGAAATAGCAGCTAAGGAGGATGAGGAAAACTCTCATGGAGGAGATGGCATTTGAACTGAAATTTGAAGGAAGTTAGGGACTCTAAGAAATAGAGGTAAAGAGAGAGTACATTCTGTGCATGGGAATAGTTTGTGCAAAGGAAAAGAGATGGGAGTTGGAATGTCATGTATACAGTCTGACAACTAGGCCAGTTTTGCTAGACTATATTGTGTCTGAAGGGAACTAAAATCTAGTAAGCTTGGAAAAGTAGGTTGAAGACAGAATGAGAAAAGCTTTAAATTCCAAGCAGGATTTTATTGTTAATTATACAGGCAAAAGAAAGTCACTGGACATTCTTGAGGATGAGAATGACATGATCGGACTTATGCAGGCAGCTAGGTGGCAAAGTGAATTAGAGCATTAGACCCAGAGTCAGGAAGACCTGAGTTCAAATTTAGCCTTAGACAAATTGCTAGCTGTGTGATCCTGGACAAGTTGCTTAACTTCTTTCTGCCTCAGTTTCTTCAAATGTAAAATGGAGATAAAGATAGAACCTACCTCCCAGAGCTGTTGTGAGAATCAAATGAGATTTGCAAAGCACTTTATAAACCTTAAAGCACTGTATAAATACAAGCTACTGTTATTGGGAAGAATTACCACTTGTTCAGCTTGGGGGAGATGGATTGGAAAAGAGAGAGATTTTAAGGAAAAATAATTAGAAGAGTATTGTAGTAGTTCAAGTGAGAGGTGATAAAGGCTTACATTACACTGGGAAGGGGATCAGGTGAGCAGACAGCCATGGGGCAGGTTTCAGAGATGTTATGCAATTTAATTTGCCCAATTGCTGAATTAGACCTTTGAGAAAAAGGTTTAGGACGGTTTTAGATAATAACTGGATTATGAAACAAGATGGAAGGGGATTGAAGGGTGACTTCTTATGCTATGAATTTTCATTTTGGTTTGTTATTTTAATCTGCTTTGTATTTTCTCTGTAGTTGTTAGTAGTCGACTCCCTTAGAAAACTTGGAAGGGTATGTGTGAGGGGTAAGGGTGAGGGTGGGGAGAGATGCTGTGTGCTTATTCTGTTAGCACCAGGGAGGAGAAGCTGGAAACCCATATCTCCTTGGACGCACCTGAGAAAATCTCAAGATCAAAGGGGCTGGGTGGAGCTGGCAAAAGGAGGAAAAGACTATAGAAAATACCAACTGGTGGTGATGACTGAGTCCAAAAGAATGCAAATTTCAGTCCAAGCACTGAAAAATAACTTAAAAGACCCCGCCCTATGAAAACCTGCTCTCTGATGGTATAATGATGAAAGTAAAGAACTCAGGCTTGCCCAGGGTATCTAAGTATCTTTTGTGGGTTGTGTTATAGTTTAGGTGCTTTCCTGGAAACAGATTATTAAGGCCACAGGTGCTGAAAGTTCTGCCTTTTTTTTTTGGACAGATCTATAGTTCAACTGGTATAGGGAACTCCCATTATGAAAATTCCCTCTACCAAGGAAGATCTCAGCAACTCCTTTGTAATTTGTAATGTAGACTTAGTAGGTTGCTCACAGTGATTATTGTTTTAGGTGAGAGAGGAAGGGATGGAATAAACATTTATTAAACACCTGCTATGTGCCAGGCAACATGTTAAGTTCTCTACAAATGTTATATCATCTGCTCCTATGGGTCTTCATGACCTAAGATCTGCTTCCTCTACAGTATACCACACTGTCTGTTAATGTTTAGCTGGATGGAATTGTCTTGCTTTGTGGGATAGAGGGAAGAGTGTTAGATCAGGAGTCAAAGGATCTGTGTTCAAATTCTACCCCAGATCCTTGATCTTGGCAAGTTATTTTAACTCTCTCGGTCTTACTTTCCTTGTCTGTAAGGAGTTTGGACTAGATGAGGTCTAGAAACTTCTAATTTTAGATCATAGGAGTTTATAGCTCAACAAGTAAGGACTAAGTATCTACTTTCCCAGATGAATAGGCTATAATCCATTGAGTCATTGTTCTCAGGACAAAATTTACCACTGATTTTTTCCCCATGGGGTGCAGTTGGAAAGGACCATAGAGATCCATTTGAGGCACAAAGAGGTGAATGACTTTCCCAGATTCCCAGAACTAGTAAATGGATCTGAACCGAGGTCTACCCTGAGTTTAAGTCCTATGCCTCTTCCACCAGTCCATTTATTTGTAGTTATCTTTCCAGTTGCTCTGGCTCCTTCAGATGCCTCTGTGACAGTGCTATTTACCTGTGTGTCATTTGTGTTTGCCCTTTTTTTTCCAGTCTTGGCTGTTTACCTGAACAGATCTTGGTGGTCCATAGAAGAGATCATGAAAACATCTGATCCTTCTAGAGAAGGTTTAATACAGGTGAGAGAGCATAATGTCAAGTGAGGTTGGCATGTGAGAATTTAACCAACACACATTTCTTCTCACTCTTTAAACCAAGCTACCCCACCTTTCCCTTGCAGGAACTCGATGACAAAATGAGTGAAGTAGATTGTTTTCTGCTCATCTGGCTTGTGCTGTTTCACTCTTTAGACATCTGGTGATTTGCATAGGGCTGTTTTATATTTGTGATTTGCATGTTGGGGTTTTTCAGCTTAATTTCCTTCCTGGTTACTCCTCTCACAGGTCAGAAATAAGCAGATTTCTCGAACTATCATTGTGCAAACTCTTGCTTGTTGGATTTGGGTTTTTGTCAAAGGAAGCATACATTCTACCATGCTGGGGGGGGATCAAAGCAGAGGCTACCAGGGCTGGACAGAAGGTCATGTTGGTCAACAAAGAAAGGCTGAGGAGGAAGTTAGACAATAAGAAGAATGGTGGGGTATCACTGTTCAAACCCTTTGGTTCCTAGGGAACTTGGTACAAATGACACAATGATAGCACCTATGGGGAGAGGGAATTAGATGTTCCTCCTCTTGGGTATCCATTTCATTTTGGTATGATTTCATTGTGCTTCTTTTTGCAGTCAGGGGCAAGGGATAGGTGATTTTTTTTCAAAGCTCATTCCAAGGATAGCACCTGAATAAAATAGCCATTTCATTCAGGTTGGCTTCTGAGATTATTTCCTTGGGCCAGTTTTGTTCTGGTACAGTAGTTTAAAAAAATACACAGATCCAACTCTTCTTAGAACTGGTTTTGTTAGAGACAAACAAACAAACAAACAAAATTCTTGGGCAGTTATA
This sequence comes from Pseudochirops corinnae, assembly GCA_028646515.1. NCBI lineage: Eukaryota > Metazoa > Chordata > Mammalia > Diprotodontia > Pseudocheiridae > Pseudochirops > Pseudochirops corinnae. Next base: position 102,401,095 of record CM053589.1, read on the forward strand.
CTCATTTTAGTAACAAATTAACTTTGGGGTTTGGGATTAACAAACTAGTGGTTCATTTCTTGTCCAAATCTTTCACTTTAGATATCCCTTCCCCTATAGGATAGATGTTTTTATTCTGAATAGTTGTGTGTGTAAGTTGATTCATATTCCAAGTGCCTTTGGGGAGCTTAAAATTGAAAGGAATTCAGTGATGAGTCATTTGGTAACATGAATAATCAAGCCCTTGAAAGTCTGTTTTCTAAACTTGATGCTTTTGAATATTGATTTTTTAAAAAATAGGATACGCCTATACTTTAATTCTATAATTACATATGCAACTTAGCATATAATTTCCTTTTCAATAATTACATAAAATTATTACCTCATAGTATGTCTCTATCAGCCTCTTAGAATTTTTAGCCTTGATTTTTTTTGTTTCTTATATAGCATTTTGCATATTAAGAAATTCCCCCCTTAAAATCAATTATTTGATAAAGTTCCTAATACACAAAAAAACCCAGGAAACTACTGTAAACCTAGAGAATTATTAAGAGTCAAGGCCCAATGAGCCCCTAATTCTTTAGAATGAATTGGTCATCTCTCTTTATCAAGTTCCTATAATAAAAGAATCTATATAACAGATTTGGACCCATACATAAATTAATGCTTTGTCCTAGATATTACTGAGCCTAAATATAAGATCAAAATTGTTTTCTATCATGGCATAAAAATTTCCAGAGCTAGAACCTTATCTTTAAGAAAAAAAAGGAGAAAAGTTTTGGTTTCTTTCAAAGGACATAGAATATGCTGTTTATAATAGAATAGCTTGCTCTCACCTTCAGTGAGCTAGCTTCCCGTTTAGTGGCAGGTGTGATTTTCTTTTCTTTTTTTTTTTTTAAAGTTATATATGATACAATTCATTTCTACAACCCATAAAGGCTAAGGAAGCTATTATCTGGTATCATCCCTCGCTTCTTAAAACCATACCATTAAGAAAAGGCCAACATAATAAATACCTCTTTAGAAACCATAATTTACCTTTAGTCCTTTGGCATGAAAGGAATTGTATAGTGGTGGAAAATAGACACGACCCCAGTGTGTATTCTCATTCCAAATGGAGAGTTTTTTATGTCTGATTTTTATTTCTAGTCTCACTTGGTCTTTCCTTTTTTTTTTTTCTTTGAAGGTCCAGTCTTTTGGGGAAAGGATTGTACTTTTTATTCTTAACTACGTTATTTTTGGAAGATTGGAGAGAAATTTGGATGATGGCATGTTTTTTTTACCTCATTCTGCTATGGAACATGCAAAAATTCTGTGGAGGAATGGAGCTGCCATTGGTTTTTATACCATCAAGATGAAAGGTGAAATAACTAGTCACATGCTGAAGATAGCTCGGCTTGCTATGATTGGTGCTGGGTGAGAAGGCAAATCATTCTGGGTGTTTATCTGGATGATGGTCGTATGGAAATGTTACTGAGTTGTAACTTGTTCAAAAATTGATTTGGAGAAACCTCGAATGTTCAACTGAATTATTAGGAAGCCTATATTCCCATCAGGATGGTTATCATGTAGTCCTCAAGGGTGTATAATCTTGACTTCATTTCTCTTCAGCTCCCTTATCACCTGTGGGTAGGATGAAAAGCTTCTTCCCTTTGATTCTCTGCATCTGACACTTAGCTGTTAGCATTCAAGATTTCAGTGAATGTATAGACATTATCTTTCATTATATTTCTTTTCTTTAACATTACCAATTAGCTGTCAGGAGAAAGGCTGTTACTAATACCCGACATGTGATGCAAAAAAAGCTAGGCTATGCCAAAATTCATAGACATTACCTCAGAAGAGAGTTAGGCTGTGGCAAGAAGGTTAGGATGTGAGGTTCTGGCTTATTTTTAGGGACTGTGACCAGCAAGAGCGTGGAACATGAATACTTTTCCAAATAAATTTGATAGCTTAATCTTCATTTGAAAATGCTTGATCTCTCAGTGTAATTGTTTAGATGCTTTGTCAACAAATCTTAGACCCAGCCTTTCCCAAAGCTCACCCTTTCAGATTCTATAAAGGTTTTAAGTTTCAATAAAAATAAATTTCTTCTGTGTACAACTATTGGTATAATGTTACCTGAATTAATATCTTTCTCTAGGGTAATCTAAAGTCTGATTTTAGTTTTAAACCATGTTCAAACTGTGTACACATTCCAGTTGCCCAGAATTGTATAAATCTGACTTTCTCACTATCATCACCCCCCTCCCCCAATGCTATCTGTGTTTATCCACCCAGGAAGTCATTTTAGTTAATTGTTTGCCAGGATCAACTGGAGAAGCTTGAAATCCTTATCTTTGGTTATCTTTGTTTGGTTGTGTGTGTGTGTGTGTGTGTGTGTGTGTGTGTGTGTCTTGGTTACATTGATTTTACATATCCTTATCACTGTAAGAAGAGAACAAAGGAGTACAGTGCAATGGTTAAAATGGAAGAGAACACTAATGTGTTTCTTTCCTGGGACCCTTATCGGCTATCATCTCCCATCAGCTGCCTTGTTGTAATTCAGAAGCAGGATCAGTTGTGCCATGGGGCTCACTTTGATATTTTTAGTAGCAGATTATCCTAGACAAGCCCACTATAGAAGTTTCTGTCCATAAGAGCCAAACCATAATGGTATGGGACCTTTTGTCCTGCATATACAGACTCTGCTCATGATGACACTTACTTGTGTTCCCATGTTCTTCTGAAGATGACTTTCTCTGATAAAATGTATGTTCCTGGGGAGTAGGTATTATTTCGTTCTTTGTATTTGTATCTTCGGTGTCCAGCATTATGCCCTGCACATAGTAGGTACTTAGTAAAGACTTGTGATTGCTTTGACTTTGGTGGTCTCCCCTCAGGGTTTGATGAAAGGGAAAGGGAATAAACACTTACATAGCACTTTCTGTGTTCCAGGCACACTGTGCTAAGGGCTTTTTACAAATATGGTCTCCTTTGATCCTGCTAAGTAGGTACTATTATTATTAGAGTTGAAGAAACTAAGGCAAACAGAGGTTAAGTGACTTGCCTTGGGTTACCTTGCTAATAATTATTGGAGGCCAGATTAGAACTCCTGACTCTCAAGTCCAGCACTCCATCCATCTACTGGGTGTCATCAGCTGTCTCTGCCAGTGACTGGGGCTGTCTTTAGTGTCTAGGATACATATTCTGTGCATTACTGGCAGTGTTTCCAAGTTGAGTAAGATCATGTGATAGAATCACAGAATACCAGATAGTTCTTGAAAAGACCTTAAAGATGATCTTGTGTGGCCGCATTATTTCCCAGATAAGGAAACTAAGGAGAAGACCAAAGAGAACATTTACATTTCTGCTGCTTCTATCAAGTGAATTCTATGGATTTTAAAAAACTTTCTCTGGCTGTTTGACATCTTTCTCTCTCTGAATAGATGTATTTTATAAAGTGAAAATAATCTATCAGTAACATTCTCAAAACAAATTAGATGGGTTAATATATATTAACTTCCTTCAGAATTACAGAAAGAAAAAAATACTCCTTTCATAGATTGTCTGCTTACTTTTTTTTTCTTTTGTTTTGTCTGTTTCCTGTTTCTCATTTGAAATATTTTTCGAGAATCAAAACAAAGTTGTTTTTATTGAGCTACATTGTGATGAAAACATTTTTTGTGTTACATTGTTGCAGTGATTTTTTTTTTTTCAGGAGCCTTCAGAGAAAATGCTTACTCTTTGTTTAGCTACAAAGATTGACTATTCTTAAGATCACATGGTTCAAGGAATTAAGTTCTTTAAAGGATTCCTAAGAATTAGTAATATTTTAAAGCAAGTTTTTTAGCATTGTATATAGTGTGTGAATGTGATATATTCATCTGTGTGTACATTTATAAATGTGTAGTGTACACATATACATATGTATGCAGTTATATATCTGTATATAGATTGCTCTCCCTCCATACCCCCCCTTTTTTTCTCTCTCCCTTTCTTTCCTTCTCTCTGTCTCTCTCTCATTTCCCTCTCCTCATCCCTCCTTCCCACCCTGTGATTTTTTTTTAGTATTTGAAACTCCTAGATGAGGTAACAGTTTGGTACCTTCTCTGTAATATATAATGTATTTGAAAATGAAGTGGATATAGTAGCTTCTTCATGACAGGAGACCCAAATGAACCATCCTTTCTGAATAAGAAAAAATGATGGGAGAAATTGTGACTTTCCACTCTGATAGAGATCCCTTATTTGCCACTCTGATACTATTATTGGAAAAATAATGGGAAAGACATTCCCTGTGTTTCTTTTCCTGTAAGGTTGAAAGAGAACATATGTTTAGAATGAATAATGGTAGAAATTAGTAGCATTAAAGATGAATTAAGCGAGATAAAATTTTCACCACCCCTTCTCCCTCAGAGAAACAACTCAGAGAAACATTTAGTTTTACTTCAGGAGGAGTTTATAGTTCAAATATATGGTATAGTTACTGGTCTTTTGAGAATGATGGTCCCAGATCTTGATTTTTGTTATGGTATTAGGTCAGGTTGAGAGTTGCTACTTGATAGAAAGGAGGTATAGCACCTGACCTCCTATTGAAATATTCAGCACTATAGTTAGGCCTCAGTAGACTGGGCTTCACTGACTCAGAATAATTTATTCTAGGTCAGATAGAAGTTTACCTTTTCACTTAACTTGTGTGTAGATTGGTAAGATTAGTAAAGAGCATGAAATGCTTTTCAAGGGACATGTTTAACCTACTTAAAAAAAATTGCTTTTAAAAACAAATAGTAATTTTAAAAAAAGTTTTCAGCATTCGATTTTATAAGATTTTGAGTTCTAAATTTTCCCCACTCCCTCTCCCAGAGATGGCATGCAATCTGATAGAGGCTATACATGTATGATTATATTAAGCATATTTCCATATTAATTATGTTGTGAAAGCAGAATCAGAACAAAAGGGAAAACCCGTGAGAAAGAAAAAACAAAAAACAACAAAAGAAAAAGAAAATGGTATGCTTTGATCTGCATTCAGACTCCATGATTCTTTCTCTGGATGTCAATAGCATTTTCTATCATGAGTCTTTTGAATTGTCCTAGATCATTGCATTGTACAGAAAAGCTTAGTTTAACAAATTTGGTCACCACACAGTTTTTCTGTTACTATGTACAATGTTCTCCTGGTTCCGTTCACTTCACTCAGCATCACTTCACGTAAGTCCAGATTTTTCTGAAATCCACCTGCTCATCATTTCTTATGGAACAGTAATATCCCATTACGTTCATATATCACAACTTGTTCAGCCATTCCCCATTTGATGGGCATCCCCTCAATTTCCAATCCTTTGCCACCAGGAAAAGAGCTGCTATAAATATTTTTGTATATTTTTATTATCTCTTTAGAATACAGATCTAGCAGTGGTATTGCTAGGACAAAGGGTATGAACAGTTTTATAGTTCTTGGGGCATAGTTTCAGATCATTCTTTAGAATGGTTGAATCAGTTTATAACTTCACCAACAATGCATCAATGTTCCAGTTTTCCCACATCTTCTATATTTATCATTTTTCTATTTTGTCACATTAGCTAATCAAATAGGTGTGATGTGGTACCTCAGAGTTGTTTCAATTCACATTTCTCTAATCAATAGTGATTTAGAGCATTTTTTTCATATGACTATAGATAACTTTAATTTCTTCATCTGAAAACTGCCTCTTCATATTCTTTCACCATTTATCAATTGGGGAATGACTTGTTTTCTTAAAGATTTGACTCAGTTCTCTGCATATTTTAGAAATGAGGCTCTTATCAGAGACACTGGCTATAAAAATTAGAACAATCTCTTTGTAAAGATACTTTTTCATGAAATTTTTTAAAGAAGTAGATACCATTTATTATGAAAAGGTATATCCATTCATGAGTATTAGCATGGAATAGTTGATAAGAGTACTGGACTTGGAATCACTAAGACCTGGGTTCTAATCTTGCCTCTAATATTAATATTTTCACATCACGGACAAGTAATTTAATCCCTGTGAGCTTAGAATAGCTCTATCTCTATAGTCTATATTTATGGGGAGACAGATAGACAAATGAACAAATGTACATAGATGGTTGGATGGGGAGGGAAAGGGAGGAGCAATGTGGCCACAGAACGTGCCTCTAACTGTTTATGTCTCTATACTTGTCCCATGTACTACACTAGTGTCATTGCAGGATGGAATGAAGGACAGTGGAAAGAGTGTTGGGTTTGGGGTCCAAGGACTTGGATAGCTCTGCCACTTACTACCTTTGGGACCTTGGAAAGTCACTTCACCTCCATGGGTCTCAGTTTCCTCATCTGTAAAGATGAGGGTGTTAGAATAGATGATCTCTACAGTCCCTTCCAGCTCTAACATTTTAAGACTCTGTCATTCTATTGTACTGTACTCTGTGCTACTGTGATTGAAGGAGGGAGGGAAGTGCTATGGAAAGAGTACTGAATTTGGAGTCAAGGAATGTGGGTTGAAACTCTGCCACTTAGTACTCATGTGACCTTGGAGAGTCACTTCACCTCTGTGGTCCTTGGTTTCTTCATCTGTAAAAACGAGGGAATTGGAGTAGATGACCCCTATGGTCTCAGGTTGAACTGTTATGATTTCATCATTTTCTGTGTCTACACTAGAAGCAGCATGAGATAATGGGAGGAATACAGCCATTGGAGTTTCAGGTATGACATGGAGACCTGGGTTACTTTGGGCAAGTCCATAACTCTCAGTGCCCCTAAGTAGCTAAGATTGTATGTCATAGAAGAGGTACTAGCCTGGTGTAATTGAGGGAGTTGCCTTATCCAGGAGTACCCTGTATTAAAGAACAGTTCTAATCCCTGTTTGTGCATATATACACGTATGTATACACAGTGTCAAAAGAAGTCGCAAGTATAATCCATATGTGTATACAGATATACACTTATCTGTGTGTAATATATATGCATAGTGTGTATATGTACGTATATATACAGATACTTATTTTTTGAGTGTCTTGAATTACAAAGCTGAAACATTTGTACGTTGACTTTTTTCACGGACCTGTAAATACGGACATTCCCTCACCCAACTGACTTCCCTCTCCCACCCCCAAAAAAGAAAGGTGAAGCTGATCTTTAGGGCTCTTTTGTTCACATTATAGTGTTTGTTCTTCTTCTTTTGTCTTCCTTGGCCCCTAGGCATCCAGTGCCCTCTACCAGGCACTAAGGGAGTAAGTACCTTGCAACTCTTCTTACCTATTTTCCCATCGAGTTACTTGTCTTGTGTTTCTTTCCTTTAGGGTTCTGATCTGGTAGGATGAATTAGATAGATTAGATTTGACTCTGGCTGAATTTGCAGTTCCTCACCGATAGCACCTGCATTTTAATATTTCAGCTGTTCATAATTCAAAGGAGCAAGTAAGGTGGGAATTTTAGGTGCCTTGATGTGACTGTTGGAAAAGGAATTTTTGGGAAGAGCTTCCTAATCTGTGTATGTGACCTTGATCTTAGCTTTTTCTTGCTACTGACACATCTGTGCCACACAAGGGATTTCTATGATTATTTTTAGAATGTCTGAGGTCCTTAGAGACTGCAAGGTTGTGTAGTAGATAGAGCGCTGGACTTGGAGTCAGGAAGATCTGAATTCAAATCATGCCTCAGATACTAGTTGTGTGACCCTTGACAAGTCACTTAATCTCTCTTCTATAAAATGAGGCTATTAATAGAACCTATATCTGGGTTGTTGTATGAAATGAGATAACATTTATAAAGTGCTTTGCAAATCTTAAAGTACCATCATGCTAGCCATTGTTCTTGTTATTATTACAAGATCTGTAGAATAGCTACATCCTTTATTTTTCCTGATCACTTATGGCTATTTTACTATGCTTTAGCCACGTTGCTTAGAGAGGTGACGCACATCATGTCATATCCATCATTAATCAGCAACAAATAGATTATTTTTGTGCTGTCTTTTCTATTTTCAACCCAGTGGTTCATATATTTAACTTTTCTCCTCCTTAGGGAGTGTTAGCATAATAAAAGGACATCCAGTGAGCCTGCCAAAGTAATAATTTGTGCTCTCTTTACTCTTTTTGCTCCTCAGGCTAATCGTACGTTTTTCATGTACTAACATAAACACAAGAATATAATTTCTGTTTGATTGATCTCTGCTCTCATCTTTTGGAAGGGATGTAATAGGGAATCTGAATGAATGAATGAATGAATGAATGAAGCACTAAGGCCATGACTTACCATGAGATTTAGAACAGAAATGTCATTATGTCTGTTAATTTGCTGATCATTGATCAGAAATTGACTTCCTCCATTGTCTAACACTATTTTCTCCTGATCTTATTTTTTTCTTGTCCCATTTCTCCAGGGTTCCTTTCTGATCACCTTCCCTGACTCCACATATACAGTTTTCTGTTTCAAAAAAAATCTGTAATTTATGATGATCACATTGAGAGGGAGTGAGGTATACTAAAAAAGATATTAGATTAAGGGTCTAGAGTCTGGATTCCAGTCTTGTTCTTCCACTAAGTTTGTGACTATGGTTAACTTACTTAACTTCTCTGGGCTTATAACCTCATCTGTCAAATGAAGGGCTTAGATGAAAAGATTCTTAGGTCCTTTTCAATCAGTTAAAAAATTAACTAATGAGTAAATATTTATTAAGTGCCAAATGCTGCCAGGCACTAAGCTAAGTTCTTTACTCTTTAACATTCTTTGAATCTGTGCTATGAATCCTTTTGAAATCTGCATACTATCTCTCCTCATAATTTTCATCCCAGAACATAAGAGTTTTGGAGTTTAAAATCATATTTTTCATACTTTCCTGCAGTCTGTGCCTATGTTTTACTAGAGATTGGTTACCAATTTTAATTACTATTTGACCACTCTGAATCTCAGTTTAATCTTTTTTGTAAGAGAGACAATAGAGGGATCAGATTTCATAGAGCACTGGCCCTGGAGTTAGGAAGACCCAAGTTCAAATTTGGCCATAGACACTTACTAGCTGTGTGACCTCAGTTACTTAAGTAACCTGAGTTACTTAACCCCTGTATGCCTTAATCTACTGGGGAAGGAAATGGCAAACCACTCCAGTATTCTTCAAAGAAAACCCCATGGATAGTGTGGTTCATGGAGTCACAGAGTCAGACACAGCTGAACAACAAAGAAAGAAGTAGTGTGGCATAGTGGATGATTCATTTTTGTTTTTGTATTGCCACTATGTAGAAGGTGCTAAAAAAATTCTTGTTTGAATGCTGGACTTGGAGGTGGTAAAGACCTTCATTCAAATCCTGCCAGTGAGACTTAGTAGTTGTATGACCCTCGGCAAGCCCAGGGGTGATTCAGGTAACTTCTTGGGACCTATGTTCTAAGTCATTAATTATTATCTAAGTCATAGGGGGGGTTGAGCACCAGTGGAAGGGGTCCTCCCATTGGAAGTTCCCTATGGGAATGAAATCACTAACTCCTTTGTATATTCTTTTGTGTAAACCCATACTGTAGTGACAGATGTGTATTTCAGTAATTCAGCAGCAACTTATGGTTCTGCAGAGAAATTGCTGGAGAACTTAGTTCACATGTTGATTGGAAAAGATCTCTTATTTTCATCTTAAGCCATTTAGTTTGTGAATCTAATGCAAATTGCTGGTGGATTTCCAGTGAACTGAGTATTCACTTGAAGGGCTGTGTAGGGACCTTGCTAGGTCAGTATTTCATGTGACCCATCCCATCCCAGCTCAACACTGGTGCCCAGTTGGCCCTTGTGAGAGATTTAACACTGTTTATTCTCTCCTTCTAGGTAGCCTGTGTGGCAGAAACACCAGTGAGTGCTACATGCTGCCTGTGTTGGACACTGCCTTTGTCAGGAGAAAACACCGAAGAGAAGGTCTGGGGATGAAAATGCTGCATGACTTTTGTCAGACTTTTGAGACTGAAGATGCCTTAGGGATCAGCTGGCCTATTTCTACCGCTATGTACCAAGGTAAAGCACAGGATGCGAAAACATTTGGGTAAGGGGTCATGAATAATTGATGTGCACTTCATCTGTCAGGGCAATCCCAATGGCTCCTATGCTACTCAGTGGTTCAGAAGTAAACAGATTCGTAAACTCATCAGTGATGGCCCCTGTATTCCATCATCAGGTTTTCTACCAGCTCTTCCTTGGTATCAAGTCTACCTAGTCTGGATAGGTGGACACTTAGTTTTTCTTTCATCCTTGGTTATCTATCCTGTACCTTCCAAATATCATCTGATCAAAAGAGGCAACTCCTTTTAAACTGAAAAATTATGAAGAATAATTCTGCTTCCCATACACAACTCAACAAAAATAAAATGTTGCCAAAAAAAAAAAAGTGAAACTATTGTTGTCCCTGGTACAGCATGTTGGCACTGCTGCTTTTTAGGGAATGTCAGAACTTCTTTGATCTTCCGTTGGTGCTTACAGTTCATTAACTTGCCCTTTCAACTAGAAACCACTGGAGAATAGCTTCTTTGGCTTGAGGAAAGGTAATAAGCAATAAGAGAAAAGGGAGGGTACTTAGCGTGCTGAGCATTTGAGCATGTGGCAGCCCCATTACCCTGTGTGGACCTTTCCCTCTTAGCTTAGTAGCTCTTAGCCTTGATGAGGGCAAGTCTCAATGGACAGCTGTATTTGGGAAAGGGACTGGAAGGTCCTCACTGGTTTTTTGTTTTTCATTTCCCCAATCTGAAAATTGGGACATGACTTGAAATCCACCCCCTTCTGTTGTTTCCAGGGTTCCCTTTTAAAATTGTAATTGCAGTGCAGTAGGGCACTGGATTTGGAGTCAGTAAGAACTGGGTCCCTTTCTTGCCTTAGATACTTACTAGCTTTGTGATCCCTGGCAAGTAGATTAACCTCTCTAGGTCTCAGTTTCCTTGTATGTAAACTGAGGGGGTTGGATTCCATGATCTCTTTAGTTCTAAATCTATGATTCTAGGGTCCTGTGCCTTCAAGACAACGGGACAATGGTTACGAGGAGGGAAAAAACTATGAGACAATAAAGACCTGTCATTAATTTGAAGTCCTAAGGGAAAGATTCTGGAGGTGGAACAAGCATATTTTTCTCCCAAGTGACTTTACTTATTTCTTTGTATTTTCTAACTCTCAGGCTATTATTAAACTCCATGGATTCCTTGAATTGCTTCAAATATAGCTCCAGGCTCTCTACAGTGCAGAGCTCACTTTATGGCATCTGTTGGTGCCAGAAACCAGGAGGCCATTGCAAACTTTCTCCCAGGAGGACTTTTTCTCCTCATTCTCATTCCATTCTGACTTCATTATTTGAGTAAGCCTGGCCACTCACTCCTCTCACACTTCCTGAAGTTCATTCTTTCAATAAAGCAAAACAACTACTAAGAACATTCTTCATCTTCCTCTGAGGGAATGAAAGGCTGAATAACGGGAAGAGGGTTTGAGGGCTTGGCTAGAGTTTCCTGTGAGAAAGCCCTGTGGGCACTGTAGGATCCCACCCATTCCTGAAGTTGCTTCTTAACCTTGGTTTGACGGGGTAAAGAGCCTGAATGACAATTTATTCTGAATTGTTTAGTGCTAATATTTTTTTTCTTCCTGATTGGAGACTTGGCTTGTTGTAGCCATTCTGAGGAATATCTCAGGGGACTTGAAATGTTTTTCTCAAGCATTTAATATTCTGGTGTGTGGTGAACAGGAAGAGTATGGAAGAACAGACTACCTTGTAGGAGAAGTATTGTGAGAAGTCACAACATAGTAGTTTAATCAGCCTACTAATCAGTGCAGTTTGAGCACCAACTGTGTCTTTTGCATTGACTTGGGACCTTCAGGGGAATACCTTTTAGCTAGATGGCTCAGCCTTCTCTTTTCCCAAGAAACTGCAGTCTAGTTAGAGGTTTGTAATGAACTCACATGAAAGAGACTTGAGTGTACATTAGGCAACACACAAATGTTAGGATTGTTCAGTGGAGACATCTAGAAAAAGTTAGAAAGCAGACTAGTGAGCCAGTGTGGCAAAGGAACAACATGATGAAAATGGGATTTGATGGAGATAATTGTGGCAGATGAATGTAGCATGGTTTGGAGGAGGAAAGAGACTCCAGGCTGGTGGTCAGCTAGAAGGCTGCTGCAGTATTCCATGGACCTAAATTAAGATGATAGAGATAGGGATTGGGCCTGTGATCTCTTTGATAGAGGGAAATTTCAAGTGAGGAAACTTTCTCTGCCAATACAAGTAGCCACCACCTCCTTGGCAAGTTGCCTAGAGCAGAGCACTAGGAGGTTAAGTTGTGTGGTTGTGGCTGTGTGATTTGTCCTGCATTTTCTAAGAGGACCATGACATCAGGGAGATGATGATATGACTTACAGTTGACTTTGTTTTGAGTGAGGGAGGGCTGTGCAAGGTCACCAGTCTCACTTCCTTCTCCACAGCCATCTGGGTCCAGGGGCCATATATCGATCAGGACTATTGGAGACGGTCCAGGATGCAATGGGAGACCTTGGTCCTCTTAAGCTAAGGTCTTTTCAGGTTCTCGTTTGAGTGAGGTAATGCCTATTTAGTGAATAGGTTTCTTTAAGAGGTGAATCAAGGGATGATCCTTTTAATAAAAAAAGAAAAAACAAACTGAGAGGGGAAGACCTTCAGGGTTGCTGGCCAAAAGAAAAACAGTTACTATTTACATTCTCTCTGAGCCAGGAGGGCCCCAAAACAACCGTTAAGTGGTGCTTGGGCACCTATTTTTGGCAAATCCATGAGATCCAGAGTGAATTGGGTTTAAGGATTGGTCTTAGTAACTTTTCCTGGGCCACATAACCAGTATGTGTCAAAGGCTTAACTAACTCTTACTGATATGTGCCTGAAATTAAGGTAACCTGTGGAACCAGGTAAACTGTGAAATTAAGGTAATCTGTGGAAATACTGTTGGGATAAAAATAACCCAATTTTGTTGAATTGTGGTGCCCTTAGTTTATACTTAATTCACTGATTTTTTCTCCTTGGATTTCTTTCTCAGTTTGTCGAAAGTTCTTACTGGCCTATCCTGAGGAGCAGGACCGACTGTGGGAGGTAGAAGCTCCAGGAGGCTGGTGCCAGAGGGTGAACATTTGGCTAAAGATTCAACTTGAACCAAGCCTTTCCTATAGTAAGTAAAAATGAGAAGTATACATTTTGGTTTTGTAGCTTTTATAGTTATGACCTCGAAGATAAAAATTTAATTAATATTGAGTACTGAGATTCATATCCTGCCTTTGGCATTTACAATCTATGTGACCATGGGCAAGTCACCTAACCTCTCTAGGCCTCAGTTTTACTCATGTGTAAAATGAGGGCTTCTACTAGGTCACCTCTGAGGTCTCTTCCAGCTCCTGATATCCACACGTCTCTTTTGATTATGTGCATTGCATGAGAAAATTAAGAGTGTATGAATCACTTGCCTGGGATAAGCAACTCTTGAGATGTAGTATAGCAACGTTGTGGACCTCTTTTCTTCTGTCCTGCCAAACTGAGAAAGGGAATAAATTTGGAGTGGGCAGACCACAATTGGAAGCCCCTCCAGTTTAAAAATATTCATTTGAAAAAAATCATTTGAATCCACTAGCTCTCCTTTTAAAATGCAGATATTCCTTTGAAGTGTTAAACCTACACTTTAGTTTAAATTTCTTTTATAAAAGGTGGATCTAAATGCCCAGAGGGGAAGGAGAGGCCTTAGCTTTGGCTGGGTTCCTTCCCTTTATCCTTGAATTTCCTTTGATTGGAGGAGGGCCTTGCAACTTCAAAGGGTCGGAGAGTGTTGTCTTCCCATCTTCCCACTGATGTCCCAAATTTTGTCCTCAGTTGGCATTTGTGTCTTCATTAGGATCCAAGGACAAAAATGGACACAGATTTACCGTGCTTAAGGGGATTACACTAGGAATGAGGGGAAACAAAGGATTTACAGCAACTAGTAGCTTGGAGTTGGACCCTTACAGCATGTGTTCTGTAAGCCCGAACTCACTTTCCCAGTAGACTTAATTGTGTTACTGTGTGTCACCCATCGTTTGTACCAAATGTTCTCATTGTACTGCCTTAGTAATACCCTTTTCTTTTTTTTTTTCTTTTTAGAAGGGGAAAAGTTGGGCAGTTGTGGTTAAGTGACTTGCCCAAGGTCACACAACTAGTTTTGTGTGTTAAGTGGCTGAGGCATGTTTGAACTCGGGCCCTCCTGACTCCAGGGTGGGTGCTGTATTCACTGCACCGCAGAGCCGCCTCCTAATACCCTTTTCTAAAAACTGCTTAAGACTAGTTGATTAGATTGATTTTTTTTTTCTTTTGAGGCATTTGGAGTTGTGACTTACCCCAAGTTACACAGCTAGTAGGTGTCAAGCGTATGAGGGCAGATTAGAACTCAGGTCTTGCTGACTCCCTGGCCAGTGTTCTATTCACTGTGCCACCTAGCTGCCCCAGACTAGTTTTTTTGGGAGTGATTTGTGCAAACATTTCATTTGTTGATTCATTGAAATTTAAGGGGCTACTAAATCTGGCACAATTATTGGTATTGAGGCTACTGTAAAAAGTGTGGGGTTTGCATCCCTTAAATATTGGTGCCTAGCACCTGGAGCATACATACTATGATGACTTAGAAATGTTCATATTTTTTCTTTCTTTTTCTTTTTTGCTTTTAAGGAGACCTAGAATACTTTCCTTCTTTGTGAAATTAGTCCAGCCAATTTGTGTGAGGTCTTTGCTGGCCTAGAAACTTCAGAATCATCCCCCCTGAGTGATTAATCCCCCTTTCTCTCTCTCATCCCTGTTTAGAATTTATTTGAATTTGTTTTCTATTGTGTTTAACTAAGTGCCCTTGTCCTTTTACTGGGTAAGTTTGGAATTCCTGTAGGAATAATCTCTGAAGTAGTAAGGATACATTGCAGCAGATTTTCCTATACTTCAAAGAGACCCCTAAAAGGAAGCAAAAAAAGAAAAAAGGAAGGAAATGAGCATTTATTAAGGTCATTTTATGTGTCAGGCCCTGTGCTCAGTATTTTACAAATACTATCTCGTGATCCTCACAACACCTTCGGGAGGTGGGTGCTATCATTAACCTCAATTTACAGTTGAGGATGCTGAAACAGTGACTTGGCCTGGGTCATATAGCTACTAAGTATCTGATCCTAGATTTGAACTCAAATCTTCCTGCCTGCATGCCCAGTACTCACTCTACTCCTCTACCTAGCTGCCTCAGAAACATATTACTGTGGTATTTGTGAAAAGGAACACCTAGAAAATTTTGTCCAGAACCCAGTTGGATGGCCATATGCACTGAGGAATTACGCAATTTTTCACTTAGGCCAGTTTGTTTTCTCACCAGAGAGTTGGGGGAGAAATGACTTCCAATGAACTCCTGGTCCTAAATCTTTTCGAAGCTGGTTTCACCTTATTTAGTAAGCTCTGTTGGTGGAGAGAGAATAAGTTTTCCTTTTGAGATAGGAAGCGTGATATTCTTTCCTTCATGAAATTAGTTGTTAATTGAACCTATGTGTAGAAGTGGTGGTAGGGTCCACAGTACAGGGGCATCATTAGCAGGAAAAACAAAGTGCCCCAATCTCCCCTGGACCCAGGTCCTGTTGGCTATAGCACTTGGTACCAGATAGAGCTTAGAGTTGAGGTGCCCCTTCTTGGGAGAGGGAGTGGGCAAGGATCCCGGCACCCTGCAACCAGTGGAGGGATGTTGTTGCACACTCTTACCTAAAAAGTAGGGGAGTGAATTCAGATCAGCCCAAGGCCTCCAGTCTCTGAGAGGACTAGGCTTTCTGTGCAAGAAGGATCTCACACCTGCTTTTTTTTTCCTTTCTGCAGAAGGCTTTCAGAGACTTTCTGCACTTAGGCCAAGGGTTTTTGGATTGAGGTGTGCATAGGTATCTATTTAAAAGGAGGGGGAGTGGTTCGACCCCGTCCTCATATTTTAATGATATTCCTTTCATCCTTAAGGGAATCATGAATGGGAATTTGAAGACAAAAAGAGGATTTTTTTTTTTTTGACCCACTGCTTGTTCCCTCAGACCCTCTGTGGAATTGTGAACCAAGTTATCTGAGGTCAGGCAGGGACTGTTTCGCTAGTTGTGGGTAGACCTCAAACTGGGAAGACCAGGGTTAGGCCCCACCGTGGACACATATTTGGCTGTGCAGCCGTGGGCAAGTCACTTAACCTTTGAGTACTTTAGGTCACTCTCTGTAAGACTGTAGGTTAAAAAGAGGATATAGACTTCTATTGATAAAGGAGTTTTTTTAACTGGGGAACTTTATTCCTATTGCTATGAAATCATAGTTCCAGTCCCTATCCTTGTCCCTAGTGCTTAGCACAATGATTTCCATAGAGCAGGAGCTTAATAAATGTGTGTTGATTTCTTGATAGAAAATGAAATCACAGTACATAGAATAAACAAAAGCATTGGGTACAGGAGAGTGGTACCACACACAAATAGCACCTTCCTTGAAATTTTGCCTAAAGTATTTCTTGCCTGAGCCACAATTTCCTCACTGGTGATGTGGGGGAATTAGATGAGACGATCTTTAAGGTCCCTTCCAGCTCCAAAATTCCAAGATTCTGTTTTGTCTCTGGTATTCTAGATTACTGACACTTGGCAGTGACAGTGAAGGTACTTGAGACAGGAGTTCAAGTCTAAAGGGGCTGTTTTATTATTTTATTTTATTTTATTTTATTTTATTTTATTTTTTGGAGGGGGGAGGGCAGGGCAGTTGAGGTTAAGTGACTTGCTCAAGGTCACATGGCTAGTAAGTGTTAAGTGTCTGAGGTCACATTTGAACTCAAGTCCTCCTGACTCCAGAGCCAGTGCTCTATTCATTGTACCACCTAGCTGCTCGAAGGTTCTTTTATTATTAATTAATTAATTCTAATTATTACACTTGGTGTCATTTCAAGGGCTGCTGCCTCAGTGGGAGGCAGTGTGGACCAGTAGGAGGAAGATAAACTGGAAATTAGATGCCAGATCTGATGCTTTGACTTTTGGTGAGAGTCCTCATGTCTCATCCTTGAGTCTCAATAAAAATATTTGAGAGAATATTGGCAAAGAGCAATTTGAGGCCCTTCAAGGACTCAAAGGGAGGGATCTTTGGAACATTGGGGCTGAGAAAGGAAAAATTAGTTATGATTAGTAAAGCTCCTAAATTGTCTTGTATTCTAAGCTTGAAATTTAGACTCCTATCTTTTCACTAACTTTGTAAATTATGGCATTGTTCCTAGTTTGACTGATACCTTCTGTTTATCCCAAAGCATGGCAGCAAGAATTTTAAGTCTATTCAATCCACCCTCTTCATTTTGTAGTTATTATGCTGGTTAGTTAGTGCTGAAATTTCAGGTAGTCTTCCAAGTTCACACATTAGCTTCAGTAAGTTACTCAACCCTAAGTCTGCTTCTCTTCCTCAGAAACAGTTGAATTTTGGTCTCTTAGAGGTTCTTATAGTTCACTGAACGATACTCAATTCCTGGAACTTTTTCCTACTTGTAAATAGTAAATCCATAGGCACATTTGTTTAGTTTAGCTTTTAATTAGCTAGCTATTCTTAGAGTTGCTTTCTTGGATTGTTTTAGATTTTACAAGCCATACTGCTATCCTTTCATTCCAGGCTGTTATTTCTGGAAGTTTTCTGCACACTTAAGTGTTGTAAAAATAAAATTGTATATAAGACTTCCAGTGAAACAGACCACTTTCTTAGATACTGAGTGCACATGTTAATATGTCATAGACATTTTATGGCATTTCTGGAAAGGGAAAAATCCTTCTTATGCTTTTAAATATTTTAAACATATATTTTATAGATCTCTTAGCAGCTTTGTTTAAGGCTTAGATTTTAAACAAATTAACCTGCTTATGATCGTTGACAACATATGTAACTGAAAATCTTACTGACAGCATTAGAGAGTTGTTCAAACTGCTTCATTGAGATGACCTATGGGAACTTTCTGTTTAGACTTTGTACACAGTTGTGCACAGATTATGGAGCAAATAAAATAGGATGAGATGTTTAAATCCTTTCTCTAAAATCCAACTTCCCAGTCAAGCTTGCAGATATTTTTCAGTGATGTAAAAAAAGCCTCACCTAGAAAGGGTAGCATATAATATGCCAAAAATAAAATATGGTAAAATCATGTTGTTGAAGTAAATATGTAAACAAACTCATCTTTTAAATGATGCTTTCAGTTTGTTAGTCATATCTCATAAGCTCCCCCCTTTAAAAGAAAAAAATTAGATTTGTATTGATTGAGTAGATTTAGCCATCATCTCATGTGCCAATAATTTCCTTTAAAGAAGTGTGCATTATACCCCCTCCTCAAATGAATGTGATTTATTATAACTTAAAGTCTGTTTTAATTCATTTTAGTGATGGTGTGTCCGTTAGTAAATCTGCTCTAACAGTCTGTTAGAAAATACTAGAAAATTCTTACAAGCTGAACTATTCCCTTGCAGGGATTTTCGGTAAGGAAATATTTTGAAAGGTTGTATGGCTGCATCTAGTGGTAACTAAGGTAAACTGCAGTGCCATATATTATATTATAGATGATATTTAATTCACATTTAAGTTGATCCAAGATATTCATACATTTTGTGAATTTTTCCAACATTATTGAATCTTCATCAATTTCTAAATAAAATTAAAGCAAATATTTCATAGATATTAGCATGATGTCTTATTATATGAAAATAAACAATTTCATATAACTCATAAAAATGAGGGTAAGAAGATGGAAAAAAATACAGACTGGTTTAAGTATAAGCCATGAAAAAAATGTATTATCAAATTAATTTGAATTATTTCAGTTTGTTTTTTGAAAGATCAAAGTTATATTATTTCTGAATGCTGTGATTAAATTTTACCAAACCAGATTACTCACTTTAACAGTTTTTACAGTTAAAGATACACATTCAAGTAACAACAGCTAAAGAAAATATTCACTGTACTTGAAAATTTTTTTTCAGGTAAAATAGAAAACTTCATGCATTTTGTTAAGGTTCATAATTTGCCTCATTCATTAATTTCTTAATTTGACAGTAATTTCCAAGTGCCTGTAGTATTCAATGTGAAAAGGAACATAAAAATGGATTAAGATTCAGGTCATGCCCCCCAAGATCTTAAAATCTAAAAATGGAGATTACAGGTGCACAAATAAATATACCAAACCAAATGTGTAAGTGGATACCAAAGGTGCAGTGGATACCAAAGGCTTTAAAAATTCACAGGAGATGGCATTTGAATTGAGCCATCAAAAAAAAAAAATACAGGAAAAAACCAAAACAGATCCCTAAACTTCTTTCTAAATGAGTCACCTAAATTCAGGAATAACAACACAGGAGTTGGTGGTCTCTCTTATTATCAAGACAACACCATCAAACACAATGATAGAACACAGAAAGTAACAAGAACCCTCTTTTTAATGTTAATCAACAATTTCATCAATCAACAAGCATTTATTAAATACCTACTGTGTACCAGGCCCAAATCAAGACCATTGTAGGTAATCATAGAAGGAAGGCAGTAGTAGAGGAGGAGGACTGGGAAAGACCTTTTGTGGAAGATAGGATTTGAGTGGAGTGAAGATCAGACAGATTTTTGCTTCCTCTGTTTCTACTCTTTAGCTTTTTTTTTTTTCTCATCACCTGGCCTGCATTTCTATAAATGCCCAAATTAAGAAAAAGGATGAAATTGTGTTGTGGGACTAAAGACTTCTAGCAAGGTCACCATTGTGGTCTTGGCTCTTTTGTGGGCTACTGCCTACAGCGAGCTATGTACATGTTTTCATTATGTTCTTTCTTTTAGGGAAAGTGACTCATCGGGCCCCTTCAGAGGAGGCAGAGAGCTGCCACAGAGAGAGTGTCCAAGATGAACCCAGACCATCAGATAATGGAGAAATGAACAAGGTATCCCGATTAATTTTTCATTTTGTGGGCTCCTGTGAAGGAAGGGGGGATTAATTATCTTGTCCTTGTTTAGCAAAGCAATAGCCAGATTCTGAAAGGCTGGTTCATAAAACAACTGTGGGCTTTACCATGGCAGCAGGCCATTGAGTTAGACTCCTAATCTCTGTTTCATTGGGAGGCAGTGTGAAGAAGGACCATTATAATTAGGCTTCTCATGGTAATCTTTTCTAAACTAGACAAGCTATAACTAAGCTGAAACAAAACAAAGCCCACATGGAATGCCCAAGTCTTGCATTATAAAGAAAATATTGAAAATATAAATTAAAAATTCTACAGCGAAACAGAGTCTTTTAAGTAGAACAAAAGCGAGACAAATTTGGCTTTCTCTTATCCTTTTCCCCTCCCTTTAAGTAGCACATTGATTGAAAATCAAGGGCTTATCCCTCTTTCCCCTTTTCATGGCTGTGTTACTGGAAGTCTCTAAGCTGTTTGTTGCTTTTCAGAATCTTTCTTTGTTTTCCAATAGCACATTTCCATATGTGTTCTGACAGCAAAGTTAATTACTTGCCCATGAATGATGATCATGAAGAAATCAGACTCTTGGCATGGCGTCACACTTTTAAAATGATTGTTGTTTTTAGCCACCCCCAGATTATTTACAAATTTGAAATTGTGCATGTGTGGGGAGCATTTTTCCCACTTTGCAAAAGTAGCTTTTTTTGGACCGGAAGACCCAACATGGAAGGCACACCGTGTGAATCAGTACAGATCTGGGTTATTTTAGGAAAAAGTTGCCAAGTGTTTGACATTAACTCAACTAGTTTGCTAAAATGAGAACTTCCATTTTCTTTTATTTCCCATTAAAATGAAGTCCCATTTAAAACCACATTGGACAAGATTATTGTAGTTTAATTCCTTTGGGTAATGATAAAGCTTTTAGCATTACCTTCAGTAGTTTGCTATATCCTGCCATTAAAAGGAATTGAGTGTTTCTAGGGTGATGGTACAAGGTATCCAGGAAAATGGGTCCTCAAGATTTTGGGGTCAACGTTGTGGTAATCAGCATTGTAGTAGGATCGTAGACTCCTTGAGTTGTGAGGAACCATGTAGTCCAGGCTCTACCTGAAACATGAAAAAAAACATGAAACTCCTCTACTACAACAATATTCCTGCCAAAGAGTTGTTAGCCAGCTTTTGAATACTTCCAGAGAGAAGAGATTTGCTTATCTCCTCAGATAGGACTTTCTATTTTAGGACAGTTTTAATTTTTAGGAGTTTCTTCCTCATGCTGAGCTCACTACACTTTCACTCATTGGTTCTAAGTCTACCCTCTGACACCAAAACAGAAACAAAACCACCTCAAGTCCTCTAAACTTTCTTCCACGTGACCACACTTGAAATTCTTAGGAACAGCTATTATATAGGTCATAAGGAGAACTGCCAATATTTTTTCCCCCAGTTATCCCTTGATTCTGCATTTTTTTGAGTCAGAGACTTTGATTCCTTCTGACTTTTCTAAGTACTTTACCCAAGAAGAAGATGACTACAGATACGTTAGCAGTGTCTCAGCACAGAATTCTGTGCTGCTTCTGGTAGAACTGTCTCGCACTAATTAATTAGAATTCATCATTGTCTCCTTTCTAGCTTCAGGATAGTCATAGTAGAGAAGCAATGGAAAAAATAAAGGAGAATAAAGATTACATAATAATAAAAGATGAATTCACTCCACAGCCTCCTGGTAAAGAAAGCTTGAATCAAAAAACCCATGATGTTCAGTGGAATGCCAAGAGGAGATCAGACAAAGCAGATATAGTTGAAAATAAGCCCACTAAACAAGTCAGGCCCAGTTTCTGACATCCTTATTCTTGATGGAAAGAACCCTGGTTTGGAAGTTGGAGACCTGGATTCCAGTCCTGGTGTTGTTACTAGGTAATCATGTGATCATAAATGAGTCTCTTAGGTTTTTTTCCTTAGTTTTATTATTTATAAAATGTTCCCTACCTACCTCACAGTACTGTTTTGAGGATCAAATGAATAATACATGTGAAAGTACTTTGAAAATAATAAAGCGGCTGTACCAATGCAAGGAATAATTCAGAAAAGTTATTGTTCCATTTATCAGGATGCTGTTATGATTTTCTTCAGACTTTTGGGTTTCTTCACTTTAAGATGTTTTGTGGTGAGAGAGCATTCTGAATATCTCCAGTACTGAAAATGAACTTTGTTTTTACTTTTTCCTATGGGGGAAAATATGGAAAAGAGTAGAGCCCTCTTTTCTCCACGGCTGCAGAATTAGTTTGAAGGATTGCATAGAATGTCTAGAAAGAAGTAATTGGGGGTTTGTAGATACTGCTGTTAAGATATTTCTATGGAAACACATTTCTTATCCTGTAGAGCAAGATGCTACAATGTGGAGCCCGAATCAAATGACAGTGTAACCTCTTTTGCAAGATGGATAATTGATTTACGTTTTTCTACATCTGGCCTTTGTGGAAAGGAAAAAAAAAACAAGCAAAATACCTTCTGTAGCTTGTATTTAAGTCTTATTCTTCTTTCTATTGTAGATAGAACAGACTTCTCTGTTCTTGGTGCCTTTTTGTATATTGCTGGCATGAAAGAATTTTTTTTTTTCATGCTGGTGAGATTTATAATAAATGTTAGAAGATTAGTCAGACCTTAAGGGGATAGGAGTTCTTCCTGAGGGCCAAGGTTGTGTTGATTACTTTTTGAAAGTGAAAAAGCTTTTCCCAGACCTCATGGCGGTATATGGTGACCTGGAGATACTTGGTGTCCCTCCTGCATATCAAATTCACCACTGAAAGCTGCACATCTCTGAATGTCAGTTCACTCATTTGTAGAATGAAGGGGCTTTGCCTAGATCAATGTTGTCCAAATTTATCTGCCCCCACAATGGTTTAGGGGATTGAAATATTCAGGACTCTAAGGTCATGGGAATTCTAGAGTAAAATTAAACTTATGTTCCTTTCCTCCAAAAATGGGACATGTGAATACTTATTTTTGACATATGATTTAATATGTAATATTTTAGAGGGATAATACCACAATCAGTGACCAGGACCCTTTGAAGACTAGAATGCCAGAGTTCCATGGAACATAGTTTTAGGGGAGATGCAAAAAGTGGGTGGTCTTTGAGTTTTCCATTCTGGTGCTGTGGAAAAAGTGCTAAATTTGGAATCAGAAGACATGAATTCAGATTCTAGACCTTTATAATGCTGGGCAACTTATTACAACACTCTAGGATTTAATTTCTTCCTGTATATAGATAATTTTGTTTGAACCTCACAATAATCCTGAGAGGCCAGAAAGACATGTTATTTATTTTACAGGTGAGGAAACTGAAACTTAGATTTAATGACTTTTCCAAACTCACAAAGGGAGCATCAGACAGAAACAGGATTGGCACCAAAATCTCACCTGACTCCCAACCTGTTGTCCTCTCTACCACACTGTGCTACTGGGATTGCTAGATTGGTAGGATTGACCCTACCAGGGCTTGGCACTTGCTATCTCTAGAACTCTTAATGACCAGAGGATCAGTATGCCAAGAGAACATTCTGGCGAAACCTGTAGACAAATATTGTTTATATTCTTTCACCTTTCTTCTCTCTTGAATGGAAGGAAGAATCTATTTGAATAATAATATTGTAGAATCCAGGAAGAATGCATCTTAGAGTCCTTCATAGGAAATTGTAAGCCATCAAGTACACTTAAATTTGTGGATGTAGATGTCCTGCGAATGTCATTTAAGATATGGATTCTAATGTGAAAGGAAAATTGCTTATTGTATGTACTGTACTACTTGAAAAACTAATGTATAGTGCTTTGTTTTTACAAGAAGATGCACCGATGGTGTGTCTTAGGGGATTGATGATGTTATGTTGGAATAAAAGATTCCTTCCCAAAGGAAAAGCAGTTGATGTGTTGGCAGTATTTATTTGGGGCTATGGAAATCCATGTCATCTAGATGTACGTGATAATATTCCAGAGTTAAGCTAAACCTCTCCTTGAGCACCATTATATTCAATCACATGCCATGCTAACAGAGTGAATGTGTTGCTAGTAACTGCAATTCAGTATTAGGAGTCATTCAATGGATCAGTAAACATTTGTTAAGTGCCTACTACATGCCAGACATTATACTAAGTGCTGGGGATACAGAAGATGGCAAAAGACAGTTCATGCCTTCAAAGAGCTCACAATCTAATGGAGGAGACAACATACAAACAAAAATGCGCCAATGTGCTCTATCTACATGATGAGAAGGAAATAACCAGTAGACTGAAGACACTAGAATGAAGAGAGATTGAGAAACCTATTGCTTAAAAATCATGGATAATACTTTGAATTATGGTTTTTGAAGACAAACAATAAATTCACTCCATGTATCTTACAGGGTTTGCTTAGGGCAGTGCTGTGCACACAGACTCATAAATCTTAATTGAAAGGGTTGAGGGCATTCATATGGAATACTATAGTTCAATAAAAGGTAAGCTTGTATTTTTGAAGTTAAAAAAAGGGGCGTCTTGGGGAGAATTTGGCTCTGGCTAATGAAATCTGCCATTGTGGTCTGTAATTATGGTTGCTTGGGTCACAGGAGTATAGTTTTAGACCTAGAAGGGAAACTGAAGATTACCTAGTCCAACCCCTTTGGTTTATATATAAAGGAACTGAAGCCCAAAGAAATGATTTATCTGAAGTCACAACCAGACCAGGTTGAGGTATAAGTAATCCTGAGTATAAAGTCAAGAGTCCATGACTCTTCAACTCTCCAACACAACAGTCAGTCAGTAGCAAGACAGAAACAATCCATACAAGGGAAAAAGGCTTTTAAAGAGAATCCTGTTAGTGAGAGGTTGTAATTCTCTGTCAAGGTGTCATAGAAAGCTTGTTCCTAAGGGATCCCCATCTTTATCTCTTCTTTACCTCTGCTTTGCAGAGGCAAGTGAATTGGCAACGGAAGGGTTGGGCTATAGAGGAAGAAAATGCCTACTTTGGCAGATCAGTTCTAGAACTGTGAATTCTTCGTCGCAGAACTGCCAGCACCACTCAGACATCTGTTAGAAGCTGTGGATGGGAGTCAGCATTAAGCAGTAAAAGCACATTGAACTTAAGAGGAAGGGTTTGAATCCCGGCTCTGCCAGATACTATTTGTGCGATCAGTATCTAGGTGTAGTCTCTCTTTAGGTACCGGTTTTTAGTACTCCAGCCTGAAGGGAGATGTATTTTGGAAATGATTTTTTTCTCTTCCCTTAAGCTGTTCAAGATAAGCAAAATTAATAGTTCCAAAGTATTAACTGTTGAAGACAGCTTCAAAGAATCTCTATTAAGTTAAATATTTTTAAAAGGTTCCATCTTCTGAGGGTACCAGTATGAAATTAGTGCATCAGCGCCTGGTTTCCTCTTCTGGTGGAAAGAAAATAGACTTTATCCTCAAAGTCATAATCTCTCATATAACTGGATAGCTGGATCCCCTTCTTTAGCCTGATCTCAGAATACTTCTGTCTGTCTTCGGTGCTGACTTCTGCCCATATGAGTAGGAAGGAAATTGTTTAGGTCCCACTTAGTATGACTAATGAATTCCTTGAAGTGGTCACATGTATTCAGTTTGTAGTATTCAAAATTATAATTATATAGAACATGGTAATAGGTTCTTGACTGATGGAAAAATACAGGTGAGAATTCTAATAATGTGACCACTTCTGGGAATTAATTATTATGCCGATTGTATTGCTTTAATCATCTGCCTGTCCAGGTACCTTTTGTAATTTGGACAATAGATATTATTGATCCACTATGTTTTTCCAATGTGTATTGTTAAGCTGGTCTCTTTGGAAAAATTTTGAATTTCACTGAAGAAGCATTATAGTATTCTGAGACGATGGAATTGACACAGCACCAGCTATTAAAAGGAACATTCGGAGAATCAACAGGGAGCCCTTCTGTTTGGGTTCTTCATAGAATATCCTCTGTGATAGTGATGAACACCTTGGGTGAGCATATGTCTCTCTGTTTTATACCTTACTTGATATTGCAGCTTAGTAGGTAATTGAACAAAACTATTCCATAGTCACACCTGTCATAGAGTCTAACAATATTTTGACATATTTATGGGAGACACATTGAAAAGAGATTTTAAAAGTATATTTTTGTATTGAGTCAAATGCTTTTGTAAAAAAAAATCAACAAAATAGATAATATAGGATCTTATATTCACTATATCTCTCAGTCACATATGAAACTGTGAAGATATGATCTGTCATAAAAAATCATTGGTAAAATTCTGCCTGTTCCATCCTTTTGTTTTCATTAAGGCTAACCCTAGTGCATGAATATACCTTTAATTCTTTTCAAGATTTTAGAGATAAAAGAGAAAGCTTATGTTGTTGATGACTTTGTGTCTTCCTGATCACTTTGGGGCAGGGGGGAGTTTTGGTGATGGAACAATCATTCTGTGGTCTTTTCCATATCTAAGGAATCATTCCCTAATATATAAAACATATATAAAATCATATTTAGCATATACAGTTATATCTGCTACATACACATGTGCCTGTGTCTATGCATATTTGTAACAACACTTCTGGCCACAAAATCCCTGGGATTTGTCATTCTTTCCAGTTTGGGGAAAGAGAAAACTAACCCGAGATTGGCTCTTGGAGAGAAGAGCAGAGGTTGGTTTTTTTTCCCTCTCCCATGGAGCAGCTGGGAGTTTTGGAGACTTTCTAGGAGAAAAGAAGAGAGAGGTGGTGATTG
>CM053589.1:102428242-102451216 GCA_028646515.1 Pseudochirops corinnae
AGATTGGGGGAGGGGTTATACAATGGG
Source organism: Pseudochirops corinnae (assembly GCA_028646515.1). Classification (NCBI taxonomy): domain Eukaryota; kingdom Metazoa; phylum Chordata; class Mammalia; order Diprotodontia; family Pseudocheiridae; genus Pseudochirops; species Pseudochirops corinnae. Next base: position 102,428,270 of record CM053589.1, read on the forward strand.
ATGGCTGTTTTGGGGTGGTGGGTAGAGGAAAGTTGGGGAGAAAATTTGTAACTCAAAATCTCATGGAAATGAATGATGTAAACTAAAATAAATAAAAGTTAAAAAAAAAAAGAAAAAGAAAACTATTCCTTGCCTTCCAGGAGCTAACATTCTATTGGGAAGATAACAGTATTAAAGATTCAATTAAATTTAACGCAATAAGCATTTATTAAATGTTTGTTATATGAAAAACACTGTGCTGAATATCAGTGATATGAACACAAAAACGATATAGTCCTTGATCTCAAAGAGTTTATAATCTGCTGAATTTTTTGAAGCCTATATTATTCCTATATTTTAGGGACTCTTTTGCTTACATATAATTGTATAAATTCAACTCTGACCTTTTTTTTCTTTTCCTATACTTCTTGTATCAACTGCATTCTCATTGTGTGAAAGAGAAGATTAAAACCTAAAAATGTTTTTAAAGTTTAATTGAAGCTACTTTTTTTAACATCACAATTTTTCTGGGTATATTCTCCTTACCCACTCTAGAAGTTGAATTTTCCCTTATAAAAAAGAAAAAAAAGGTAAGCAAAAATAAACCATGTGCTGACGTATCTGACAGTGTAGGCAACATTCAGCCCCTGGAGCTCTCTGTTGAAAGGAGGGAAATGTGTTTAATGATCTGTTCCTTGGAACCAAGATTGTTTATTATAATATCTCAAAATTTGGCTTCTTTTGTGTGTGTTTTTCATTTACATTAGGGTAGCCATTTTGTACATCATTCTTCTGGTTCTGATTATTTCAGTATGCTTCTGTTCATACACGTTTTCTCATGTTTTTCTATTATGTTCCACATTTCTCACAGTGTAGCAAATTCCTTTATGTTCATAGATGAAGGGACCTTGGAGGCTGTAAGAGATTGTATAACTTTTTCAAGGTCACACAGGGAGTAAGTAAAATTGAGATTTGAACTCAGGTCTTTCTACTACAAATATTTAGCTTTTCCCCAGTTGATGTTCATGAACTTTGTTTCTCCTTTTTTGCTACTAAAACAAATAAATGAACCAACAAACAGTGTAAATAAGTATTTTGGTATATATATAGCTCTTTTTTTTCTTTCTTTGACCTCTTCAAACTCAGGGTAGAATTGCTAGTGTGAAAGGTATGAACAATTTAGTTAATTTCCTCTCTTGACAACAAATTGCCTAAAATAGTTTTTAAGAAAAAATATCAAGATGGTCTTTTTTTCTTTTGTTAGTTATATGCACTTTTCATCAATTTCTCTCAGAGTTATAGGTTACTTCACCAATGTTCAAGCCTGTATCTCTTTACACACACACACACAGACACACACACACACACACACACACACTTTCCTGATTCAAGCTTGCTGCCAGTGGGCTAATGATCAATAATAAGATGTATTATGTACAACAGTAAATAGTAAAATGCTGCATTAGGGAGCATGCACCTGCCTAATGGTGAGGCCATCTCTTTTCAGAACAGTGCAAGTGTTCATCTGCTTTCCTCATTCATTATAGGAAGGGCTGCTAAACATCCCTTGGGTTAACTTCCTTTATGTGATAAGGGAGCTCTATGTCCAATGTTTGTGGAATTTGCTGTGTTGGAATGCGTGTGCTAATTATGGGCCCCAGAAAATTGTAGCTCTGTGTAATACATTACATGAGAAGAGTGATGTGAAATACATTGATAAGTTATATGGAATGCATTAGTCTACATCATGCCAGTCAGTGGCAGCCCAGAGGGTGATATACTCAGCTCATTGCCATAGCCCTCCAAGCAGAAGTGCAAGCCACAGAATCTGCCAGTTCTTGTTCTGATCTGAAAAAAATCTGTCCTGAGAACATTCTATTTTCACCCTGGTTTTTATACAAACACTTGATTAATGCTGATGTCATCTGGAATACAAGCATCATTTATTTCACCCTTAAAATTGGGGGACGAGCAGGGGGAGAGAGAATGAAGATGAATCTAAAATGCTTTTTTTTTTTGTAATTATGCACCCAATGGCCCAATGATAGAGGCAGCCCTGTAGCTGTGTTTTGTTATCCCTCAACACTTAGGACGTCACTTCAATGTAACTTTAAAATTAATTAATGAATGAGATAGTGTGGTTAATTTTGATTTTCTGTCTAGCTCTTTTTTCGCCTTGTTTGCTTATTGGAATGGTTTCTTTCAGAATGTCACTAGCTTGAATATGAATTAAATTAAACTGGGAGCTCCTTGAAGGAAGGGACTATGTCTAATCATGAACAATTTATAGTGCCTTGAATAGTATAACAAAATACTTAATAGACTTAAGCATTTATGAAGTGCTATCTACACGAAAGGCACAATACTAGCCACTAGGTTTGCAGAGACAAAAAAGAACAATAACTTACTCCTGATCTCAAGGCTCATGCTCTAAGATGGGGCACAGCATGAAAACAGGTAAGTAAATATAGGCTGATTTGAGAAAAAAGAGTACATTGTAAAGGGGTTATCAGGAAAAGCTTCCAATAGGAATTGGTCCATGAACTTCCTTCCTTTGAAGTTCCATCCTTCTAAGAGGTGGAGGAGAGGAAAGTAGAGCAAAGAGCATTCTAGTGATGGGATCAGCCTGTGGAAAATCACAGAGGCATGCCTTAGATAGAAGGTAATGCTTGAGAAACTGCACCAAATTAGGGCAGCTAGGTGGTGCAGTGGATATGGTGTCAGGTCTGAAGACAGGAAAACTCATCTTCCTGAGTTCAAATCTGGCCTCAGACACTTAACTAGCTGTGTGACCCTGGGCAAGTCACTTACTCCCATTTGTTTCAGTTTTTGTAAAATGAGCTGGAGAAGGAAATGGCAAACCACTCTAGTATCTCTTCAAAGAAAACTCCAAATGGGTTCACAGTCAGATGCAAGTGAAAATGATGGACCTGAACTGAACATAGGTTGGAATGTAGAACTGCAAAGGGGAGTGATGTTAAATGTTTGAAAGATAGGCTGCAACTAGAATATGAAGTGTTTTAAATGTAGTTTGAAGAGTTTGCATTGTATCCTAGGGAAAGTAGGGAGCCACTGAAGGTTCTTGAGCAGAAGAAATAGCAGGGTCAGATTGTACCTTGGGAAGATTATTTTGCTAGCCATGTGAATGATGGACTAGAAAGAAGAAAAATGAGTCAGGGGAGACCAATTAAGAAACTATTGGACTCATGCAAATGAGTTAGATATGTTGACTAAAATGAGACTATTTCAATGTAAATGAAAAAATTCTTTGGTTTTATTTATGACTAACCTCCATTCTAGTGGGGAAGTGTTAAGATTTTTTTGCCTTGATATATCTTGAGGTGGCATAACTAAGCCTAATCTTTCATCTCTAATCCTGAGTTTTTTGTGGAGTGAACTTCATTGGAAGAATAAAGACAGTAGAAAGAAACCAGCTAGTTGGCATCCCTCTCAAGTAAAATGTGGTAAAATGGAATGACAGTATTAAATGTGGCATTTTCTCATTAATATATCATTTGCATATAACACTTTAATATTGTGATACTATAAGTAATAACAATTAAGGTGATGTAACTTATGTGGCTTGATTAGGACAAACCTGTGACCAGAAAGAATTTTAGATGATAAATTAGCAATTATGTTGAGTTCTCATGATTGCATACACAGTGTTTTGTAACCCTTAGAGAATAACCGTTCGTTGCTCCTGGGATATATTGAAACACACCTCCATTTATCATTTTATACTCTAATAGAAACACATTCTATTAGGAGAAGTCTTAGTATCCATTATCCTTAAGGGAACTCTGCATGTGCAATACACAAGCAATTAACTTGTATTTAGTTAACCAGTGGATGATGACTTTTCTCTATAATGAAAAGGAAGTGTTCAGATTCTAAATTTGTTATATCCCCTCCCCTTTATTAATTTTCTCATTTTATATGGTCACATTTTAAGGTAGTATTGTTTAATGGATATAATATTGGACCTTGGGTTAGAGAGAAATGGATTTGAATTCCATCTCTAGCATTTATTACTTATGTGCCCATAGCCAGGTCATAGAAACATCAGTTTAGGTCATGAAGTTCAACTCTCTTCAGTTTACAGGTGAGGAAACTAAGATGGGAGCAGCTAGGTGGCACAGTGGATAGAGTGGTGGGTCTGGAGTCAGGAAGACTCATCTTTCTGAGTTCATATCTGGCTTCTATACTTACTAGCTGTGAGACCCTGGGTAAGTCACCTAGTTTTGTTGGCTTAGTTTCCTCATCTGTAAAATGAGCTGAAAAGGAAATGGCAAACCACTCCAGTATCTTTGCTAAGAAAACCCCAAATGGGGTCATGAAGAGTCAGAGATGACTGGAAATGACTAAATAACACCAAATTGGGACAAAGAGAAATTAAAAGACTTGCTCCAAGTCAGTCAGGATTTGAACTCAGGTCTTTCTGACTCTAGGTTTAGCACTCTATCCGCTATACCCTGTTGCATCTTAGGAGTCATTTAACCTATTTGAGTCTTCATTTCCTCGTCTGTGAAATAGAATAATATCAGTAGTGTTACCTCACTGTCATATATGATGTCCAAATAAGTGTTTTACAGACTTCAGCTTCGATGAATGTAGTTACTATAGATTGCAAATAATAATAAATACTTAGAATTTTTCCAAAGGAGTTTTCTCTGTCAAATACTTTATAAAAATCAAAATCTTTGCCTTTTAATTTCAGTCTAGGAACTAGCATCACTGCTGTGGAATAGCTTCAGTTGCTCTCCAGCTCCTTCACTAACCAGGTACCCCTAGATTGAAGTCATAGGGGCTGGCAACCATCACCAGTCCCTACCCTACATATGACCTTTTGTTTTGTCCTCACCACAGTTGTTTTGGTAGCTGATAGATTCTCTGTTGCTCAGGTGCCCAGAAGGGGGGACGATGCCAGCTGTCTTCTGAGATCTCATAAAGTCCTGTAAAAATGAAAGAAGATACAAACAGGAGGTGGCCCCATCCAGGAACAGGATTGCCTCAGACACCACGAATTCACGGCTGGCTTCCAATGTTGGACTGGGGTAGGTGGCAGGGCAAAAAACATCCTTCCACTCACCCTCTGGAGCTCAAAGAAATGTCTTTACACTTTGAGATTAGCAAAAACGGGGAGGCGTTGTCCCTTTAGTATATCCACAGATTTCAGGCTCAGCAGCTAATTGAGTCCTCATCTGTGCCTGTTATGGAAGTTTGTGGGGAGGGGGAAGGGCCCTTCTCATCATGTAAACCAAGGAGCAAATCTATAGCTCACCATCTCTTAGCTTATGGCTGCTGAAAATATCTATTTTTTTCCTCAGTCACAAATATAAACCTAGTGGGTCTTTTTCTCACTACTTCATGAGCTACCCAAACAAAAACGTCTTTTGTGAAAATTATAAGCCCATGAAAGATAAGAGACAGAAAATACATTAAAAAAAAAAAAAGACATCTAGAATGTTAAGTTGGAAGAAATTGAGCTTATCATATTAAAAAAAGATTCTGCCAGCAAGGGTCAAACTGGATGCCATGTGTGTTTTTTTTGTATTTTTTTTTTCATTAAAGGAGTACAGATTTGGAACCCAAGCTATTATTTCCGGTGACTTGAAGCCCTCAGGGGGCAGCAGTGAAATGGAAAAGAGCACGGCAGCCTGCTCTTGGAGCTGATGCTCACTGAATCTGAAAGGTCATGTCATGTTTTCTGGCAATTGACTCAATGGGTTTGGATTCTACAACATAAGGTTGGGCCGTTTTCACTCAGCCCATGTTTACTGGGGAATATGCCTTCCAGTTGTTTTCACATTGACCTTATTACCCTGCCCTGGTGATGAGCCTGGCACAGAAATGACATTTTGTATTACTGGGCCCCACTGTTGTCTTCCCAATGGTTACTCTATATTGCTGTGAACAGGAAATTTTGGTGTGTGCCTATATCCTTTTCCTTCCCTACTGTTAGGACTTGCCCTAGACAGACTATCTAGTAAAATTCATTTATATCTCATTGCACAGGAATGAATGGTGTACAGGGTCATAAGGATGGCTCCATCCTCTGGAGGGTCTTGGAAAGAAGAGGATGAGTGAGAACAATACTGAGCACCCCAGATTGCAGTTCTTTAGAACAAGATGAATAAAGAATACAACAACTTTCACCATGTAATCAAAATCAGAAAGAATATCTAGACATTGAGACGTGGAAGTTTATTTTAATGACAAGAAAATAATTTTGTTGGTCTAATTGGACTCCATGCCTTGTGTCCTACAATGACATCTCACTGGACACATTCAGGGAATAAAATACACAGGAAAACAGGATTATCTCAACAGGAATAATACAATTTCAAAGCTAAAATAAATGATAAGTTCAATGTTTCATTGACTGAAAGTCTGGAACTTCAATATAATTGTCAATAGAACCCCAGAAATTATTAAGATTCAAGTTTTTTTTAAAAAAGAGTAGTTGTTTCATTCACCAGAATCTGATGAAATATGGTCCAAAATTAGAAGAAGGAAATGAAAGTTTGACTTTGGGAAAAAGAAAATTCTGAACCATGAAGGTCAATCAGACAGTGGAATAATTTACCTCAGGAAGCTGTCAAGGCACTAGTACTAGAAGTATTCAAAGGAAAATTGGATGTAACACTTAGGGAAATGGTAGAGAGAAACCTCTGTCCTTGTGTAGGAGGCTGAAGGAGACGACCCAGCAGCAAGATCTATAAATATAATGTTTTGGTGTATAAAGTCTTGGACACGTTGGGAACTGTGGGATTTGTCAGGCTGTTTGAAAGTGAGAATACAAAAAAAAAAATGTACTAAAAAGAGGACTTTATGGTTCTCTAGGTTGCAAAAACTCTATTGGAAATATATATTCAATTGTGTGTCCCTGTGAAGAATAGAACATTAGAAAACAATGGAACACCTGATGGAAGGAAAGTGGTTGAAATGTTACATGTGTTCTTAAAAATTTGTAGTAGCATCTTTTGTGGTAATAAAGTACCAGAAACAAAGCAGATGTCCATAAGTTGGGGAATGACTAAACTAACTGAAGTACATGAATGTAATGGAATGTTACCTGTTCAAACAATAAATCTGATAAATACAAAGAAGCATAGAAATACTGACTTGAATTGATAAAATATAAAGCAAGCAGAACCAGGAAAACAATTTACCCAATTAATATAACAATGTAAATGGAAAGAACAACAATCATAAACAATTAAAAATGAATATTGTAGAACAAAATTGGCCCTAGGAAAGATACAAGAAAGCACTTTCTTCTATGCCATTGAAAAGGCTAATGGTTCATAAATGTGAAACATTGAATGTAACATAAGATTTCTTTGATATAGTAATCAGTCTTTGCTGACTTTTTTTCTTCCTCTTCTCCATGTCCTCCCCTTTAAAATATTTGTCATGAGGAATAGTTTTCTGGGGATTAGTTTGGAAGAGAGATAGAACAAAATCAAGTTTATATTAAACAAAAGATATCAATAAAAATCTATTCTGAGATAGAGCAAAATCAAGTTTATATTAAACAAAAGATATCAATAAAAATCTATTCTGAAATGTTACGAATATCCCTAAAGCAGTTGCCACATTTCTTAGCAGAGAAAGGAATGTTCATCATGAAGAGCAATGATTCTATGTGTTGTTGTATAATAATGAAGGATTTAAAAAAACACACCAGTAATAAGATTGACATGTTCCTTTTAAACTGCAACCAGATATTCTAAGAAGCTTGTGTAAGTTGTCAGAGTTCTGCAAGTGCCTTGTAGATGAGGTGCTAGGCTCGTGAACTTTCTCAAGATAAATTGAAAATTCAGTGCTTAGTTAAATTAACATTTGCTTATTTATTTTGTTTTTGTGTGTGTGAGTGTGTATGTATATTTGTGATGTAATTGATTTAAGGAACTCCCAGTGTGGAAATGATCATGGTCCCATGTAGATCTACAGCCATTTTGAGTTGTTTGGGCACTTGGAAGTCATCATGCTTGCCCAGTAAGGAGTGAGACTTGAACCCATATCTTTCTGACTTCAAGTCTGATCTTTCTGCTATGAAACCCTGAATCAAAATCAGTTGGTGTGCCTTTGAGAAAACCTAAAAATGCTGAGATGATTATTTTACTCTAGTTTTTTTTCACTTCTTGGATAAGCAGCACCATAATGTTTCTAATTTGTTTCCATCTTTCATCTGCTAAACCCGAACCCTTTGTCGTGATGACCACATGACAGGCAGTCATTGACATTATTAGAATATTGAAGTTTTTCCATAATCTGGTAAAACAATAAAGAAATGGAAGAAAAAGAAGTAGAAGGGAGGATTCCTACTGAGACATCACACCCTTCAACGTGGAGTCCTCCTTTTCTCTCCCCATCATACAAATTTTGGTTCAAGACTTGAGTGCTTTCGATTAGTGTCTTCTCAATTTGTATGTCAGTCTACCTTATGCTAGTAGCAATGTGACAGACAGTTCTTTCCAAAACCGTAGATGAGAATGGAATCACATTTTAGAGTTTGAGAAGAGTTAACTTTATTGTAGCCCTATTAATGATTTTCCAGTTAATGAAAAACAAATTATCTTGATACTAAGTTACAGAGGTGTTACAATCTGAACTGCTAGAAAGAATTCCTATCCTGGTGAAATTACAGATACTTAAAGTGGTATTAGGTTCACTTTTGGTAGGGTAGAATTACTGCACCCTCAAAAGGGACACTGATGTGTTCAGCAAAAAGAGCCCACTAAATGGGCCAGTACCAGTGCCAATGCCAACTTCTCTGCAGTAGGATATCCAGGACAGATGTCTTGATATAAATGGAAGTTGTACATACCATTAGCTGAACCATTTTCTCCTCAGGGCTGGATTCACAAAGCTTTGCTTGATTATTCTGTTCTCACCTATGACGACAACTGCGGATTACAAACTCAGAAAGGCCAAGGCTGACTTCTCTCTACAAGGTGGGAAATCTCAAGGGCCTGATTTGAAGAAAGTTGTGCAGGTGTCATAATTAGCCGTTTCCTGCTGAAACTCCACAAATAAGCTGTAATCCTCAAGGTAGAGTTCCTGAAACCCCTTGCAGATTTGTTTGCAGACTGAATAATATTCATCTGTAACCTTTTTAATTACCTGAGTCATATATTTAACTACTCTAGACTTGCTGGTACAAATTTTACAGAGACTCAGATGTGAATGGGGATTAATGGCTGTAGTTGCTCATTCCCTTGCTCGGTCCAGCTGCCACACAAGTGTCCAGCCAGCCTTTAAATGAGGCTTGTCTACACAATAGGCAAGTCAGCCATAGTTGCAAGATTTCAGTTTCCTATTTTATCCCTTGCCCTCCAAGACCAATAAACATGTCGTAAAGTGACAAAAAATGTGTAAAGTTAGGAAGGCAAACATTGACATTAACAACAGTGTTCCAATGGTCTGAACAGGTTCTCCAGTCACCTACAAGGGCAAAGAGGGGCACCAGATTGTTTCAGGTTCAGCAACCCCATTTACCTTCTTTCTCTGCCTCAAACATAAACCACATCAATATTTTTCCCTTTAGAGTTTTGGAGAAGAATAAATTTTAGTGTTTAAAGTCTAAATACTGTTTATTAAATACCCAGTGTTACAGCCTGGGAAATGTGTGTGTGTGTGTGTGTGTGTGTGTGTGTGTGTGTGAGAGAGAGAGAGAGAGAGAGAGAGAGAGAGAGAGAGAAAGAGAGAGAGAGAGAGAGAAAGTAGGGAGGGGTGGTTTCTTTTTTCCTCCTGATGCTGCAATCAGTGGGGCATCTAAGGAATATAGTGTTTTTCACAGTATGTTAAAACTACCAGCTGGAGCTGCCACGAAACTGCACATCTTTGAGTATATCTTCTTTTTTAGTCACCAAAGGTTACACAATATTTTCAAATGACACTGCAATTCACATTATTTGGGGATGAGCAACAATTTTGAGATCACTACTTATGTTGACTATATCATTTTAAAAGAAATTTATGAAGATCATGTAGGTTGTATAATCTTGAGTGATGAGGAGGGGATGGCCATGAATATAGGTGCCAATTTTGAAAGCCATTTTCCAAAGATCTAGGCATTTGAATTCTAGGCCACCAAAAAAGTGAAAGTGTCCAAAGCCAATACTTGTGGTCACCTAGCCTGCAATGAAAAGGATGATGTATCTTTAAAGTACTGTGTGACAAATGAGCATGGTTTGGGGAAAGGAATACTTCCTTCTGAGTCAAAGGACCTAAGTTTGAATTTTTGCTCTGCAACTTACCATGAGAATATTACCTCTCTGGGTTTTAGCTTCCTCATCTGCAAGATGAAGGATTTGTACTAAATTACCTCAAAAGCAGCTTACCAAATTAAAAGGCATCAGGCAGTTCCTCTATGAAGAATTATGAATATCTGAAGAAATTCCTGATTTACATACAAGATGTATGGGATCATAAATGGCTAGAAGGCTGAAAGCTCATTGCAGGGAGCCAGTGGTCCTGATATGGACAGAGATGGAAATACCAAACTTGGAATAATTTCTGTTTTTCTGTACTTAACCTTCTCTTCTCTCTATTCCTTCCCTTGATGACATCAGTCTAAAGTCAGTCTATAGCCTGTCTTTATTTGCCATCACAATGTAGATGATTCCTAACTCTATCTCTAAAATCTTCACTTTTCTTCTTAATTTATACTCACAAAATTCTAACTGATTTTTATGTATTTCTATACTTCTCAATTGAAAATGTCCAAAATGGAACTACTGGTCTTTCCCTTCATACTTGACTGTCACCTTAAACTTTCTAAATTCATTATTTATTCCGCTATCCTCTAAGTAATCTAGACTCAGAACCTTGGAGTCCCTGCTGATTCTTCTTTTCCTCATCACCAAAACTGAGTTATTTGTTAAGACCTGTCAGTTGTAATTTGGGAACATCTCTTGTATTTGTGTTCTGTTTTTTATTCCCACTATAGTCTTCCTGGTTTAGTCACTTGTCTCCTCTCGTCTAGACTGGAGGTATTAATATATAACACCTTGTTGGCATGCAGCTCACAACACTCCAGAATGCTGGAACATGTTAAAATGGAATTAAGTACTACTTAACAAAATAAATGAAAATGCAACAAAACATAGATAACATCATATTTTAAAATTAAGTCAATATGTGGCTTTCAGGAATCTTTATGTTTAGGTTAGTGGTCTCTATTTCTATTGAGTTTAATACCACTGACCTAGACTTGTAATGGGCTCCTAGTTGGTTATCTGGCCTCAATTCCATATCATTCCCAGTCTATCCTTAACACTACTCTAGTAATCTTATTGCACTGCTCTGATCATGGCATTCTTTTGCTCCAAAGTCATCTATGGGTTACCATTGCCCACCAAATAAAGCATAAACTTCTAGTCATTCAAGGTCTTTTACAATTTGACTATTATCTATGTATCTAGCCTTATCTTATACTAACAACTACCTTTGCAAACTCAACATTCTGGTCAAATAATTTTTAACTATTCACCATTTCTCACTTTTATTCTGCCTTTTCTAGGTCTCTGTATGAACCCTATACTTGGAAACCCCCCCCCCCCACATCTATATATATGTATATATGTATAATGTATATGCATATCTGTATCTATATAGATATAGATAGACATTTACCCTCCTAGAATATATGTTCCTTGAAGGTAGGGATTGTTTTGTTTTTTATTTCTTTTCTTTGGTGCTTACCACATTGCCTAGAACATAACACATGTTCAGTAAATGCTTACTGAATCAGTCAAATTGAATTCTCCGTACCCCTAACTAATGTAATCTGTTTCTTCTTTCATTGCTCTTCATCTCTATGCTAACCTTCTCTGGTCTCCGTTCCCACTAGTTGAAGATAATCCTTTACTCCTCAAATTTTCCTATCACTTTGCCTTGACCTTTCTCCACTTATCACATTTGCAGGTTCATAGTCACTGGTCTACATTTCTTTCTACCCTCTTTCTGGTTGTAAGCCTCTTGAAGTGGGGTTGGCATTTTATCTTTCTTTTCATCCCCAGTGCCTTATGCAAAGTAGACCTTCAACAAATGTTTGCTTAAACTACTTGGTACTGGCTAAGAAATAGAGTGGTGGATCCATGGAATAGATTAGGTACACAAGATTGTAACAAGTAAATGACTATAATAATCTATTGTTTGATAAACCCAAAGACTCCAGCTTCTGGAATAAGAACTCACTATTTAACAAAAAATGCTGGCAAAACTAGAAAAGAGGAAGGCAGCAACTAGGCAGAAACAAACATCTTACACCACATACCAGGATAAAGTCAAAATGGGCACATGATTTAGATATAAGGGGTGATACTGCAAGCAAAATAGGAGAGCAAGGCATAGTTTACCTGTCAGATTTATGGAGAATGAAAGAATTTATGACTAAACTAGAGACAGAGAACATTATGAAATGAAAAATGGATAATTTTGATTACGTTAAATTGAAAAGTTTTTGTATAAACAAAGCCAGTGCAATTAAGATTAGAAGGGAAGCAGAAAGCTGGGAAACAATTTTTACAGCCAGTGTTTCTGATGGAGGTCCAATTTCTAAAATATATAGAGAACTAAATATAAGAACACAAGTCATTCCCCAATTGATAAATGATCAAAGGATATGAACAGGTAGTTTTCAGATGAAAAAAATCAAAATTTCATATGAAAAATGTTCTAAATCACTATTGATTAGAAAAATGCAAATCAAAACAACTCTGAGGTACCACATCATACCTATCAGATTGGCTAACATAACAAAACAGGAAAGTGATAAATGTTTCATAAGATGTGGGAAAATTGGAACACTAATGCATTGTTGGTGGAATTGCGAACTGATCCAACCATTCTGGAGAGCAATTTGGAATGATGCCCCAAGCGTTATAAAACTATGCACACCCTTTGACACAGCAATATCACTTCTAGGTCTGTATTCCAAAGAGATCATAAAAAAGGGAAAAGGACCCATATGTACAAAAATATAGCAGCTCTTTTTGTGATAGCCAAGAATTGGAAATTGAGAGGGTGCCCATCAATTGGGGAATGGTTGAACAACTTGTGGTATATGAATGTAATGGAATACTATTGTGCTATAAGAAATGATGAGCAAGATGATTTCAGAAAAACTGGGGAAGATTTACATGAACTGATGCTGAGTGGAGTGAACAGAACCAGGATAACCTTGTACAAAGTAACAGCAACATTGTGTGATTACTAACTTGGATAGACTTAGCTCTTCTCAGCAATGATCTAAGACAACTCCAAAAGACTCATGATGGAAAATGCTATCCACATCCAGGAAAAGGAATCTGGCTCCAGGTCTAAGCATACTTTGTGCTCTCTCTCTCTCTCTCTCTCTTTTTTTTTTGTTTCTTTTTTCTCGTGGTTCCTCCCATTGGTTGTAATTCTTCTTTATGACATGACTAATGTGAAAATATGTTTAATATGAATGTATATGTAGAACCTATATCAGATTGCATGCCATCTTGAAGAGATGGGAGGGGAGGTAGGAGGAGAAAATTTAGAACTCAAAATCTTATTGAAGTGAATGTTGAAAACTAAAAATAGAGTAAATAATAAAGAAAAACAAATGTTTGCTAAAATGAATTGAACTGAGCAGTTCTAAATGGCTGTCATAAATAAAGACCAGTTCTAAAAGGCAAGTGGGAAAAACTTCCTTTTGCCCCCCTTTTATCCTGTTTAGCCTTTTCTCTTCAGTTTACATGTTGCAATGCAGTGTCACAATGAGCCTTTTCGCCAAGCTAGATTCTGTAAGAAGACCAACTTTGGGGAAAGACAAGCAAAACAATCCATACAAGACTGAAAAGAAAAAAAGAAAAAAACTAGACAACATTTCAAGTCTAGTTTATTTCCAGTTCAAAATTTAGAAAAGAAAGTGGCATAGTGTGCACAGAGTGACAAAGTATTATAATTCTGTTACTTTTCCCCTACATTTTTGTTTCAAAACAGAAGAGGTCATATGTGAGGAACAGAATCTTTTTAGTAAACAAGGGCTCTGGTGTTCAAGGTGGGGAGCATGCTATGTTGCTTCTCTTAGTTGTCCTGAAGCAGCCTCAGAAGATACACTTCCTTTGGTGGGAGAGAGCCCAAATATCTAAGTGGGTCTTCTAACATTCCGTTTGAGATCAGACCAAAGGTCAGCTATGGAACAAGTGTAAATAGGAAGGAAGAGCAAAGGAATATATGAAAGAGACTCATGTGCTGTCAATTACAAAAGCAGATTCTCTTTCCTGTTCTTGCAATGAGAGATGCCTGGGAATGGGAGCAGCTGACTATAATTTCAGTTGGGAAGTAATGTAGGCACCTAAAAAAGAAAATAAGTATGGCTGATATGTTTGGCAAAGTGGATGATGGAAATCATTTTTGGTGCAGAGAATATTTGAGTGTGCTTTTCAGAGTAACACAGAGTGAGTGTGGGAAGGACCGTATTTTCTCAAGAATGGCTTTTCTGGAGATTTCCAGTGTGAGCAGAAAGTTCACAATAAAAGCCTCAATACTACAAGCAAATTTAGTTACAGGACCAAAATGGGGGTGCCAGGGTAGCTTTTTGTATTAACTTTTAGAATTTCTTTACTTATTAGTAAAGCCATGTAGATCTACTAAATGAAATTCGTTTTAGCAAACATTTATTATGTTAACTTTGCATCGAGGTGGCAGAGTGGATAAAGTATTGGACTTAAGTCAGGAAGACCTGAGTTTAAATCCTGCTTCAACATGTTTAATAGCTGTGTAGTTCTGGGCATGTAACTTGATCTAAGCTTTACTTTTATTGTCTGTAAAATAGGGATAATAGTATCACCTACCTCACAGGGTTGTTAGGATCAAATGAGATTATACATACATACATACATACATACATACATACATACATATATATATATATATACATACATGTGTACTTAGCAAAGCTTAAAATGCTATTTAAATGCTAATTGTTATTATTATTATTAACGCAAGGCACTGATGATACAGGGACAGCTAGGTGGCTCAGTGGATAGAGTGCTAGACCTGGAGTCAGGAATACTACCCTTTCTGAGTTCTAATCTAGCCTCAAACACTTACAAGCTGTGTGACCCTGGGCAAGTCACTTCACCCTGTTTGCCTCAGTTTCCTCATCTGTAAAATGAGCTGGAGGAGGAAATGGCAAACCACTCCTGCATCTTTGCCAAGAAAACCCCAAATAGGGTCATGAAGAGTCGACCATGAGTGAAACAACTGAACAACAGCTGAGGATGCAAAGACATGTAGAATTACATTGCTTGTTGGACCTTCTTAATCTCTCATTGTCTTATTCACATCACATCAAGGTCTGTGTACGTGAAAAAGTTGAGGCCACTCAACACAAACCTCCTTCTGTCTCCTATTCCATGCCTCAGACTCCCTCTGTATATTTGTTTTCTTCCCCTTTATGCCTGCCCCTCGTGGAAGCAATCTCCTTCTACTTTTTCCTTTTTGCCCAGACCTAACCCTCTACTTGTGCCCTTGATACCACCCTCTTCTATCTCTTTTGGATACCCACCCCATTCATCCTCCTCCACTACTTTACCCTTATCTTACTTGATGACAATTTATATTACATTTTAAGGTTTGCCAGATATTTTGCATTTATCTTATTTAATCCTCAACAATAACTCTATGATATAGGTACTATATGGGTACTAGGAAATTGAGGCATCGAGAGGTTAAATGACTTTTCCAGAGTCACACAGCTAGAAAGTATCTGAGTCACGTGTGGTTTTGAAATCAGGCCTTCCTGGCTCCAAGTCCAACATTGTCTACTCTGCTACCTAGCTTTAGTCTTTTCTCATCTCCTGGTTCCCTTTTTTTTTTTTTTTGCTCATTAGAAAATGCTCAGATTTTCCCCATGAACAAAACAAAATAAAACAAACCCTTCTCTTAACTACCAATCCATGAAACCAGCATTCTGCATCTCAACCTCCTTTCATGGCCAACGTCCCATACTAAGTTCTGTTAATTCCTTTCCCCTCCCTTCTCCTTTAATTTACAATCCTACAAAGTTATCCAGCTTTTCCATGCTATTCAAACTACCCTTTCCAATGATAACCACAATTTCTTAATGGTTTCCTCCCTGTAAATCCTCATCTTTCCAAACTATTTTATATTTGTGACTGTAGACCCTCTTTCTATGTGTTCTTTACGGCCTGTCTTCAGTGATCACACTTCTCTCCTTATTCTCCTTCTATTGGTTTGATTACTTCTAAGTATCCCTTGTTGGTTCACCAGTTTTCCTCTCACTAAGCATGGTTACACCCCCACCCCAGCCTCTGTCCTGGATTTTCTCCTCTTTTCTCTTTATGTTCTCTTCCTTGGTGTCCCCAACCACTTTGATTAACTTTATTATTATTTCCATGCTGATGACTCATATCTTTATGTCCAGTCCCTCTGTCTCCTGAAAGGATTTTCCTACTATCTACTTGTTGAATATACATCACCTGTATGTTCCCTCAGCATTCAAATTCAACAAATCCAAAATGAAACTCCTTCCCTTAATGTTCTCCTATTTATATTCACAGCTTCTAGTCATGCAAGTTCATAACCTCTGACTCTCTCCTCTCATCAATTGCCAAGCCTTATTGATTCTATTTATATAAGTAGAATTCTTTCCTTTTATACTCACATGACCATCATGCTATTTCAGGTTCAAATTACCTTTTACCTGGACTATTCTAACATCTCCTATTTGGTCTTGTACCTTCCAGGGGCTGGATCACATATTCAACACCATGGGAAATGCCACAGTCCAGGAAATAATAAACTATTTTTCCTATCCTTAATACATCTGGAATGCACACCTTCCTCATCTCTGTCTTTCAGAATTCACCTCCCATTGAGACTCAGTTTGCATGCTACCTCCTTCACTGAAGTCTTCTATGATGTCCCAATTTAGTGTTCTTTTCCTCTTTCAAATTGCTTCATATTTAATTTTCTATCTACATGCAATATCCTCCAATAAAATATAAGATCCATGAGGTCAGATATAATTCTTTTTGTTTTCTTTGTTTCTTCAGTGCCTTAGGCCCATTAGGTGCTTCATTTATTTCTGTCTAGTTGAATTGAATTGTCTCAGAAAATAGTGAGCTTCCCATCACTGGAAGGATTTAAATAAATACTGGATAATGTTATAGAAGCAAACAGGAAGGAAGTTAAACTAAATAATTTGCAACTTAAATATTGATTCTTTATTTTTTATACTATTCCTACTGTTTGGATATCTATCTTAATACAATTAGAACTGTGAAACTTTTTTGTTATTCAGTTGTTTTCAGTTATGTTTGACTCTTTGTGACTCCAATTGGGATTTTCTTGGCAAAGATATAGGAGTGGTTTGCCATTTCCTTCTCCAGCTCATTTTACAGATGAGGAAACTGAGAGAAACAAGGTTTCTTGCCCAGCTAATACATGTCTAAAGCCAGATTTGCACTCAGAAGGATGAGTCCTCCTGACTCTAGGCCCAGCACTCTATCTACTGTGTCACTGAGCTGCTCTTATCTATGAAGTTTTGATATTGTAAATTGGATTAATGAAGCTAATTAAACCATATACTTTAGACCAAAAATGTACTTTGGGCCTTTAAAACAGACAACTTCATAGTGGTTCATCAGTGAATGGGGAAAATGTTGTCAATCAAGTTAGTTCAAGTAATTTTGCAACCCACTAAGAACATAGATCTCTGTAGTGTTTCATTTCAACATGGAGTCACAACGTACTGTTTTGTCTGCTAGCTCACATGTTTCCTGTCAGTTTCAGAAATCCTAATTACCTTTTTGCTCCAAGAGAAGTTATCCATCATTGTTTCTCAAACATGGAAAAAAACTGATCATTGTCTTTCAACCTTAGTTGTCACAAAAACCAACACACCATCCAGATGGACAGAAACGACATGATACTGGCTCAGCTGGGTACCTGCAGGGAAAATCTAGCACCTTGTGCTCATTGACTTCAGAAACTTTGGGAACTAATCTTTGATTGCAATTGACTGAGGAGAGATGGTTCTGAGGAATAGTTTCCCCAGAGTAGAGGGCAATGAGAGAGTGGTGGAGTTTTCTAGGTGTTACTCTGATAGCTTGCTTTTCAAGTGTCACACGTTAGCAGAGTGGTTTCTCATTTTTGTTAGCAAGAAGAACTTGGAATTCAAATTTTATCAATCTTCTTTTACCTGTCTTAGGTCTTTCTATCCTTTCATGGTTGTCAGAAACAAAGGAGTCATTTTAAGCAAAGGATGCTGCCTTCAAGCTTTGTTCATCAATACAATTCGGGATTTGAGCTTAGTATATGAAGAATGTAAAAAAGTTCCTTGGCAAAAGAGTAGTTTCAACCCAGCTTTGGAAAAATTGTGTAGACATTCACTTACAAAGACCATGCAGTGAGACTCTAACCTATTGAAGCAAGTAGACTTGCATGTATCCAACAAATTGACTGAAGCCACATATAGGTTTCCTTTGTATAACAAAGCATACAGATTTTTATCGAGTTCCTAATTTAGCCAAACATGTTGGGACCACCTTGGTCCTCATTTACCTCATTTGTGAAATGAGAGAATTGAGCTAAATGGCCTCTGAGGTTCCTTCCAGCTCTACATGTGTGATCTAAAGATATGTGGCTTATTCATGTGACTTGTTAGCTTTAGAATGTTGGGGCCAGTACAGATGAGATTCTTGGGCTGATTATGTCAAGGCAGTCATGGATTATGCAATCAATGTGTATTACTCAGTCTACAAGCATTTACTAAATGCCTACCATTTGCCTGAGGTCTGTGCTAGGCATAGGAGGTATGACAATAAAAAGAAAACCAGTCCCTGCTCTCAAGGAGTTTATTGAAAGGAGGCAAGTATTTTTTGTTGTGCCGTCATTTCAATTGTGTCTGACTGTCCATCATCCCATTTTGGGGTTTTCTTGGCAAAGATACTGGAATGGTTTGCCATTTCCTTCTCCAGTTCATTTTATAGATGAGGAACTGAGACAAACAAGATTAAGTGACTTGCCCAGGGTCACACAGCTAGTAAGGCCAGATTTGAACTTACGAAGATGAGTCTTCCTGATTCCAAGCCCAGTGCTTTCTATCCACTGTGTCACCTAGCTGCTCAGGAAGCATGTATACAGATAAATCAATTAAAAATAAATAGAATGGAAATAGGAAGATTTATAATATTGATCAAGAAAGACTGCTATAGGAAGTGACTCTTGAGATGTCTTGAAGGAAGCTAAGGATCTAAGAAGCAGTAATGAGGAAGGAGTACATTCTAGGAAAAGGACATAGTGCAGTTATTGAAGCAAGAGATGGAATGGAATGCATGGGAAATGTCAAATTGGCCAATTTGGCAGAAATGGCCTTGAAAGACAGGATAGGATAGTCAGATTCTGAAGGCTTTAAATATTGATGGAATTTGTATTTTTTCTTAGAAGCCATGGGTAGCCATTGGGCTTTCTTAAGCATTGGAGTGATTTGACCAGGTCTATGTTTTAGGAAAATCAAGTTGGCAGCTGTGTGGAGGATGGATTTGGAGAGAACTGACTCAGGGGAGACCAAATAGGATGCAATTGTAACAGTCCAAATGAAAACCAATGTAGTTCTGAACTATGATGATAATTGTGTGAATGGAGAAAAGGACAATTGAAAGAGATGTTGAAGTTGTTGAAGGATAGTTGACAAGGTTTATTGGATATATTGGGTTTATAATAAATGAGTGAGAGCAAAGGCTCAAAGATGAGTTGGAGGTTTCAAATTTGGGTGACTAGGTTTATGATGCCTTTGACAAGAACAGAGGAGCTCAAAAGAGGATGTAGATTGGGGGCAATGCTAGTAGGTGAATTCTGTTTTCCTTATGTTGAGACTGAGATGTTATATGCCAACTAGTTGGAGATGTTTACTAAGCTATTGATTATGTGGGATTGGAATTCAAGAGAGAGAATACAGTTGAGTATGTTGATGTGGAAGTTCTCTAAACTCCTTGAGAAAGGAAGGAGTAAAGGCCCAGATAGGTTCAGGTGGGTGGAATCAGTAGGTAATAACCATACTATGGATGGATACCAATAAAATAGATGTTAATGACTTCTGCTAAGAGGTGAACTACCTTTTTGGTGTGTGATACTTTGCCTGTTTCATGAAGGCTAGAATAATCCCAACAGGGAAAAAAAAAAATTGACCAAAGTACCATATGAAGTGGAAAGCTGCAAACAACTGAAACTTTTTCTACGCAGTGTGCCTGACAACCTGTGCATCAAGATGAAACTGTATATGCCAGTGTTACAAAGGGCAACATGGGAAATAAACTTCATGTTTATACTTCTTGCCTCTATTACCCATATAGATAGCATCTTTTGTTTATAACCACAAAATAATGGGCTATATAAAGCTGCTTAGCTTCCTTACACCATTCACTGAGATAGTGTTTTAGTTGGGAATACTGAATAGTTGCTAAATGTCATAGATACTCGATAGAAACATGTTGGACAGCATGGAGCCTTGGACTAGGAGTCACAAGATGTAGATTTCAATCCCAACTATTTCACTTACTCAGTATGTGCTCTTGGGCAAAGTGAAACCTTTGTTGGCCTGTTTTTTCAACTTTAAAATGGGATCCTATCCTACTACTTCTGAAAGTATTATTGTGAAGAAAACACTTTGTAAATTGTAAAGCATTCTTTGTGTGCATCATCTATTCATGCTTTTCTTTCTTTAAAGAATTTTTGAAAGCCTAAACACACTAATATTCTGTCTACAAGAAGTCACAATTGTGGCAAAATCTGTGATGCTGTAGTAACTAGGGGTGGTGATTAAACCCATAATTGCTTTTGTGTAGGAAACTCAGGCAAGGAACTCCTTCTACCAATGCAATTTTGTACCTTCTTTGCAAACTATAATTTTAGAAACTTCCTTAGAGCAGTAGGAGATTAAGTGATTTACCCAAGGTTGCACAGCCAGTATTTTCAGAGGTGTGATTTAAACACCAATATTTCTGATTTAAACTCTGATTCTGTCCACTGTGCCATAGTGCCTCTAATAATAACAATAACAATTAATATAGAACTTTAAGGTTGGCAAAGCATTTTACAAATATTATCTCACTTGATACAATAAGCCTAGAAGGTAAGTACTATGATTATCCCCAATTTACAGTTGAGAAAAATCAGACAAAGAGAAATTAGGTGACTTGTCTGATGTCATACAGCTAGAAAGTATTTGAGGTCAGATTTGCATTTGGAGTTTCCTGACTCTAGGACCAGCACTCTATTCACTGCTTCCATGCCACTTTCTCCAGTGGTACTCTTGAGATGTCAAGAGAAATTGAGATAGGTTCCCAGACTCTTGTGTAGACCCATGGCAGTGTAATTATGCGAGGACCTGGACCAAATTTGCAAGTAAGTAGGTGTGCTACTAATTTTACTAGGTTACTATCTTTTTTTTAAAACTATGTCACTGACAAAGCTTTTGCATGTTGTGCCTTTAATTTTTCCCATGAACCCTGTAGTTTGCATAACCTGGGTGAGTTTTAAGAACACATTTGTCATATTAGAGTAGAACTGAGGGTATCTCATTTGCATATGATTGTTTGCATATTGTCTCTACCATTAGACTGTGAGCAGAGACTATTTTTTATTTTTCCTTGTATCCTCTCTGCTTAGCACAGTGCCTGGCATATAATGGATGCTTAATAGTTGCTTTGTTGTTTTTCCATATGGAATAGGGATATTCTAAAGTTTTCTAAAAAGACTAATTTTTTTTGGAATTGGCTATGTCATAGGATAATAGATTTAAAGGTAAAAAGGGACCCAGGAAGCCCTCATTTCATGGATGGGGAAACTGAGGCTTAGATAAGTCTTGCTCAAGTGACCCAAGTAATAAATTGCAAACTCAGCTGTATTTGTAAATGAAAGAAGAGAAAATGTCCTATACTCAATCTCTTCTATATAATCTGGGGTTTTAAATTTGCAGCACTGGTATAAGATCTCTGTTTTACCCCTTCCTCCAACATCCATCCTTCTTTAATACCCTTTTCAATTTGATGTAGATGTGTGGGTAAAATAAGCCTCTTGAGACTGTTAAATGGGAATTACATTTTAAATATCTTTCCTGATATGCTAGAACTTTAGTTGAAACTGACTAAAAATAGTGCTCTATTAGAAATCTTGAACCAGTTGCTATGTTTGGAAATGGCAAACAATTAGAATATTTTAATATTTATTTGTACCTACTATGATTTGAAAAGCTTACTTCATTACTTAGACTACAAACTATCCTCCCATGTCCCTGAGACTTGTTGAATCCTTTGAGCCAATTAGATCTTACTCATTGTGAGAGCTTTCAAAAAATGTGGCTGGTTTAACAGGATGACTCTTCCTTTCTTAATAAAGAAACATATCTAAAGAATAACAGAAAGGATCTTTGGAAGAAGAAGAAGTGCAAGAGGTAGAATTAAGCTCCTTGAGAGCAAGAACCTTTCCTTCCCCCTTCCCCTTCTCCTCCTTCCCCTTCTCCCCTTTTCTCATTCCTCCTTCCTTTTCCCTTCCCTTGGCCCTCTTCCTTCCTTCCCCATCCCCTCTCCTTTCTCCCCAGCACCTAAGATGGTACCTGGTGCTATGCTTGTTGAATTGAATTGAACAAGTCAGCTCTGCACATGCCTTTAGACTAGGGTTAGTCTATTTTTCTTTTTTTTTTTTTCCTTTTTTAAATTTTATTATAGTTTGCATCATTCATTTCCACAAGATTTTGAGTTACATATTTTCTCCCCCTCTTTCCCCTCCCACCACCCCAAAACAGCCATTCCACTGTGTCCCCCCTCCCCCAATCTATTCTCTCCTATGTCACTTTTCGGCAGGGCAAGATGGATCTCCCAACCACAGTGCCTGTGTATCTCCAGTTCCAGTTGGATGTAGTCAATAATAATAATAACAATAATTGCATATATATATATA
>CM053589.1:102457582-102467603 GCA_028646515.1 Pseudochirops corinnae
GGGGGGGGGGTGATGGGGGAGGATATAAAAGAGAACAGATTAGAGGAAGGGGTATTCAGTAGGCTTGCTTTTTTGGGGTGGAGGGGGTAGGAGAAAGACAGGGAGAAAAAACTGTAACTCAAAATTTTGTGGAAATGAATGTTGAAAACTAAAAACAAATAAATTTTAAAGAAAAAAAATTTTTTAAATAAAAATTCTGATGCCTTTTAGTGTTGTTTTACATTATCATAGTCATTATATAATTTTTTCTCTGTTAAGCTTACTTTGTTCTATATCAGCACATAGAATTTTTCCCAAATTTTTCTGAATTTTTTATAATCATTGTTTCTCCCAGTGAAGTAACATTCCATTACTACAACTAGTTCAGACATTATTTAATTGATGATTATTCACTTTGTCATTCATTTTTCTACCATAAAAAAATGCCACTATAACTATTTTTTGTAACACGGGACCACTAGTTTGATGTCCTTTAACCAGGAGTGTTATAATTGGGCCAAAGAAGACAAAGAGATTAATTAATGACTTTCCAATATAATTACAAATTGTTTTCCAGGATGGCTTCACCAAAACTGAATTATTACAGCTGTCTTGTCCCAACCCTTCCCTTCCAGCATTTGACATTTTAATCTTTTGTCATCTTTGTCAGTCTGATAAGGTATAACCTCAAAATTGTTTTAGTTTCTGCATGTACTTCTACAAGTTGACTAATCAGGACAAATTCAGTCTCAGATGAGAACATGGCTGCAGCTGGATTTAAAACACAAAACAAGGGGCAGCTAGGTGGCACAGTGAATAGAGCACTGGCCCTGAAGTCAGGAGGACCTGAGTTCAAATCTAACCTCAGATTCTTAACACTAACTAGCTGTGTGACCTTGGGTAAGTCACTTAACCCCAATTGCCCTGCTCTCCCCCGCTCCAAAAAGCAAAAAACAACCCAAAAAAAACCATGAAATGATGACTTCAAAAGGATGTAATACCCATCGTGGTCCATTCTGACAAAAACCTTCAGGCTACTGAAGACTAAATATGATAGCCACTAATCATAGATAGGTTTGACATTATTATAATTTGCCTCCATAGATAACACAATGTACTATCAGATACATTGTTGCAAAAACCATAATTTTCAACCTGATAAACAAATCACCCAACTTTGCAGCTACCAAAACTCAACCAAATGTATTAGCTCTAACCCCACAGGAATGAGTACGGGATACTTACACTAAGTCTCAAGATGTTGTTCATCCTTCATTTTCAAAGAGGACCTATGGCCTCACAGGGTGATGTCTTGTCTTGAATATGAATGAGAATTAGATTTGAGAGGCCGAGTAGCATAAATTTGTCAGCCACTCTTTCTTTCTAAGCCATCAAAGTCTAGTGGCAAGACAAAAGCCAGGACTACTGGTGATGGCCTAGGATGCAGTAAAACAAGCTTATGATAAAAAAAAAAAAAAAAGATTGCACATGAAACTGTCAATCTATTATGTACAACTTCCTATTCCTTTTAAATGTATAATAATTTTTTAAATTTAACTTTTTTTAAATCATTAAATCATTAATTCAATAACATTGGTATCTTAGATGCCTGACCAACTTTTAAGCACTTCAGCCACCTTCATAGCCTTTGGAACAAATTGTTCTCATATGCCTATTCTGCGGGGGGAAGTTTTCATGTTTGTGAATTTCATCTGCCTTTCAGAGGTAGGAAATCCCTACCTATGCCTGTACGTTGTTTCTAACAAAGCTGATGGGCAGCATATGAAAAAGTAAAGCTTCTTCTACATCAGACATGCTAATGAGCAAGTGGTGATTTGATCATTATCCAAGACCCTATATAATCTCTGATATGAACATGCCCCTTAAATAGAGGAAAGGTTCACCAACTAAGTTCTCAAGGACACAGCTTCTGATGACCCTGACCATGTCTTATCATCACAGCTGTTTCCCACTAGATACAGCTGTCTCCATGATTCACCTGATGCCATTGGCAAAGGAAGAACAATCAAGAGAGCATACAGACATCACATATTGCCCAGCCATACCCACAAACTTCCCTTCGTTTTTCCCTGGTTGTATCATTATGCCCAAACTCTCTGCATCCCAAATCAATCAGAACCAGTTACACTGGCAACCCTCCCTCCATCTGTTTCCTGGCTCTAGTAACCCCAAACCAGAGTATTGAGGTTCAGCCTGCCTTGTGACTGCTTTGGTCAATAGCTATAGCATGGTAATAGTTTCTTGGGGGCAGCCTCCTGGATCTTGTAAGTAGTTCATAAGTGTTTTTTTTTTCTTTTTTTATGATTCACTATAGTTATGTCTCCTCCATGTACATGAAAAGTTGTTTAGTATGTTCCATTCCTTTTGCATTGGGTTCAGGATTATAGTAACTGGTGGCAGACCCTGTTTCATCCTATAAGCACCCATTCCTGGGTGTGCCCAATATTATGAGACTGAATTTGCAGATAAAAATATTTCTACATTGTTTTTATTAATAGTACCAGAATGTGGAATTCAAAAGCTGAGAGGGGAAGGGAAGGAGTGATCTGCCTCCCTCGCTTCAACATCCGACATAAAGACATTGAAATTTTCTTTCCTTGGATTTATATAGCCTATTCTCCAATCAATTGTGAAGCCATTGATGGAAATAACAAAGTTGGAAGAGGGAATTTGAGTGGAAGAGTTTACCTCAGTTATAGCCAACATTATCCGTGTCTTTTTTTTAATTTAACTTCTTTTAATCATTTCATTCATTCAATAACCATTTATCAAGCATCTACTTTGTGTAAAGCACTGTGTTTAATTAAGCATATAAAGATACTTAAGATAAGATCAGGGCAGCTAGGTAGCTCAGGGGGTATCCAGGAAGAGTTGAGTTCAAATCCAACCTCAAATACTTTCTAGCTGTGTAATCTGGGTGAGTCATTAAACCTCTGTTTGCCTTAATCCACTGGAGAAGGAAATGGCAAAGCATGCTAAAACATCTACATGTAAAACTAAAAGAAAAACCTAGGTTGGACCTAAGTTCAACTAGAACATTTAAAAGAAATTAAGCAATAGTTTTAAATAATATTATAATTTTAAAAATTTTTTGTTATTTTATTTTTAATGTATGGGATAAAACAAGCATTTCCATAATACAATAAAAAAAATGATTGCACATGAAATTGCAGATCTATTATGTAAAACTTACTATTCCTTTTTAAATAAATAATAAAGTTATCACATAAATTTTTTTTCCCCTTTCCCCCTGCCCTAGAGATGGCTGCCATTAGACACAAATGTGTGTGTGTGTGTGTGTGTGTGCGTATGTAAAAATCATTCTTTACACACTTCTATTTATCAGTTCTTTCTCTGGAAGCAGATAGTATCTTTCTTCATATGTCCTTTACAGTTAATTTGGGTGTTTATGATAGTCAAAAATGACTCATATGCTCAAAGTTGTTCTTAAAACAATATTGTTGTTGTCCCTATTACAAATAATGCTTGTTGATTATTTTACATAATTTTTTTTATCAATTCAAGGAAAAAGCCATTTATATCTATAGTTTCAAGTGTTTTTAATAGAAATGTGTTGTACTTTATCAAAAGTTTTTTCTGCATCTATTGATATAAACTTTTTTAACTTTTATTATTGTTATAATCAATTCATTAACAGTTTTCCTCATGTTAAAACATCCCTGCATTCCTGGTATAAATCCCACTTGGTCATAATGCATAATCTTTGTTATATATTGTTGTAATCTTTTAGCTAGTATTTTATTTAGGATTTTTGCATCCATATCCATTAATGAAATTGGTCTATAATTTTCTTTCTCTGTTTTTGCTCTTCCTGGTTTAGGCATCAGTATCATGTTTATTTCATTAAAGGAGTTTGATAGGATCCCTTCTTTGCCTGTTATACCAAATAATTTATTTAATATTGGAATTAGTTGATTGAAATGTTTGATAGAATTCACTTGTAAAATTATCTAGTCCTGGTGTTTTTTTTCTTAAGAAGCTCATTTATGGCCTATTCAATTACTTTTTTTCAAAATAGTTCTATTTAGATATTCTATTTCCTCTTCTACTAATCTAAGCAATTTATATTTTTGTAAATATTCTTCCATTTCACTAAAATTGTTAAATTTATTGGCATATAATTGGGCAAAATAACTCCTCATAATTGCTTTAATTTCATCTTCATTAGTGGTAAATTCAACCTTTTCATTTTTAATACTAGCGATTTGGTTTTCTTCTCTCTTTTCTAAAATTGAATTAACCAATGGTTTGTCTATTTTATTGGTTTTTATCATAAAACCAACTCCTAGTTTTATTCATTAATTCAATATTTTTATACTCAAGTTTATTAATCTTTCCTTTAATTTTTAGGATTTCTGATTTAGTGTTTAATTGAGGATTTTTAGTTATGATATTATGAATTAAAGAAAGACATTAGACAATTAGAAAAGTAATGAAAGCTACAGAGGAAAGACTTATAAAGAAAATTAAAAGCTTAGCACAAGATTTACAATATCATATTCAAGTAACAGATTTCTTGAAAATTAGAATGAACTAGAACTTAATGACTATGGTGACAAGAAATATGAAGATAAAGTTAAAAGACTGAAAAAAATAGAAAAAAATAGTTTTTTTTGAATGGATCTCACTATAAAGAATCATTATGGTGGTGACTACATGTAAGACACAAACTCAGGAGAATTACTCCCAAATATCTACACATAAAGTCTCAAAGGAAAACACGTTTTGGATATAAATCCCACTAAAATATCCAAAAGACATTAATCAATAGTTTAGGATGAAAAAAAATTTTAAACTGACATGGAAAACAGATTGAGGAGAAATAATTTTGGAATAATTGAAATACATCAAAGCCATGACAAAAAAAGAGTCTGGATTTAATATTTAAAGAAATTACGTATGAAAACTGCTCTGATCTATTAGAACCAAAGGCAAAGTAAATATAGAAAGAATCCATCAGTCACCTCCTGAAAGAAACCACAAAATGAAAATTCCCTGAAATGTCATAGTCAAATTTCAGAGTTTACAACTCAAACAAAAAAATACTTCAAATGGTCAGAAAAAAATAAAAAACCATTTAAGTACTGAGAAGACACAGTCAGGATCATACAAGATTTATAAGCTACCACCATAAAGAAGATATTCTAAAAAAGCAAAAGTTATAGGCTTAAAGCCAAGAATAATTTACTCAACAAAACTGAGTACAATCCTACACAGGAAAAAAAAATGGATCTTTAATGAACGAGAGCACTTAGAATCATTACTAATGAAAAGATCAGAGTTGAGTAGGAAGTTTGAAATACAAACTGAAGAGAAGCAAAAAAGCAAATGTGAGAAAGCGGACCAGATTCTTACAAGGAAAAGCTGCTTTTCTAATGGAAGAAATGAGATGTGTCCTCTCAGAGCCATAACGTCATCAGGGATGATAAGAAGTTAAATATGACAGAAAGCCTGAGAATGGTTTTGTTTTATTTGATGCTCTGAAGGAAAAAAAGAGGGGGAAAGGAATATACTAGGAAAAGAAGAGAAAGAGCGAGAGAAATTTCATGTAATCAAGTATGCAAATGAAAGAGTACACAAAGAAAGCAAAAGGGAGAGGAGCAGCAAGTGGCATTTGAACTTCACCCTTAATCTATACTGGTCAGAGGAGGATACACATACACCTAGAGCTGAATGCAGAGATTCATTTCACTAAATGGGGCAACAAGACAAAATGGAGAGAGGGAAAAAGACTGAAAAGGAAAGTATATTCAGGAAGAGATTGTTCATAAGCAAAAGAAACTCTGAATGTGGAGGGTAGAGCTTCAGGAAGAGTTTAAGAGGAAAGAGAGAAAATCTGAGTTTTTTTTTTATCAGGGTCTAAGCAGAGGAAAGAGGTACAGAAGTAACTTGAATCAAGTACAGAGGATCATCTTCCTTCTTGCTTTACTACCCTTTTCTTTGTAAAGAAGAAACAGGAAGCAAAAAGAATGAACACTATAGAGAAAAGGATGGAGGGAAATACATAATTGTCATAACTGGGAATGGGAAAGGGATGACCACACTCATAAAAAGTAGTTATAACCTAAAAAAGGATAGAGATTACAAAAAATTAAAAAGGAAAGTTTTGATTACATAGAATTAAAAAAGGTTTTCCACAAAGAAAATGAATGCAGCTAAAATTAGAAGGCAAATAGGTAACAAAGAAAAATCTTTGTAACAAACTTCTACAATAAAGGTCTCATTTCCAAGATGTATAAGGAACTGCTTCAAATTTATAAGAATAAAAGGCATATCTCAATTGATAAATGGTCAAAGAATACAAACAGGAAGTTTCCTAAGGCAGCAATCCAAGCTACCAATAGCCATATGAAAAATAACTACATCAAAATTAGTAGTAATTAGAGAAATGCAAATTAAAGCCACTCTGAGGTTCTACATCAAACCCATCAGATTAGCAAATTTGATTTTTTTTAAAAGGAGGAAAATGACAAATGCTGACAGTCTATAGGAAAAGGGAATATTGTTGGTAGAACTCTGAGTTTATCCAGCCATCATGGAAAGCAATTTGGAACTATAACCCAAAGGTTACTAAACTATTCCAGTCCTTTGACCTGGGATACCAGAACTAGGCCTAGATTCCAGAGAGCAAAAGAACTTGAAATTAAGGGAGTGTCCATCAACTGGGGTAAGTTGGAAGTTGCTGTTTTGCTAAGTAATGAAGCAAACTGTCTCAGAGAAACTTGAGAAGACTTACATAAAGTGACATAGAATAAAAGAAGCAGAACCAGGACAACAATTTATATAATAACAACAAATTGGACAGATAAATAACTTTGAAAGACCTAAAAACTCTGATTGACGCAATCAACATCTGTTATTCTAGAAGACTGATGATGACACATGCTACCCATCTCCTGACAGAGAAGTGACAGATTCAGCATGCAAATTGCGAAAGAGTTTTTTAGACATGACCAATGTGAAAATGTTTTTCTTGACTAGGTTTATTTGTTAGAAAGGTTTTGTTTTATTTCTTTTTCAAGGCAGAATGGGGAAGTTTAAAGAGAAAGAAAATTTCTCTTGGTTCATTGAAAAAAATTAATTTTAAAAAATATTTGTCTAATAATCAAGGCTAGACTTAGTAAAATGTTGTAGATGTTGTTTACTAGTTTCAGTTGTGTCCAATTCTTCATGACCCCATTTGGGGTTTTCTTGGCAAAGATACTGGAGTGGTTTGCCATTTCCTTCTCCAGCTCATTTTATAGATGAGAAAACTGAGGTAAATATGGTTAAGTGACTTGCCCAAGATCACACAGTCAGTAAGTGTCTGAGGCCAGATTTGAACTCAGGAAGAGTTACATCAAGATCTATAAACAACGCTTGATCCCTTTCCCACCTAATACCAGTCCCACAATGAATATACACAGCAAAGAGCAAAGAAATTCATTTATTCAAATCACAACAAAATGGAAATCAAAGATATACCTAGGAGAATATATATCAGACAAGAAGCTCTTCATTAGGAGTAAGGTAAGTCTACTCAGCCAAAAGAGGTTTCCCACCTAAGGGGAAACTCCTCAAAAGCCTCTCAAGTAGCAACCTGGGAATAGGGACATGTTTGAGACTGTCCACTGCTTTTGTCTTCCCAGTCTTTTTCTCCAGCAATCTAAAGTGGTATTAGTATCTTCTATCTTCTCTGTCTAAACTGGAAGGTGAGTCAACTAAGCCAAAAAGACTCTTGCTTAGAGAGTCCTAGCGGAGGTGCCCATTTGAAGAGTCCCCAAAGGGGAACCGGCAGAGAACTGAAACTCTTGCCTCACTCCAATTCCATCCCATTCTTCACACAAAGCACGGCCTTCATTTCCATCAATAAGAAAAACTGGGCTTTAGGACAGGAGTGGGGGTGAACACTTGCCCCACTTCAACAGGAGGTTGAAGAGAGAGAGAAAGAAAGAGAAACAAAGGAAGAGAGGAAGGGAGGAAGGAGATAACACTATTTGTCAGGTATCAATCGTCTAAACATGAGGGGATACAAATACAAGAAAACAAAATTATCCCTGATTTCAAGGAGTTTACATTCTTTTTTTTTTTTTTTTGGAAGGGGGAAGGTAGGAAAATTGGAGCTAAGTGACTTGCCCAAGGTCACAGGGCTAGTTTTGTGTTAAGTGTTTGAGGTCAAATTTGAACTCAGATCCTCTTGACTCAAGGGCCAGTGCTCTATTAGCTGCGCCACCTAGCCATCCCAGGAGTTTACGTTCTAATAGAAGAAGACCAAATATAAAGGAAGCTGGAAAGGGAAGAAAAGGATACTCTCATGGGGCAAGGCAGTTACTGTGGAAATGGAGTCATCAGAAAATGAATTGAACTTGGAATGAAACATCTTATGCACCAAAGAGGACAGCAGACAAAAGGGGAAAGCTTGGAAGACTTCTAAAAAAAAAACCTTCTAAAAAGGGTCAAGGAAGATTTTTATATCCCTTGCTCTTCTAGGATTCAAGTTTGCAGCTGGCATCCTTTGGGCATTCACTGTTCCTGAAAGGTCTTGTAGTGATGATAGCTGAATTCCAGTTAAAAAAAAAAAAAAGACAAGAGAAGAAAGTTAACTAGTCTATAAAGATATCAAACAATAGCTTTTTTTGGTATGAGTCAGAATAAAGTACGGAATCTCATTGGCTGACAAACTTATACCTTGACCCCCTATAAGTTCCAGAGATGATGCATCTACATAGGTAGTCATAGGATAGGTAAGGCCAGGGTCATTTCCATTGACTAAGGGGTCATAGGTTGGGTGCTTCCTCATGTTGGACAATAGACCAGAGAATGACAAAGAGCAGACAAACAACAAAAATAATTGTAGGGGGAGGGAACTTTCCATGTCATTATGACCTCCCACCCACACTAGGCTTGGTCACTCACTCATCTGGCCAAAAGGGTAGAGGTCCTCTAGTTTGTATTCTGTGATTAAGTAAACCAATTCTATAACAAACAAGTGAACTTATAACCTGTAGTTCAAAGTTTTGAGGTCTAATATAAGAAAGTATCTATCTAACCTTATCTAATGATCCATAAATAGAAAATATATTCATCTAATCTTATCTAATTATAATACATATTAATATTAGCTCATTAAACTGACTAAATGTATATTAACAGATAAATATAAAGAGAAAAAAATCATTACTCCTATGGAATCACACTATTGAATAATACTGATTGGAATAAAATAGGAGGTAAAAAGTCATTCAACACAAAATTCCAACTCTTTAAGAACATGAATTGTGTCACTTTTGTCTTTGTATCTTCAGCAAACAGCATTATTTCTGGTACATAGTAGGCATTTAATATAGGCCTATTTATCAAATAAATCTTCAATCCTTAGGCTTTAAGGGACTGAGTTTGGAGAGGGTATCTCAAGCATGAACGGCAAAATATTGATAAACAAGGAAGTTTGATGATTAGAATTTCCAGTCTCACTATCCTCATTCAATTAACAAATTAATTAGCAGGGATTCTGCTAAGGGTCCATAAACTTGTTTTTGGTAACATTTTGATAACTATTCTAATATAATTTCTTTTGCAATCATATGTACTTTATTTTGTGAATTTAAAAATGTTTCCTGAGAAAAACTTCACCAGACTGCCAATGGGGTCCATGACACACAATGGATAAGAACCTCTGGCTTACTGAGTACCTTGTCTGCATCTAGCACCATAATAGGCATTGAACCAGCGAGTTTCAAAGAAGCATGAAATTTTGTTATTCGAACAAAAAAATAGGTTAGGAAGGAGAGGGGACAGATTTACATCTACAGAATAGAAGAATAATGTCCTAGAACAATGATTCCCAAGATGTTTTGTTCCTTGAAACTCTTTCAACAACAACAAAATGTATTATAAACCCTTAAGGTAATTTAACATCTACTCATACTATTCTTTTAGATGTATTAAATAAGTGCTTACAATAAGTACAATAATAACTTTTAGCCCTAAAAAGCTCCAAATTGACAAGCATTATAAATTT
>CM053589.1:102468103-102483366 GCA_028646515.1 Pseudochirops corinnae
CCAAACATGAAAAAGAATGATAGCATGTAGATTGCTTCAGTCTCCATTTAAACTCTGTTCTTTCTAGATCTTTCTCTGAATGTAGATATCTCTCCTTCCATTCCGAGACTTGTAGAGTTGTTCACTCCATTGGTTACAACCCTTCTATACGACCAGACTATTGTACGATGTGAAAGTATTTGCAGATCCTACACTTGACTGCACACCTCCATGGGGGCACGGGAAGGGAGAAAATCTGAAACTCAAGGGATTGTGGAACTGAATCTTGTAAACTAGAAGTAAATAAACAAGTCAATAATATATATATATATAATCCAGTAAGACCTCATATGCTTAGTATTATCTGAAATATTTCATATTAAATATCTTTCTTTTACAAAAGTCATAGAGGAAAAATATATTTGTAACAGAATAGGCATTTAGTTACTCCTTAAGACACTGTTAGAGAATATTTAGTGAAAACCCCTTGGACCATCATCACAAACCCCCAAGAGGTTTTCAAACTATTCAATAGGAAACATTAATTTAGAGCATTCCCAGAAGAGAGGTACACAGTTTTTCTTCCATGCCTCTAAGATAAGGTTCAGAAGAAAAAAAAAGATAGAATAGTGATTTTTACCCAGGTATATAATAATCTCTCCGTAAACACTTGTTGAATTAAATAGCTTGGTTAAGAATGCAAAAGACATCACCAGTCCTACAAAAAGCTAGAGAAGGTTTCTAGTAATCTTGACTAATCCTTTTTCATAATATAGTAAACAGCTGGTACTTTTCTGGAAAGAGCTCACTCTGCTAAAGGGAGTATGGAGGGGGAACTATCAAAGCAAATAAAATGGCCTGTTATTCTTTTTTATTTGGAAATGGGGGATAAAATGAAGTACTACTTTCAGAAGAGCCCTGAAACTAGACTTCTGCACTGACCCAAAATCAAAGAATGTAAATGAAAGGAGGGACTTGGGCCCTTCTGAGTGGCAGTTTAACAGCAGTGCTAAAGGAAGAGCCAATCCTTCTCTAGTACTTAATAAAGGGGAAAACCATCACCCAGAAGGCTGGGATAATAAAAAGTCTTGACATCTGTAGATAACGAGGTAACATTATCCACAGGGAGCTAATTTACTGTGGTGAGAAGGGGAAGAGTGATTGTGTAACAGGAAGCTTCCACCGTAAGTAAGTTACTGCTAGGTCAGCCCCGGAAAACATAATCATTAGTCCTGGCTTCACCCTCCATTATGCTAAATGCTCACTTACATTGGCTGGAAACATTTTCAAACAGTCCAACTCAAAGGAAAATCCATTCTTGGTATTTTATGAAAACTATTTGTTCCAGATTAAGAAAGAACCCCTGTGGCATTTTAAGGTTACCAGTAGAAAATAAAGCCACTAGAACTTTGGGTGGAAAAATAATTGAACTGGGAATCAATTGAGCTGGACACAGGCTCTGATTTTGCCACTCACTAGCTAGGTGACCTTGAGCAAGGAACAACATTTTTGGGCCTCAGTCTCCATAAGTGAAGGGGATGAGGCAGGGTAAAGCTAGATGATCTCTAAGAGTGGTACAGAGGAAAGAACACTAGCTCTAAAGTTAAAGGACCTGGATTCAAATCCTACTTTGGATGCTTTCTGCCTGGGTGACACTAGACGAGTCACAGTCTCCCTGGACTTGAGTTTCTTCATCTGTAAAATAAAGGAATAGGATGGGATGCCTATGAATCCTAAGCCAACTCTCCATGTATGATCCTTTGATCTCATCCTTCTTTAACATCCCATTATTTCTTCCCATTGGGGAAGTAATGAACATCATTTTGTTGTGTTATTATTATTTTATTAACTATTTTACATTCTCTAATCTTTACATTCAACTAGCCTGGATTTTTTTTTTCCTCTTTCTTCTGTATTCAAAAATTTCAAAGTCCGTGCTACCTAGTTTTACATGCCTTACCTTATTGGTTATAAAACTAAGGTTATAAGGCTAATCAAGTCAATGTTAAAGCACATAGGACTCATAAATTGTTCATCCAATTACACCAGACTTCCTGTGAATATAACCGGCAGAAGGACGCAGGTACAGAGAACACATCAAGAGGAAATTGGCTGAGAGTTCAGCGTGGCAAATTCAGAGTAGAGGTGAGAAGAATTTCCTAATGGTAAAGGTTGCCAGTATTAGAACTGGGTTACTGAAGATAATGTTAAAAACAGTGGCTTGCACATAGGAGAAACTATAAATGTTTGCTGTTGCTCTCCAAAGGTTGTACGTCTGCGTTAATTTATTCATTGGCCTGCCTGAAGGTAGGAAGATAGACTAGATCCATATTCTCCAATATTTTTGATCAAGAATTTCTATCAGTTTTTTTAATGTCATGAACCCCATATGTATATGTTGACTTGTTTATAAATTATATATGAATACTGCTACACTAATATAAATGGCTAGGTGGCGCAGTGGATAGAATGCAAGGCTTGGAGTCAGGAACATTCAAGTTTGTGAGTTCAAATTCAGTCTCTGATACTTACTAGGTGTGTGACCCTGGTCAAGTCACTTCACCCCATCTGCCTTAGTTTCCTCATCTATAAAATGAGCTGGAGAAGGAAATGGCAAACCACTCCAGTGTCTTCACCAAGAAAACCCCAAATGGGGTCATGAAGAGTCAGATATGACTTAAACCCCTTAACTGCTATACTGAAACTAATAACTATATAATATATATATATATATTATAAAATGTATACATAAAAAACTCAAAAACTGATAAAGGAGGAAGTATATTTATTTGGTTCTAGAATCAATAGTAAGCCACTGGAGTTTATTAGTATGGGATTGACTTGACCTGACATGACCAACACTTTAGGAAAATTACTTCAGTGACTATGTGGAAGATGAATTGAAGTGGAGAAAGACTTGAGGAATGGTGAACAATCATAGAATTAGAATTGAAAGAGGAGTCATTGAGTGCAATACCCCCCTACTCTAAAGATGACAAAACTGAAGCACAGAGAGGTTAAGTGTCTTGCCTGAGGTCACAGAGCTAATAAATATCTGAAGCAGTATTTGAATTCCAGGAGTCTACTACCTGATTCCAAAAGTCTAGCACTCTCCCTATTCATCCTGTGCCATTCATTCTGTTCTATCAAAAACAATCAGGGAAGAAACATTGTTCTTATCTGTCACTTATCTAGAGCCGTAGTCCTACCTCAGGTGATTAGGGGTAGACTGATTGCAGAAAGTGGTTTAGATTATAACCATCTGAGGGGCTCCTAGGTGGCTCAGTGAATAGAGCACTGGCCCTGGAATCAGGAGGACCTGAGTTCAAATCTGGCCTCAGACACTTTACACTTACTGGCTATATGACCTTGGGCAAGTCACTTAACCCCAATTCCCCCCCTCCAAAAAAGCGCAAAAAAAAAAAAAGATTATAACCATCCTCAGGAAGGAGGAAGTTGAGAACTTGCAGGTCAAAGAAGTTCAAGATAAGGGTAGATGTAGTTTGTATTATAGACAATTGTGTTGTAAGTAATCTCCATGGTTAGTTATTGTTAGAAGAGTGGGGTGCAGCCCATTTTCTGACTGGTTGACCAAATGCCTCTTGGGGTCAGTCTATGGTGCTTCCTTTGGAAATAACTGGACAAGATGACTATGGTCAAAAAGAGCCCTGAGTCTGGAATGCCAAGACTCCAATTCTGCCATTTTCTGGCACCCATAGAAGTTTCTTTGTCTGCAATTCCCTTTCCTCTTTTGCAAAATGAGGCTAAGATCTTTCCTACCCATTTCACTGGTCTGGTGTAAGGATCAAGAAAGATAATGAATGGAAAGCACTTTCCAAACTGTAAAGAATCACAGAAATATCAGCTAAGATTTTCAGCCTTGAGTCCCATTCACACGGATTAAGGTAACATGCTTCTTTCTTTAATGCCCATAACTCTTCCTGAAATAAAACCATCCAAGGGATAGTGTTATCACCCTAAAAAGGTCAACAGCATAGTATGCTTTTGCTCATACACAATATTGCAAACATCATCATTATGAATCATTTCTTTGGTTTGACCAGTGCTCTATTCACTTTATCATCAAGATGCCAACCTAAGCTTTCTCTTTCTTTAGTTTGCTTTCCTGGTAACATTATTACCTCATACCTGCTGTGTACAACCCAATATTTACGAATGGAATTTTCAATTGAATTATTTATCACTGTTTACCACCCTTACTCCCTTATTCTACCATTGAAAACATTGGCAAAATTAAATACTGTTAAAATTATTGAGGGTTCAGCCAGCTGACAAAAGTATCCTAGTTATTTAGAAAGAGGAATAGAAGTATTAAGAGGAAGACAGAGGAAAGGAAAAAAGGAGAGAGGAAAGAGAGAAATATAAAAAGGACAGGCAGAATGATAAAGTCTGTCTCCAATGGAAATTAACCAACTTATGTCCAGAAACATGATGGCAGTGTTTCATTTGGAGCATTGATGGTAAGTCCTGAAGATATCTCTAGATATCCAGTTATTTCTACTGTGATTATTTAACATTTTGTTTTTATTCAGTTATGCAGTCATGTCCAACTCTCTGTGACCCTGTGAACCATAGCACACCATTCTGATGTCATGTCTTTTAGCATTTTAATATTGTCTATGGGGTTTTCTTGGCAAAGATACTGGAGGAGTTTGCCATTTCCTTCTCCAGGGAATCACCTTTTTTCAGAACTCTCCACTATGACCTGTCCATATTGGGTAAGCCTACAAGGCATAGCTCATAGTTTCATTGAGTTACACAACCCTCTCCACTACAACAATGCAATGATCCAAGAGGGGTATTTAACATTTACTAAGGACCAACTATGGAGGTGGCGTGATATAGTAGCTGAGTGCTAGGGATGAAATCATGAAGACCTGGGTTCAAATTCTACCTGTGATACTTGACTAGATGTGTGATGTACCTTCATTAATTCTCTCAGATTTATCTACTATGTCATAAACAAGTATAGGTCTGTGATGATGGAGGGAGTTACCACACCAGAAGTTCCCCCATTCTGACTAAACTGAAGATACTTTTCATATATGCATAAGTACCAATATAGTTGGGTGCATTTTAAAAAAAGATAGGCTTTGATCCTACTCCTATAGGAAAGGATAATTAACTATAGATTTCTAATAGCTCTCCAATGATGCCATGTCTTCTCAGCTTGCAGTCAGTACCCATGTCTGAATATATTCATCTCCATATAGAAGACAGAAATGCTCCAGTGGGTAAATTGCATCAGTCTTTGATGAATAAAAATTAAAGATGATAATTAGATCAAAGCTATTCTTTACAATTTAAACCATCCAGCAATATTGGTTATTTTTATTGGATAACATAAGGGATCACTTAGGAATCTCTATTTACAAATTGTGGGGTTCCTTGGAGCCCCAAGTTTAACTTAGTGCTACTGCAGCAGTCTTTATCCTGGCCCATTAATCTAAGGGTCATGCTCCTTACTTAGATTCCATTTCACAACCACCTTCATACCTGAAATTCCAGTCCAGTAGTGAAGTCAGGCAATCTAGCAGAACAATTTCAAGATATCTATGGTTTCTAGATCAGCCCTTAGATATCAGTATCTTCATCCTGTTTTGCCAAAAACAGGCATAGTCAAATTCTTATATGTATTATTTAAGAAGTATCAGGGAGGATTGTAACGATTTGACTCAGGATAAAGCCTTTAATCCTACAATTAGGGATGGGACCTGAAATGCAAATGTTTCTGGGAGAAGTAACATAATTTCTTAAATTCATACTGTTTACATATGACTGATATAAAAATTTTTTCCTGAAATTATAATTTGGTGGGGAGAAAAGAACAGGGTTTAAGTGGAAGGAACTAACCCCTCCAAGGGAACACTAAGGAAACCAAAGACAAATTTCACTTAATTCATACTTTTTTCCCTACAGCTGACCCTATTCATCATATCCTTTAGGGTCACCAGGACAAAGAGTAAATCCTTTGTTCTTACTACCCAAATATAGTCTTCTTTCTTCGGGACTTTCTTCAGCAGTATCAAAGGCTCTTCCTAGATATTCCCCCTGTGCTCCTTACCTCCTTGAATTGTCAGAAGTTGGACAGCTCAGTTGTTTTTTTTTTAGCAGCCTCTAGCAGGGGTGGGGAACTAGCAGCCTTGAGGCCACCATGTGGCCACGTGTGGGTACAGCTTTTTGACAGAGTCCAAGTTTTACAAAACAAATCCTTTTATTGAGGGGATTTGTTCTGTGAAGTTTTCAGTCAAAGTTTCAGTCAAAGAGTCGCATTTGAGGACCTAGAGGGCCACATGTAGCTTTGAGGCTGCAGTTTCCCCACTCATGCAAGAAGATAGGTCCAGCATAAGTGTCTTTACTGAGATCCCTAGTGGTAACTTTTCTTTGCACAACTCTTTCAAAGAAGTTGATATCCATCTTTTAAAGTCACATGTTCAAATTTTTGGGTAGTTGTACTAGTTAAGCAAAGCACTAGTTAAGTACAGGGTTCGTTTGTCTCCTTTGGCTCAAAGTAAGTTTTGGGGTACAAGGTGTCTCTCTTGCTGAGTCCGTGTTTTTGGCATAGTTGACAAAACTAAAATTCAACCAGCCCATCAATCAACCAACCAATTCATAAATCAAGACTTTAAAAAAAATCAGTCCTTACCCTTAAGGAGCTTTCATTCTATCTGGAAAAGCAACATTTACCCATACCCACTTTATGTGGATTATATACAAAACAATTTCAGGGCAATTTTGAGGGGTGGCACTAGTGACTGCTAGTGCAGAAAGGAGGATAAAGAAAGGCTTCATGAAGGAGATGACATATAAGTTAATCCTTTAAAGGGAACTAGAGATTCTAAAAGCCAGAGGTAAAGAGGGAGGGCATTCTAGGAATGCGAAAGATCTTATACAAAGGC
The DNA here is from genome assembly GCA_028646515.1 of Pseudochirops corinnae. NCBI lineage: Eukaryota > Metazoa > Chordata > Mammalia > Diprotodontia > Pseudocheiridae > Pseudochirops > Pseudochirops corinnae. The sequence goes on from CM053589.1 coordinate 102,475,003, forward strand.
ATGGAGATGGTAGACAGAATATTATGTGTGACTAAAAGTAATGAGACCAATAGACATACAGACCATAGAAAGTATAATATTGTACAATAAACTTATAAAGGTAAGTTGGAGCCAAGTTTCAAAAGACTTCAAATAACACTTAGTCAGGAAAATCAAATCCTAATTTGAGTCCTGGATATCCTCAAATTTAGCTGAGTATGCTGAATAAACTCTAATAATGACCCTAGGTTTAACAAATATTTAAAGTTGAAGTTGATTTTTTTATTATAAAAGATTGTACAACTTTTTTTTAAACTAGTAACACCAAAAATATTGCAGGAGACCCTGTTGTGAACAAGACTTTCAGACTGGTTTCTACTCTTCCAAGGGATCTGGATCATTCAAGTAAGCATCTGTTAATGAGTCCTGCTGTTAGGTAATCAAAAAAACCCACAGTCTTATGTTCTTACTCCTCAACACTGATTATGTGCCATTAACTGTTGGATTTTTTCCACATTTTCACTTTATAATTACTCCAGAAAGAAAAGAGTATTTTCTACAGCTGACAGAGATGATCAAATATACTTCTGAACTCTACTAATGAATCACAATTACACTATGTAACCTTAGGTTTGCACCAACCAATAGCAACATGGTGTCACATGTTCCAGTTAAAAATGAACATTTGGAACCAGACTGCTGAGAAACCAAATTAATACCATTGATTGTTTTGGGAGTTTACTGATTTCTTTGTAATTTATTGATTTCTATTTCTTATATCCAAACATACAGCTTGATTGAACAAGTACTCAATATGTGCAAAGTGTGTACCAAGTGTGGAGGATACAGCCCCTACCTTCAAGTAGCTTATGTGCTACTAAAAAGGAGACACATTATGTGCTCAAATAAGTATATACAACATATTCGGGATAGTAGAATACTAACAACTAGAGAAATCAGGAAAAGTCTCTTGTAAGAATTAATACCTGATCTCAACCTTGAAAAAAATCAGGATTCTATGAGCCAGAGGTGAGAAAAGAGCCTCCCAGGCATGGGGAATGGCCCAGGAAAAGGCATGGGGACTTTCTGTAATTGAAAAATGGTCAAAGGATATGAACAGGCAGTTTTCAGAAGAAGAAATCTATATGGCTCCAAATTCAAGAAATACAAATTAAAACAACTCTTAGTTTGACAAATTTGGCCAAAAAAAGAAAAATGCCAAATGCTGGATAAGGCTGTGTGGAAACAGATTTATTATCCCGAAAATTCCAGCCATTCTAGAAAGGAATATAGAACTATGCCCAAGAATCTATTTGTCTATACCATTTGACCAGTGATGCCACTACTAGGTCTATATCCCAAAGAGATTAAAGAAAAAGGAAAAGGATGCATATACACAAACATATTTATAGCAGCTCTTTTTGTGTTAGCAAAGAACTGGATATTGAGGCTTCCACTGGGGCCTGCCTGAGTAAGTTACAATATATGAATATAACCATAGTATTATTGTGCCTTTAGAAATAATAAGGGGAATAGTTTCAGAAAAACCTGGGAAGATGCATATGAACTAATACAGAGTGAATTGACCAAAATGAGAATGATTTATACAATAAAAACCATATTATAAAGACAAACAACCTTGAAAGACTTTGGAACTCTGATCAATGCAACAAGCAGTCACAATTCCAGAGTATTCATAATAAAACCTACTACTCACCTTCTGAGAGAGAGGTAACGGACACAAAGAACATACACATATACATACACACACACACACACACACACACACACACACACATATATACACACATGTATGTGTGTGCATGCCTGCATGCATATATTTGGATTGGTCAATGCAGGTACATTTTTGTAAAAATGGGTTTATTTCTCTTACTTTTCTAGTGACAGTGGGAAGAAAAGAAGTCAGACTTTAATTGATTGAAGAAAATAATATTTCATTTTTTTAAACAACATGGGGGGCTATAGCTAGACTATCATGTAGAGGAGATATAATATCTGATACGGGACACAGTAAGCAGACCAATTTTTCTGGTCCCTAAAGTTCATGAAAAGGAGGAAGTGAAACTAGAGCCATGTGGTGAAGAACTTTAAATACCAATCAAAGAAGTTTGTACTTTCTCCTAGAGACAATAAAAATGAAACATGCTGAGCAAAGGAACAAGCATGGTCAGATCTCTGCTGTAGGAATATTATTTTGACAGTTGTGTGGAGATTAGAGTTGAGAAGATACATGAACAAAGTAGAAAAAAGAATTAGTAAGCTAAAGGTGCATTAAAAATTAGAAAGTCCCAAAAATAATAATATAAATGATTAATAAAACTAAAAGCAAAAGATACAAAATTGGTAAAATTTAGTCAATCTGATTAAAAAGAAGTGAGCAAAAATTCAACGAACAAAATAGCAAATAAATATGGGAGAAATAACAACGAAACCAGAAGAAATAAAAAAGAATCATCAAAGTCTATGGTATATAGTTATATGCTACCAAAACGAAAAGGAAAATTTCGGCAGCAGAATACCTTCAAAAATATAAAATATCCAAAGGAAAAAGAACAAGCTATAAAGTAACTACTAAAAAAATTAATGCTTCCTCACCTGAATGGATTGGGAGAATTTTATTAAACTTTTAAAGAATAATTAGTACCGTATTTCACAAATTATTTTCAAAAATGGAGAAAGAAAATGCCCTCCCAGATTTCTTTTCATGAGGCAGGTATAATCTTAATACATAAACCAAGGGAGGATAAAGCACAGAACTGTAGGCTAATATCATTAATACATATTTATTTGAAAATGTTAAATAAAATCTTGTCAAACAGACTACAGTGACTCATCTAAGAAATTATTCATCCTGACCAAATTAGATTTAAACCAGGCATATAAGGATGTGTAAACATTAGGAAAACAATTAACACTATTAATCAAAATAAAAACAGTGTCATCCACCGATTATCTCAATAGATGCAGAAAAACTTTTAAATGGTACAATAATCATTTATACTTTAAAAATATTTTTAAAAACCCTATGAAGCATAGGAATAAAAGAATCTTTTATAACATAAAAAATATCTCTTTAAAGGCAAGATCATATATCATATGCAATGGAAATACACAAAAACCTTGACTAATCAATACAGGAATAAAGCATGTCCATTCTCCCCATAACTATTTGCTATATTTCTGGACATGCTAGCAATAGCAATAAGAGAAAGAAATTAAATGTATAAAGATTGGTAACTATAAATTGGTAAAGACACGTAAAATAGGTCAACAAAAAATGGGTAAATAGGAGATTAAAACCCTCCCTATTTGCTGACAAAATAATGTTAGTATTGATATAGCATTTACTATGTGTCAAGCACTATATTGTTGTTGTTGTTCAGTCATTTTCAGTTGCATCTGTCTATTTGTGACCCCATTTGGGGTTTTGTTGGCAAAGCTACTGGGGTGGTTTGCCATTTCCTTCTCCAATTCATTTTACAGATGAGGAAACTGAGACAACAGAATTAAGTGACTTGTCCAAGGTCACACAGCTAATACATGTCTAAGGCTAGATTTGAACTCAGATCTTCCTGACTCCAAGCTGGAAACTTAATGGCTTACTTAGAAAATTGTAGGAAGTCAGCAAAGATACTAATTAAGGCAATTAATAATTTCTACAGATTTACAGGCTACAAAACAAACCATCAAAAATCATTTCTATCTAATGATAATGTCTAAATAATAATAACAAAATCCAAGAGGCAATAATAGGAAGGGAAATCTTATGCCAAATAACTTCAAAATCCATAAAATATCTGAGCAACAATCTACCAAAGTACACAAAGTACTTGTTTAGGTATAATTACAAAGAAATGAGTACTGGCAGGTGGCTCAGTGAATAGAGCACCAGCCCTGTAGTCAGGAAGACCTGAGTTCAAATCCAGCCAAGACACTTAAAACTTACTAGCCATGTGACCTTGGGCAAGTCACTTAACCCTATTGCCCTGCATTCCCCCCCTCCAAAAAGGCCAAAAAAAAAAAAAAAGGAAGGAAAATTTAAATAACTAAAGGAATATTCAATAATACTGCCTGGGCCTTGCTAATATGATAAAAATGACAATTCTATAAAATCAATTTGTAGTTTTAATGCTAAACCAATAAAATTATCAAAGAGATATTTAACAGAACTTGATAAAATGATACAAAGTTCATTTGGAAAAAATGCCTAGAATATCAAGAGAAACATTGAAAAGATATAGAGACAAAGAAAGAATGACACTCTCAGACCTCATCCTACACTACAGAGAAGCAATCATCAAAACCATTTGAAACTGCTTTAAAAAGTAGAGAATCAGATCAGTGGAACAGCTAAGATAAAGGAAAATCAGTAACAATGAAATCTGCTGTTTTATAAACAGGAAAACACAAATTGCTTAGGGAAAAACTCCCTATTGGATAAAAATTTCTTGGAAAAGTGGAAAGGTCTGACAGAAATTTGGCTTAGACCAGTACCTTACACCATATCCTACATTTTATATGTATATATTACCTTAATATTAAAATAATACTATAGAAGCAGATCACATACCTCTCACAACTACGAGTAGATATATTCTTATTCAAACCAGGGTTAAAGGTAATTACATAAACTCAAAAGCTTCATCACAAAGAAAATGAATCCATCAAAGATAGGTAGGAAAACAGTCAAATATTACAAAAACACTGTATAAAATTTCTCTGATAAGGTTATTGTATCGAAGACCACACACTCACACACACATGTGTGTATATATATATATATATACACACATATGTAAACTGTACAGACACATATATATGTAATATATAAGGAGGGGAGGGAGGAAGGAAGGAGCAAGCTAGGCTTCTGGTCTTATATAGATCTAAGTATACAGATACAGATATTTAAAGATATCTATTTACACACACATAAATACACACATATGCATATATATGTAAATATTATCTATGATAATCATCTTCAAGATGCATTGAGAAAGTAAAACTGAAGTCTTATAGGATTAAGTGTAACTTGACTTACTATGTCTCAACAAACTTTGGAAGCTACTGGCAAATAGAACGACATCTAGGACAAACAAGTCTTGAAGCAGTCATAATAGTTACCGAACAAATTTCTTTAATTTTTATATAACTTTTTCCTCTCAAGTAAATTCATATTTTATTTGGGGGTTTAATCCTATTGATAGTATTCTATCAGACAAATGTATAATAACTTGGGATTTCAGAGGAAATAAGATTTAGGAAGAAATACTCTCCTCTTTAAGTTCAATGGGGAGAGAGGGATAGATGATGCTAACAATACTAATAAAACTAATAGTAGAACTGAATGTTCTATAGCACTTTAAAATTTGCAAATCATTTAATATGTATAATCTCATTTAACCCTCATAACAAACCCATGAGAGACACTATGTAATTATAACCATTTTGCAAATGAAATTAAAACTCGAAGAGGGCAAGTCAGTTTTCCAAGGTCACATAACTAGTAAGTGTCATAATCAACATTTGAACCCAAATCTCTTTTGATTCCAATCCCAGGACCTTTTTCATTTCACCCTTCTGCCTCTTTTGAAAGGTCCCTTGTAGCTCCAACATTCAGGGATTCCATAATTACAATCATGCTCCACAAAACATAACAACTAGATACAGAAAAAGTTTAAAACAATAATCATAGCACTAGTTTACTCTTTTCCAGGATATAAATCAATATTACTAAAATATTTGGTTGCTACCAATAAGAGAAACTATTTAAATATCTAACATGAAGGGCTTTTTGAAAATTACAGTAGGCTCCATCTACCATTTTTGCATTACTTGATGTCTTTAAATTCTTATGGTCTAAGTTCTCAGGTATTTTGATTGAGGTAGAGTAATAAACTCCAAAGAAACAGGAAGCATCTAATAATTCAACCAAAGAAACCATCTAAAAAGGTAGAATTGAATATCTAAGCACAGAGGTAGACTGTTTGCTAATGAATGGAAGACTCATTTTGACATTCTGGGCTGCAGTCCAAACTAATTTGTTTCCAAGCCTTCAGTTTGCCAACTGAAGTGGTTGAGAATTAATAGGCCCCCAAAATATTTCTTTCGATACAAAATGTAAAAGCTGCCAACACTTTCCAATGATGTTTGAAGAAGCATATTTAAAATTCAGTGAAAAGAAAAAAAAAACTTCAGCAATATTAAGTACACTTGAAATGGAACCCATCACACACACAAAAAAAAGAATCAGTGAAAGTCACTCCATTCACAGGAATTACTTTTATTATGGATTTAGCCTTTGATATCAAATTCACCTACACAGAAGTCCTACACTGCAGCCTCCTCTTTGTATAGCAGCAACCCTGGAATCCTGAAGGCTACAACAAAGAGAAGCATGAGCTCAGAAAGATCCTACAAGACTTGAAAGACCTTGAGGACAGGTCTGGGAATACTGTGTCTGCCACCCAAGGACTAGCCCAAGTACAGAAAGACTCATCACCAGAAAGCTGAATCTTAATGATGATAATTTTATCAATGATGTCCCAAGATATGGATAAAAGCATGAGCCTTCTTGTCTTTCTGCTTCTGTAGTGACAGTGGTAGAATGGGGGGAGAGAAGGAAGAAGACTAAGAATCAAACAATTCTTGGACCATCTACAAACATTGGTAATCTTATATCCACAATCAATTTGACACATTGCTAGAGGAAATGAACTATATGCATACTGTCATTCTCACTGTAAATAAAATCAGAGTATTATAATAATGGTGATAATAATAATAATAACTAGAATTTATATAGCACTATAAGCTTGATGGGGGCGTTACCTATGTCATTTGAGGATCAGTCCTTACAACAACTCTATAAGATAGGGAGCTATTCTTATCACTCCCATTTTACAGATGAGGAAACTGAGGCTCAGGAAGGATATAAGACATGCTCAGAGTAACACAACTAATAAATAAACACAACTAAATAATAAAAAGACAAGATTCAAAATCACAGTTTCCTAACTCCAAGCCTAGTGTTCTATCCACTAATTCCATAAAACTACTTCAATGATTCTGATAATATGACAGCGGTTAATGACCTCTTTTCTTTCTACCACTCATCTATGTGCAGAATAATGGGATCTTAGAGCTTGAAAGGAACCACAAAGGTCATTTACTTAAATTTCCTCATTTTATAGATGAAGAAAATGAAGCCCAGAAGAGGGAAGTGACTTGCATAAGGTCACACAAGTGGGTGTTAACATTTACATAAACAACCACAAGAAAGCACATGTTCTTTGCTTAATTAAATTCTTTATTTTTAAAAGTTCTTGTGACACCTAGGTTGGAATACACAAAAAAGTTACAATGCCTAAAGTACAGCTAGCAGATTATCCTTGGAGAGGAAAATAAAAAGTATTTGAATTTATTTCATTATATCTCTAAAGGCAACAAAAAACAATTTCAGAGGCTGGATGATACACTGGAAAGTGTTCTGGATTTGGAGTCAGAAAATTTGAATTTAATTCCCAGCTCTGCCAGGAGTAGCTAGGGGGTTATGGACTTCCTGGAGTCAGGAAGACCTCAGTTTAAATCCAGCTTCAAACATTTACTAGTTGTGTGACCCTGGACAAGTCACTCAACCCTCTTTGCCTCAGTTCTTTCATCTGTAAAATAAGCTGGAGAAGGAAGTGACAACCATTCTAGTATGTCTGCCTAGAAAATCCTAAATAGGGTCACAAAAATTTGGACACAACCAAAACAACTGAACAGTGACTTAGTTCTGCCACTGATTAGATGTAAGACAACTTTGGACAAGTCATCTATACTCTTTTGAATCTCAATTTCTCAACCAGAAAATGAGACTGTGGGACTTGATGGTATCTAAAATCCCTTCAAACTCTAAATTTATAACTATTATTCTATGCCTTTTTAAAAGAAACTTAGCCATCTTGCCTTGTACACACCCATGGTAAGTGAAAGAAAGACTCCATGAAGATAATTGCAGCTTATGCACCAAGGATCTGTTATAGAGAATGAAGAAGTGAAGAAATCCTATTGAGAATTTGACAAGATGGAACGGAAGACAATACAGTCAGAACTCCCACACCAAAAGCTTCCAAGAAAGATACAAAGTGGATAGAGGCCATAGAGGAGCTTAAAAAGGATTTTAAAAATCAAATAAGAGAGGGGAGGAAAAACTGGGGAGAGAAATAAGAATGATGCAAGAAGATCATGAAAAGAGAGTCAACAACCTGACTAAAGAAAATAACACCTTAAAAATAGACTAACTCAAATGGCAAAGGAGGCCCAAAAAGCCAATGAGGAGAAGAATGCCTTCAAAAGTCAAATTTGCCAGATGGAAAAAGA
>CM053589.1:102483866-102499187 GCA_028646515.1 Pseudochirops corinnae
GTACCTGATACAATCCATTCTGCACAAAACTGAGACTAATTTTTGGAAAACACCGCTTTAGTGACAAGCTTCCCAATGCCTTTCCTCTTTCTTCCTACCTCAAACTACTACTTCCACATGACTTATTCTCTGACTCAACCTCCAGTGAGCCTTTCTTTTATTGGCTGTCCACTTAACAGGTGAGGCATTGGCCACATCATTTACAGCTCTCATTACAAGGCCTGGGGCCATCAACGAATGAATTACAGAGATAGCTCCATTCTGCTGCTTCTTTTACTTGTCAGTCCCCCAAACTTTATCCTTACCTGGTCTTGGCAGCCATGCAGAACAAGCATTGATGGGGTAGGAGAAAAGGGACTGATTCATCTGTTACCTTTTTTGTACCTTTTAAAATGCTAGTGACACCAGATATGGCAAATGGATTGCATTCAGGAAGAAATTGGTTATAAGATCTGGACCATTGCCTTGATTCTCTATTATGTGTTTTGAGCTTACAGAACTCTGAAGGTCTCTATCAAGTTGTTTCATTGGAATTTAATGAAACTAATATCACTTTTACTATAAGATAGTACACTGATCAATTTTTATTTTTTCTCCATCTTTTCACTCATAGCTGGGCAAACTCTGCAATATAATAATGCTCAGTCTTGGAATGTTCTAAAGTTGGCCTCAGTTTTCTATAATAGGTCTATGTGTATAAGCAGTTGAAACACTAATAGGAAAACATAACCTTATCACAATTTTTTAAAAAAATTAGAAAATAGCTGAAATGTAAGGTTAATTGGAGCCAGAAATGTCAAACTAATGTAGCAACGTACCCTAGGAGACTGCCCTGGCCTTTGAGTATAGTTATAGTACAGACTACTGAGTAAAGTAGAGAAGAAATATAATAGGATTTTATGTAGTCCCCTGTCATATTAAACCTTCTCTGCAATTAATTTCTTGTTTCAATGTTATTTTCATTGGCCTATATTTTCTTTGACCTCTCACATTCTTTAAGGTACCAAAGCAGGGCAAATGGGATTTGAGAATGAAATTAAAAATATATATATATATGTGCATGCATATATATGTATATATATACATATACACATGTGTAAATGTGTATATGTATGTGTGTGTACATATATATGTATATATGTATATATATATATATATATATATATATATATATATATATATATATATATGCACACTTAAACATAAATGTGATAAAAACTGCTATGAAATGGGTAAGTGAAGAAAGTCCAAAGAAGTCTCCTTGGTTCCTTTAACAAAAACATCTACCACACTAAATCTACCCAATTCACCACCTCTTTTTTGCATGTCTTTCCCTTATATAAATTGTTCTGGGAAGAAGTGACTTTATCTTTTTTTTTTATTTCAGAAACAGTAAACATTTAATCAGAGGTGAACAATAATAATGCCATGAAAATCATATCAGCACACGTCTCTGAGTGGAATACAGTGTCCTTCTACTCTCAGATCTTTTCCTCCACTCCCACCATCAACAGTCTGGGAAATAAGTTCTTTAATAACTTATTCTTGACAGAGGAAATTCTCTTGCACAAAGTAAGTGGCTGAAGATCTGAGTGAAGGACTGAATCTATTTCCAGGATCACTTGGCTCCTTTGGTTCTATCACTACTGTTTCAGTTTGCAACCCATAACTTGCTACGTGTCTCCTGATTGTGATTGTCTCCAGCCAACCAGCGATCAGTTAAGGAGCATTTATTGTTTCTGCTACATAAAAATGAGAGACACAAGCATAGAAAGTAAAAATCTTTTTCCTCATTTACTTTATTTTACCTCTAACACTGCAAATCTCAGTCTCCATCTGGAAAGGAATAATTCTTATGTTACTGATAACCGTTTTGTTTTGTTTTTTGTCCTGTTGTGTTCTACCGTGCATGCCCTTGTGACATATCAAGATTGTTAGTTTTTTATTTTACTTATATTTTAATTCAAATCTTTTGAAGGTAATATACTGTAACAGTATGTGAATCATTTTACAAATATTATCTCCCTTGATCCTCACAACAGCCCCTTGGAGGTAGGTGTTATTATTATTCTCATTTTATAGTTGAAGAAGGAATAAGGGGAAGGAATAAATATTTATATAACACCTTCTATGTGGTAGGCACTGTGCTAAGCACTTTTTACAAATATTAACTCATTCAGTCCTCACAGCAACCTTGAAGTGCTATTCTAGTTTACAATTAAGGAAATTTAGATAGACTTAGGTTAAGAAACTTACCTAGGGTCACATAACGTCTTCCTGACTTCATGCCTGATCCTCTATCTGCTTTACTATGTAGCTGCTAGTTAGAAAGTTGAGATTATTAAAACAACTTCGTATTTTCTGATCCTGGGCCCTTGTGAAAGTTATTGGAAATATGAGTATCTTAGTTATAAGATGGGTTCTAACATGATGAAAATAACAGGGAATCATTTCTTTCTTCAATGAAAGATACAGTCTATTTTCACGAGCTCTTCCCTAAAAAAGAGAAAGAGTGTATATTTCATTCAAGATTGGTTAGACTAGTTTAACTCATTAAAGTTGGGCTATTGTTGGAAAAGATTAAGGTCCTGAACACTGGGTCTTTTTTGACTTAAAAAGAAATTAGCCAAGTTGGCACAGATCTATCATTATATAATTATTGTTTCTTCCAAGTTTGCAAGTAGAGATTTTTCCAATGGATCACTTGTAGCCTCAGTTGTATATTTAGCTTGATTCACAAACTGGGAATCAAAGGCATCAGTGTCTTAGGATGCTCAAAATTTTCTTCTGAGATTTCTAATGGTTTTTACACAATTGCATGTTTTCTTACAAGAGCAGATTTCACGGAAATAAGAAAACGAAGCATGTTGAAGTTATTGGCTTATGTCAAAGTTAAACCAAGAATGAGAATTCTTGTTTTTTGTTGAGGGCCCTGACTTTCTTCTAGTCACTCAGGTTAGCAACCTTGGAATCATCCTTGATTTCTCACTTTCACACACTCCACACATCAGATGTTGTCTTGTTTCTATCTTAGCTCTCACCCATGTGTTCACTTCTTTACATTCATATAACTACTAGGATGGTCCTTTTTCATTTCTCTCCTGGCTAATTGCAAAAGGCTTCTAATCCAAAGTGATTTTCCTAAAGTGTAGGTCAGACCTTGTCTTTCCCTTACTCAATATATTTGAGTGGTTCCCTATCACCTCTAGGATCAAATATCAACTCTATTTGGCATTCGGGTTCTTTATAACCTGGCCCCAGTCTACCTGTCCTACCTTATGTAGTGTTGTCTTTCATGAACTCTGCCACCTAACCAAACTGGCTTTACACTTTTCCATTTATCATCCCTGTGCCTTTCTACTAGTTGTCTCAAATGCCTGAAATGCACACCTTCCACACCTGTATATCCTACAATTCCTAGGTTCCTCGAAGTCTCAGCTTAAGTACAACCTTTTGCATGAAGCCGTTCCTGATCTCTCTCTCAAATTCTAATGCTTCCCTCCACCACAAATTGCCCTTTTTTAAATTTTGTATTCATTTTTTATGCCCATATTCAGGTTATCCCAATAGTGTTGGTGCAATTTTAAATAATTAAAAACTTAATAGCTTTACTTAAGCTATTAAGGCTTAAAACTGCACATTTTGGGATACTACATGTTGTCTTCCCAAATAGATTACAAACTCCTTGAGACCAGTGATACATATTTAGCAAAAAAGTGATGAAGACAAAGGAAAGTCCAAGAAATAGCAAGTTTAAATGGAAATCTAGCAGAAATTTAAGGTTTGATTGTACAGAAATACACTTGCTTGATCTAGCAGGAACTAATGAAGCAGAATGATATTAGGTATTTCTTAAGTTCTAAATCTGACGATTCTATTAGGATCCTCTGGTTATTGTGGAAAAGTCACTTCTCTGTACCTAGAAACAACACACTTTCCCACCAGATGTGTTGCCCATGTGGACTAGGTGTGTGTGTTGACATGAATTATCTAAATATATTTTGTTATTTAGAGTTATTGATAGATATCTTTGGAATCTTGTCCACTTCTCTCCAAGGAAACTTTGATTCCTGAATTAAAGGGACCAGGAGAAGGTACCACAAGGCTGCCTGATTTGTATTCCAGACTCTGAGAGAAGGGTATAGAACTAGAATTATAGTCATTTGCTCTCCTAAATATTACTGGTCTAGTGGACCTATTGGTTGTGGGGGAAAAAAGATGGTTTCCTGACTATTTCTTAAAGGGTGAAGGTATCCAAACTTTAACTCTCTTACTTTACCCCATTGTACAAAATTTCAGTTACACAAAAAGACATCAGAAATTGTAAGTAGTAAGCAAACTCATTTATTCAAGAAGATAGCAAATGGAAACTAGAGAACTTATAGAGAATAAAATGTACAAGAAAACCCCCAGTTGCGCATGAGATCTATATGAATGAGATATCATTCAATAAAGAGAGTAGTTCTGGTTTTACCCAAGGGGAGATGCCTTGAAGTATTTACAGGGAAAGCTGGAAATCAGGGATGGTGAGCAGCTGGTTTTCTCTGTGTTTCTGCAAGGGAATCTTTCTCTTCTGTTCCTTGGAGTTAGTCCCGAAGAGAGTATGGAAGAGTGAGTCTTTCTTGAAGAAGAATCAAGAATGTCTCATTAATTTTTCCTACAATTTAAGAGATTCTTGTGCAAAATGCTTCATACTTGGCTGGAAATCTAGGTTATGGATAGTACTTTGTAGTTAACGATGTAGTTAATATGCATCATCTCATTTGAGCCTCACAAAAACTCTATAAAGTTGTTATCATCCCCATTTCACAGATGAGGAAACAAGCCAACTTCATGTACTAAAACTTGTTTAGCTATTCCCTTATTGATGTTCATCCATTTTGTTTTCAGTTCTCAGGTATTACAAAAGTGCTGCTATAAATATTTTGAAAGGTATAGAACCTTCTTTTCTGTCTTTAACTTTCTTGTAGTATATTTCTAGAAGTTGGATCTCTAGGTCAAGGGGATGCAGGGTCACCTCTTCAGCATACAGATTGCCTACCTTCCAAAATAACTCATTTATAGCTCCATTGATAGAATACCAACCAATCAATACACATTGAATGCCTACTATGTTCCATGTACTGTGCTGTTAGTGTACCCATCCTTCCAAAATCTTTTCAATATTGTCTGTTTCCATCTCTTGTAACCTTGTGAATTTGATGAGTATGAAGTAAAATCATGGAGTTGTTTTGATTTTCTTATTATTAGCAATTTGGAGTAATCTGTCATATGGTTGCTAATATTTTGCAATTCTTGTTTTGAGAACTGTTTGTTCATGCCCTGTTACATGTCTTTGGAATGCCTTTGGGTAGCATATATTTGTATTCCACAAATATGTTGGATATCAGACCCTTTTCCAGAAATATTTGCTAAGTGTTTCTTTCCTTTCTTATTCTAGTTGCATAGATTTTATTAGTGCAAAATCATTTCCATTTCGTGTCACTCACAGTCCCTCTTTTATCTTTTGTGATTGCTTTTATATTTTCTTTAAGAATTTTCCCTTTAGCCATAACTATAAAAGGTACCTGATTTGGTATTTTATAATTTTTTTTTAAAAATGTGGTCTTCAATATTTAGATCATGTATCCATTTTGATCTTATTGTTGAATTTGATATAAAGTGTTGATCAAACCTAATTTCTGCCAAACCACTTTCCAGTTTTCCTAGCAATTTTTGTCAAATAGGGAATTTTTCCCTATGCTTTTTGATTTCACGCTTATCAAACACTGATTTGTTGATTTCAGTTATTTCTGATCCATATTTATTTAGTTTGTTCCAATGACTTAAATTTACATTTTAAACTATTATCAGTTTTTATATTTACTGCTTTATAGTATAATTTGAGGCTGGCAAGTGCTATACCCTTTTTATTCCTACATTTTTATTATTTACATTGAGATTCTAGAGACTTTTCCTTTCTCCAAATGGCATCTATTACTTTTTTTCTTAGCTCTATAAAAAATTCCCACTTGGTCATATGACTGGTATAGATAGTATTTATTTATAAATTAATTTAGGTACTACCATAACTTTTACTATATTAGTGGAGCCCAGGACTGAACATTTATAATTTTTCCAGTTTTTTGTCATTTTTTATTTAAAGTTTTTTTAATTGTATGTTTTTATGTAGGACTTGAGTGTTCCTTAGTAGATTAGCTTCCAGCTATTTTATACATTATACAGTTATTTTAAATAATATTTCCTATTTTATTATTTTCCCCTAGATTTTATTATCATATGTAGTGGCCTTAAAACTCAATATGAATCAATAGTCTTATGATAAGTCAAGAAAACTAGTACCTCTTTAGGGCATCAGAAAAAGACATAAAAGCATATAATTCAACTGTATTCTGCTGTCTCAGACCACAACCAGAATTCAGTTCTGGGTACCACATTTTTGGGAAGGACATTGATGAATTGGAAATTTTCAAAGGAAGACAACCAGGATGGTGAAGAGTATCAAGTTCATATCATATGAGAACTGGTTAAAGAAACTAGAGATATTTAACCTGGAGTTGGGGGCAGACCCAATTTAGTGAGGAAATATGTTCAAGAAATTGAAGGTCTATCATGGGGAGGAGATATTAGATTTATTTGCTTGACCCTAAAGGTTAGGATTAATGAATAGAAGTTGCAAAGAAACACATTTGGGTTTGATATGGAGCTTTTTCCATAATAATTAGGGTAACTCCAAAGTAGAACGAGCTGCTTGCTTCTGGAGATAATTGAATGTCATCAAACAAAAGTTTGATGATGTCTTGTCAATTTTGTGTAAAGAGAGAATTCTTTCTTCAAGTATGAGTCACACTAGAATACAATTGAGGTCCCTTCACCTTTATATTGTATCATGTTTGTTACAGGTTATCTCAAGGGAAGCATTTTGATTTTTTTCTTTTTGAAAATTAGATTAAATGAATGCAAAGAATTTTGATGAATGGGTACATTAAGTGGCTTGAAACATGAAATCTGCCTGTCCTGGACATTCTTGAATAATTTTTGTCCTCAGTGATCTTTGATATATCTGCTACAAAATACTAGGATAATATCATGTTTCAGCTATTCAGTCTTAACTGTATATCAAACTGTGTCAAAATGATCTCTCCAGAATTCTTTCATTTTCAGTCTAATTTGGGATAAAATGTCATATTAATTTAGAAATATTTCCCAGGAGAGATGTATGGCCTTTGAAAGAATAGATATAATAGCATACCCTGTGAAAACAAGAACAAGGTAAATTTGCTATAGAAAATGCCTTTCAGAAGAACAGGGGGGCT
This sequence comes from Pseudochirops corinnae, assembly GCA_028646515.1. Lineage (NCBI taxonomy): Eukaryota > Metazoa > Chordata > Mammalia > Diprotodontia > Pseudocheiridae > Pseudochirops > Pseudochirops corinnae. The sequence goes on from CM053589.1 coordinate 102,491,183, forward strand.
TGTGGAGAAAGACAGATTGGATTTGTAATTTTTCTTTTCTTCTTTTAGTCATCTGATGTTCAGGATAGCTGGTAAAACCAGAGATTGAAACAGCCTGGGTTATTTCCAATCGTGTGACTTCTTACAGAACAAATTACATATAATGAGACTTAATATTCTTTGCAAAGAAGGTAGACTGCACCATCCTATGCTGAGATTGAGTTTACCAGTAGTGCCCAGTTCTTGCATGTAATGTGCAATTATTGAAAATAAATGATGCATTTAATTCTATGGCACCCCTTGCATATAATCTGCACCAGGATGAGACCCTTACAATCAGGTCTTATTTCTATACCATGCCATAAAAACAAGCATGAAAATAAATGGGGTATTCAGGCAATGTGATTGCAAGTGTTTGTTTGAGTAGCAGCTATGGTTGGTAAAGTAAGTTATTTAATATAACTCTCAAATACAACCCTGAAAGATTGAGGAATGGACTTGGTGCCCATGAGTCATTTTAGCTATTCCTAATTCCCTCAGGGAAAATGTGATGTGATGTAGTGATTAAAGTGTGTAACAGACATTTTATTCCTTTGAATTACATTAAGAATGTTTAATTCAAATATGTACTTTTAAGCTCCCCTCACCTCCCAACTTTATTTCCAGAGCAGTTCACTCTTTCTTAATGGAAATAGGTTAAGACCCTGATTTTTAAAAGGTGGCTTGGATCAAGTTATGATACAGGCAGATATTTAATTGGATCTGCAAGCCAGGTGGCTAATTGATTAACCACTGCATTTGGGGGATAAAACCATCAACGAGCAGTTAAATATTTGCACGTGTAGCTAATTGCTGGCACAAAAATTGTTTCTGCCAAAAGAGAAGTCTGGTTGAGCCTTTTAAAATAATTTGGCACCCAATTCACATTAATATTTTAAAGTGTAGTTGGTACTAGTACTGTATATACCATCCATTTTACTAATGTGTTTTTCTTAGACACCTCCCACTGTACAAGACATTTTTATGAATATTTAGAATATCTTAGAAAACAATAGTGTGGTCCTTAAAAATCAGACATTTGGGGCTGTTTCTATACCAGATCATATTGGTCCCAATATAGACCCATTTAAAATATAGGACGTATCCTTAAAATGTGATCTTCTTGAAAGGGAAAAAAAATGTTTTAGTGTACCTTGAAAAAAATTAACAAAATTACTATTTAAAACAGATTTACTATGGAGGATTTTTAATACATTTCAGTTAAAATATGAATGTTTTGCTTTTTAAAAAACCATTAATACCTGATTTTCATTCTCTTCTCTACTTATGGTATTTAAGTGTGATCATAAGTTGTATTTAGATTTAGTTTTTAAAGACCAGACTTTTGGGAGAAGCACAGGCTATACTAGACCAATATAATTATTGATAAATGAGTTCAATGAGTCAAGGTGTTTCCCCTCCTCTAAAATATCATTGAATGGATTAGTTGTTTCAGTAGTAAATACCAATCCAGGGCCATCTGTGTGAGGGTCTAACAGGGATAAGGAGCCTGCAATCTTGAGGTCAAATATGGACCTTTAGGTCCTCAAGTGCAAACCTTTGACTGAATCCAAATTTCACACAATAAATACCCTTAGTAAAAGGATTTGTTCTGTAAAACTTGGGCTGTCATAAGGCCGCAACCAAGGACCTAGAAGGCCACATGTGGCCTGGAGGCTGCAGGTTCCCCACTCCTGGCTAGAACATTTTTTTTTTTTGCTTTTTTTTTTTTGGAGGGCAGTTGGGGTTAAGTGACTTGCCCAAAGTCACATGGCTAGTAAATGCGTCAAGTGTTTGAGGCTGGATTTGAGCTCAGGTTCTCCTAACTCAAGGGCCGGTGCTGTATTCACTGTGCTACCTAGCTGCCCCTAGAACATTTTCTTTAACCAGATTTTGTGGGTGAGCTACTACAAGAGCTATGGTGGATATTTCAGCAGCTTCATAAAACTTGTCAAGTCATTTATTCAGTAAATTTCGATTCAGTATCCAGGAAGAATGCATGAATTTCTCAGAGTCTCTGCCTTACAGTAACTTATATACTTGAGGTTCTGTACCACTGTAGATCATAGGTTTGGACAGATTTATTTTGGAGGAGGTGATGTGGGTAGAGACTAATTTAAAATCTTCATTAAAATATAAGTAAAAATGTATAGATATGTCCATGTTGCCATAACTAAACTCTCAGGCTCAGCAGTGAAGATTCCTGAGAGTCACTTTTGTCGCGGTGGAAAACATCTGCTGAGCACTGTGATTCTCTGATTACTGAGTCTAGCACAGAGGATCCTTTTTTATGGAATGAATGAATCTGTGTGGACTGAATAATATGTAACATAGAGAGAAAAAAGATGGAAGGAAACTTGGTCTGATCAGTTTTAATTGCTTTAAATTTGTGGCAGATTGAATTTTAAGTTCATTCCAGGAGAATCATTTATTTATCTTTAAATGTACAGTGTAAAAAAAAGTGGTTCAATAAATCAGCTAAGTTGTAAGCTCCTTGAAGGCAGGAGCGTTGTCATTTACTTTTATTTAATCCTTTACAATGAAAACACAGGAGGTGATTAATAAAGGCTTGTTTAACTGAATAAAATGCAATTGATTTGGAATTCCTTCCTCTAATCTTAGCATTTCTTTGTCTCTTTAGTAACCTTAAAGAGGAATAGATACTTCATCTTATCAGATTTCTACCCCTACCCTCCTTTTAAAGGAGGCTTTAACTCATCTGATGGGGAAAGAACTCAGTAAAAAAAGAAATCCAGATTTATCTTGGTTGTGGGAGCTGCCCCTTAGCCACCACTTACCTATTTAGGACTTGGCTTTAACTTTTCTTCCCTGTTTTTGCAATCATGCTTGTTACCAAAGTCCGGGCTTCTCCCGTTGACCTTCTCCTGGTGAGAAGGGCGAGTTCCAGCTGTAGCCTGCCAGCACACCAATGTGACAGCTTCAACAGATGTTTGTACTCCATGGACTCATGTTCCCTTCTCAGCAGGATTCCCTCTTGGATGATGGGACCAAACATCCCACTGAAAGGGATGCTGTAAACTTGTAGGGGCTGAGCTGAGCCAAAATGCATAAAGGGATCATCTCTCAGCAACCCAATGGTCCTTCCGGATCTTTCACTAGGCCTTTGGGTGGTAGGGACTGGAACTGCTTGGCAGTAGAGGACTTTGCTGCATAAACCGAGGCAAAGGAGTTAAATGAATGGAAAGAAGTTAAAAACTCCTCAGAGCTGGAGAAAGATTATGCTGGCTTACTTATCGGGATCCCGCTGAGCCCAGTTGTAATTGGAATGTACCCTTTGTAAAGTTTATTGGGTCCTGGAGCGACTTGTTACTGAACCGGTCAATTAATCTATTTTTTTTTAATGAGTTAGGGGATTTCCTTTGGCAGAAAATCACCAGGAAACCTGACCAAATGCCCAGAGCTCAGGGAAAGACTGCCCTTTCCTTGAAGAAAATCTTCTTCAACAATTAAGGGGGGAAATAGACACCTCTCGCTACAGGTGGCAAATTGGACTGATCCAGGGACCAGAGAGAGAAGATTTTTAGCATGGACTGGGGTCACACAGGGAAGATCACCATGAAACAAGATTACTCAAGAACAGTGATTTGAGTTTGAGGAAATAAAACTGTTGAGTCTCCCTGCTGAGAGACAAATGATTTCTATTTAAAAACCTGTTTGTTCCATGCTGTAACTCCCAATGTAGCAATAATTAATGATATCAGAAGGTTAAGAACAATGCTCTGCTATGTTCGCTCTGCTCTAGGCATGAAATTGGATTAAAGTGAAGATAAACTTAGGCATTAAATCTGTTGAGGAAATCAGTAATTATGTCAAAATTCACAAATTTTGAGCTATTTAAGTCAGTCAGGTTCGCATTAGGCCACTGGTCTAAGTTTTTGTCTTGTTGGCAGAACTGAGGTAATGTGTCCTCAGACACTTTTGATTTAGTGAAGACAGAAATATCACAAAGGACATTGCATGTGGAACAGTAACTTTCTTGGGTCTTAGGCCTGAATGTGGTATTCCCTCCTCTTTCCCTCCCTCCCCTCGTTCTTTCCTTCTTTCCTTCTTCCTCCCTTCCTTCCTCTTTGCCTTCCTTTCTTCCCCTCTTTTTTTCTCATTCCTTGTTTCTTTTGTTACTTTATTCCTTCCTTCATTTCTCCAGTTACAGTTATCAGCAGGGAATCTTTTGTATAAATACTAAATTACATGTTCAGCAAAGCTGTTCTCTCAGTTTGATTAGGTTTGATTCCAAGCTTTGCAGGACTGTTTTTATTTTGGTTGCAACAGATTTGAGGAAAAGCCTTTAAAAAGAATAATTGGATTTTTATAATATTTGGTGTTATCAAATTGATTGAATAGCTGAACTCTGTAAGCAGAGGTAGAACTAGGAATTCTGACATCAGGGACAAATTCAGGCATGTAGAAGACAGTCCTCCCACGTCTGTATCACTGGACAGCACCTGGGAAAAAGGTGAGGAATGGAGGTGGCAGGTGAGGTCTTGGTAGTGGGTCAGGAAATGGATGGGAACTACATGGCTTTATGTGACATAAGTCTCATCAGGCCACCATGCTGTCAATTCACATTTTGCACCCTTGAGCAAGGTCCCAGTTACCTCTTCGTAGTTATTAAGTATCTACAAAACCTTGACTCCAATTGTGTCCCAACAATTCTTTTACTTCTATGGATCTGAATTTGACAAGGATAGAGCAAAGGGACCGATAAGCCTCTTTGGTTAATGCAGTCCACAGAGGAAAAATAACATGAAATCAAGTGCTACTCATCTGATAATTCCTTTGGAATCTGAGGCTTCATTCTGGGTGTCTAAATTTGCCTCTCCTTTCTCTGAAACCAGACTTGGCCACGAGAAAATATGGTCAACTAATTAAAGTTCAAATTTTGGAACTTCTCTGGCTGAAGATTTTTCTCTAATAATTGCTAGAGAAGAGTATAGTTCCACTTCCACTAGTATAGTGCCATTGGTAGAAAACCTTTTCTCAAAATTCACCGTTCTTTAGTGCATGGGACAGAACAAGTAAGCAGAGGAGGGAATTATTTTTTTTGCTGAGGGTGGCAGTCTAAGTTTAGACTGTGCACTATTTTGGAAAGAGGTTCTCTCCCTGCCTAGGTCTTTGCCATGAGAAACGTTCTCACCAGTTATTCCCCAGGGTCTTCTCCTTTTCTAAATCCTCAAATATCAGAAGAACCTTTTGGGTAGCAAACTTTAACTTAACCTTGGTGGGAGGGGAAGTGAACCATTTCAGAAGGCACCACCCACCAGTGGCAAGGGAGAGTGTTTATAGAATGGGGAAAGAACAGCTTTTATTTTGATAGAAAGCCTTTGCACAGAGACATTTCTTCCCCATTCTTCAGTCCTTTGACATCCTTGAAGATGATTGATTTCTTGATCATTTTTTTCTAAGACAATTACAAGGAAGTTCAGGTAGCACCTTCCTATCTTCAATACCCTGCTCAGTTGTCAGGTCCCTTGACTCTCTCTGCTGCCTCTGAGATAGGTTCTTCCAATGGAGGCCACCATAGGAGCTACAAAAATGGTGCCTCTAAACAAGGAACTGAATTGTTTGCAACAAGATGCATGTTTCAGGCAGTTGGAAGAATATATCTCATGTTTTACCTTTTTTTGTTGGGGGAGGGAGAGGGGAAAGGTAGGGCAATTGAGGTTAAGTGACTTGCCCAAGGTCACACAGCTAGTTATTTTGTGTTAAGTGTCTGAGGCCAGACTTGAACTCAGGTCCTCCCCACTCCAGGGCCTGTGCTTCATTCACTTCACCACCTAGCTGTCCCAATATCTCATGTTTTGGGAACAATTGTCTCGTTTCTTCCCCAACTACTTCCTGCCCTCCACCCTTGCCTAAAAAAAAAGACACTAAAAACCAGAAGTTGGCTCATTGTATTACATCTCTTGTGAAACCAGTATAGTGTTGCACATTATCAAGGATTGTTCTGTAACTCAGTTTTCTGAGTCTTATTATTTATATATTGTAAAGTAAACTGAGATAAATGGAATGGCAGAGTGGTTTAGTGTCCAGAGTGCTGGACTTGGAGTTGAGACGATCTGGATTTAGATCATGCCTTTGCTTCCAACTAGTTTTGTACCCTTTGCTAAATCACTGAACAGATCTAGTCTTAGTTTCCTTGTCTATAAAACGAAAAAAAAAAGTTGGATTCAATGACCTCTAAGGTATCTTTCTTCTCTAAATGCTATCATAAATAAAACCCATTTATTAAGCACTGGGTAGACAGATAGAAGAACCAGATAGGCCCTGCTCTCAAGGAGCTCACATTCTAACGGAAGGTTTAGCTATGTGTCAGATGGAAAAGTCCAGTGGTCCTTAGAATATAGCAGCAAGCAAAATGGTAGAGTCTTTTCTTGAATATCATGTCCATTTGAAATGCCCTCTCTCATTGAAATTGAGGGGTGCTTTGAAGGGCAGGCTTGTGACTATGCTGTGTTATACAAACATATGGGGACCTAATTTCCAATTGGCTGAGAAAACTTTGAACCATGATATTGTAATAGTGTGAGAGGAGAACTGATTTCTCCAGATGGCTGGAGGACTTTGAGGGAGGCAACTGAGAGGGCAAACATGGACTTTCAAAAGGCTATTGGGAGTCCTCAGAACCACAGATGCATAGCAGAAACTGGCTTTCTAATATATCCCTTGACTTCTTGTGCTTATAATCCTAGAGGTTGCTAAGAACAGATGTTCCCTCTCTACTCCTCCTCCACCCATGGCTATCTCTTTCCTTGATGACTGAGATCTTATCTCACTCCCAGCTGAAGAACTTATTTACTTGTGTATATTCTTTGGCTTATTCAAATCTATAAAACTTCTCCTGTTTACTGCTTACCTAGATAAAGAAGTTTACTAGCTGTTCATGATGATCATTTGTGCATACAGTGTTTGGTAGGAGGAAACTGACTTGACAATAATAAGCTTAGCATCATCACATTCCTGTTTTGTCTTTTTTTTTTTTTTGAGGGGGGAAGGCAGGGTAATTGGAGTTAAGTGACTTGCCCAAAGTCACACAGCTAATGTTAAGTGTCTGAGGTTGAATTTGAACTCAGGTCCTCCTGGCTCCATGGTTGGTGCTTATTCACTGTGCCACCTAACTTCCCCATATCACATTCCTCTTGAGAATAATCAGGGAAAGTGGTCTTTATCCTGGTCCCCAAACTATTGTACCCTTAGACTACCAATATTTGGATTGTGATGAGTGAATATAATTCTAGCCCAGTATCACTCTTAGAGGTAGGCATCCAAAGCTTTCCTTCACTTCTCTACCATGGTGGAAATCACAGTCTTTCTTTACAGAGGAGTGGGTCTGATCCTAGATCAGATAGCTCTATTCATGCCACATGTGAATTGAGTTATATTTATATTAGAGAGCTAGCAACATACACACATACAGTGGATATATGTATATATTATACACTGATAAAATCATATCCATTTCTGATACTGAGCCATTTAAAAATACCAAGGACTTTGAAAAGTTGAGAATTTCTCTTCTAAGTTTTTTAGCAGCATTAGCTGCTGAGGAGGTGGGGAATAGAGTAACTGCAGAGGAATTTACTCTTTTTAAAAAAAAAAACTTTTGTTTATTTTTAGTTTACATCATTCATTTCCATGAGATTTTGATTTACAAATTTTCTCCCCGTCTTTCCCCTACCCACCACCCCAAAACAGTGATCCCACTGTATTACCCCCCCCCCCAATCTGTTCTCTCCTATGTTCTCCCCCATTATCCCTCTGACTTTCCGGTAGGGCAAGATGGATCTCCCTACCCCAGTGCTTATATATTTCCCTCCTTTCTATTCCACCCCCCCTACTTGTTCTATTCTCTACTTTGTCCCTGTCCTTTTACAGAAGTGTGTGCTTCTAACTCCTCCCTCCTCTGATCCCCTTCCCCCTGCTTTCCTGTAGGCCAAGATACCCAATTCAGAATGTATGTCATTCCCTC
>CM053589.1:102499687-102538191 GCA_028646515.1 Pseudochirops corinnae
GGCTGTTTTGGGGTGGTGGGTGGGGGAAAGAGGGGGAGAAAATATGTAACTCAAAATCTTGTGGAAATGAATGATGCAAACTATAATAAAACTTAAAAAAATAAAAATTAAAAATTTTTTTAAAAAAAGATGTTTTTCACACTTCAAGCAAAATGTTCAGATGCTTTGTTTTAAAATACCTTGCATGGCGTGAACTAAGCTATCAACATCCAGTGAAGTTTTTCCAAGTTTGAGACAAATTGGTTGAGAAGTAAAGATATTTGAAAGGGGCAAAAATAGCATGTCACACATGTGCAGTGCATCAAGTTGCTAATTGATGGAAGTGTGGACTATGTGGTCATTCACACCAAAGTACGCATCTGGAGCTCATATCAATGTAGGAACCCACCTACATTTATTTCTGTTATTAGACACTCCAGGAAAGATCCATGTGTATTTAACTGAAATGTGTGATACCATATGTTTCTTAGAGTACCTTGGGAAAGGTTTTTATTCACTCACTTAAATTTTAGGCTTTATGTGAAAAATGTTGGAGAAACACCTGAGCAGAGTTTTCTTCTTTCCTTTGTTTAAAAAAATTGAAAATGTTATCCTGGAAAATATAAAATTTAGATCAGTAACTATTTTCATGAAAAAGTCAATATTATTAAAATAATTTTTTATAGAAACCATGGCCACTGTAAGAGTAAGGGGTCAATACATGGACAAAAATATTTATAGCAGCTCTTTTTGTGGTGGCAAAGAATTGGAATTTGAGGGGATGCCCATCAATTGGGGAATGGCTGAATAAGTTGTGATATATGAATGGAATGGAATACTACTGTGCCATAAGAAATGATGAGCAGGCAGACTTCAGAACTGATGGTAAGTGAAGTGAGCAGAACCAGAAGAACATTGAACAGCAACATTGTACAATGATCAACTTTGATAGACTTAGCTCTTCTCAGCAATACAATAATCCAAGACAACTCCAAAAGACTCATGATGAAAAATGTGATCCATATCCAGAGAAAGAATTACGGAGTCTGAACGCAGATCAAAGCATACTATTTTTCTTTTTTTTTGTTTTTTCTTTCTCTCCCTTTTGCTCTGATTCCTCTTTCACAACATGAATAATGTGCAAATATGTTTAATATGACTGAACATATATAGCCTATATCAGATTACTTGCTGTCTTGGGGAGGGGAGAGAGGGAGAGAGAAAAAATTTGGAACTCAAAATCTTATAAAAGTAAATGTTGAAAACTAAAAACAAATTTAAAATTTTTTTAAAGGAGTTAGGAGTCAAATGCAGCACCTGTGATAGGGTTTCACTGTATTCATATAGATGGACAAAGAGAAGATTTCAGATTTATAGTCTCTAGCAATAGGGTGGAGATATTTATCTCTATATCTATTTATGTATCTATCTTATTAGATACATATTTTTTTCACTTTGAGAAACAAATGTTATAAGTCAGCACCACTGCAAACAAGTTATGCTATGTACAAAGCCCCAGATGCAAAGGCTAGAGACACAGAAAAAAAGATAAAAGGGGAGTTGCCAATCAAGTAACCATCTTAGGAAGCTTATTTAGGGATTCAAGGATAACACCCTAAGGGAGTTGAGTGGAAAGAATGGGCTATATTTATATGTGTGTGTGCCTATATGTATATACATATATATGTGCACTGATACATTTATATGCACATATGTATTATAATGCATTCTTCTATACATATTTCATATGTGTTCCTATATTTGCATACATATATGTAACATACATTCCTCTGAGTACGCCCAGTTCTAACACAGAGACACTACCTAGGGGCCTTTTAGAACGTGGCCAGTTTGCCTAACATGGAGTCCACTGTGTTCCCTACCATATGGGTATTTGGCTGCCTACAAATTGAAAACTGGAGAGACAGCCAGTCACCCTATTTTCACCTACACTTTTTAGGTGTCTCCTATCTGGTGTGCCCAGCATGGACTCCATGAACTCAACATGTAAAAAGTGAGACTACCCTTCCCCTGCTACCTTTCTTTTACCCTGCTTGAAGAAATAGACCTGGTGCAGGGCAGAGCCACAATGGCAGAGTAAAAGCAGGGACTTGTTTGGGCTCTCCGCCAAACCCATCCAAATACCTGTAAAAATAACTCTACATTCTAGAGCAGCAGAACCCACAAAATGACAAAGTGAAACAAATTTCCAGCCCAAGACAACCTGGAAGGTCAACAGGAAAGGTCTGTTGCACCTGACTGGGAGAGGAGGGCAATTCAGCAAGGGCTGTACCAGCACAGACAGGGCCATAGCAGACCTCAGGGTACTAAATCACTAAATAACTGGTAGGTGCAGCAGTTTCCAGACTTCTTGACCCCAAAAGGCCAAAGACAACTAAGATCAGTAGGCAAAGTCTGTCAAACCTGTGTAAGAGAGGAATGTGGTCCAACCCCAGCCCCAGGGCAGTGGTGACTGTGGGAGCAGCAGTGGCAGTGACTGCTTCTGGAGCTCTTGGCCCACAGACAGTAGGAGGGATAGAGGGGCTGATTAGAGGGGAATTGCAGGGATCTCTTTGCTGGTGCTGAGGCAGGATTCTCTTGCTTTGCCCTGCTTGGATCTGGGTCACAGTTCTGGGTGGTGGTCTGGGGGCAAGGACTTGCCTGGTAAAACTTGTGGCAGCAATGGAGAGGGAATATTCCTCACAGTTCCAAGGCATAAAAGAATTCTTGTGGTCACTCAAGACTAGAACATAAGCCAGAAGAGGAGTAAACACCTCTCCTTTGATCATACAACCTTGGAGAGCTGAAAATTTACAGGTTCTAAGAAGTATCTCTGAAAACAGCTACACAAAAACCCTGAAGCTTGGGACACTACACTGCCCCCCACCCCTACACACACTGGAAGCAGAGTCCTACATTGACAAAGAGCTAAAAAGTCAAGTAATTGTCTGGGAAAATGAGCAAACAGTGGGAGGAAAATCAGACTATAGAATCTTACTTTGTTGACGAGGAAGATCAAAACATATAACTAGAAGAAGACAACAAAGTCAAAGTTCCTACATCCAAAGCCTCCAAGAAAAATATGCATTGGTCACAGGCCATGGAAGAGCTCAAAAAAGATTCTGAAAATCAAGTAAGAGAAGTAGAGGAAAAATTGGGAAGAGAAATGAGAGTGATGCAAGAAAATCATGAAAAACAAGTCAACAGCTTGCTAAAGGAAATCTTAAAAAGTACTGAAGAAAATAACATCTTAAAAAAAACAGACTAAGCCAAATGGCAAAAGAGGTCCAAAAAGTCAACAAGGAGAAGAATGCCTTAAAAAGCAGAATTTGACAAATGGAAAAGGAGTTCCAAAAGCTCACTGAAGAAAATAATTTCTTAAAAATTAGCATAGAGTAAATAGAAGCTAATGACCTCATGAGAAATCAAGAAATTATAAAACAGAACCAAAAGAATGAAAAAATTGAAGACAATGTCAAATATCTCATTGGAAAAACAACTGACCCAGGAGAGATAATTTAAAAATTATTGGACTTCCTGAAAGCCATGATCAAAAAAAAGAACCTAGACATCATCTTTCAAGAAATTATCAAGGAAAACTGTCCTAATATTCTAGAACCATTAGGTAAAATAGAAATTGAAAGAATCTACCAATTGCCTCTTGGAAGAGATCCCCTCAGAGAAAACTCCTAGGCATATTGTAGCCAAATTCCAGAGTTCCCAGATCAAGGAAAAAATATTGCAAATAGTCAGATGGAAACAATTTGAGTTTTGTGGAAACTTGTACAACAAGATCTAGTAGCCTCTACATTAAGGGATCAGAGGACTTGGAATATGATAGTCTGGAGGTCAAAGGAGCTAGGATTAAAACCAAGCATCACCTACCCAGCAAAACTGAATAATACTTCAGCAGGAAAAAATGGTCATTCAATGAAATAGAGGACTTTTTTTATGGAAAGACTAGATTTGAAAAGAAAAGTTGACTTTCAAGTACAAGAATCAAAAGAAGCATGAAAAGGTAAACAAGAAAGAGAAATCATAAGGGACTTATTAAAGTTGAACTGCTTACATTCCTACATGGAAAGATGATATTTGTAACTCATGAGACCTTTCTCAGTATTAGAGAGGAGGCCCTGAGAAGCAAGGTCCCTGGAACTTGAGCCCAAAGAAGATTTTGGACTTGGACTTCGGACTATGCTCTGGGAACAGAGCTAAACTATGAACCTAGTTCTCTTCTCTTCCCGAAGAACTGAGGGTAGGGTAGGAGGGGGATGATGTCCCCCACATTTTGAGAGAACAAGTTTATGTAATTGTGATTCCATTTTGGAGGTAAGTATATCTGTTACATGTAGGACCTTGTTTGAGATAAAACGGGCCCTTTGCTTCTTAGGGGACCTCTTAAGAGTTTCTCTGGGACTTTTTATAATATATACCTTAGACTGTGAGATCCAAGACAAATTAGGCATTTTTTTAGGTCATAGATATACAGTTGTTCATTTGTTTTGTTTTGTTTTTGTCCAGTGAGTATTTCCTCAAAGGCAACCCTATTTGTATAATTTTACAAAATTTTCATCTGTCGATTGCTTGTTTAAAAATTGATAGCTTGTATTCTTAAATTCTGTATAAGCATAGTATACTGATATGTTCTCTATTATTTCGAATCCTATATAAGCACTAATATTAAGTTTGTTATGAGAAATTTGCAATCACTAGATTCTCCTAACAGAAATATACATATTGTTTGTCATGTATTTAAGCCAACTCAGACCGCTTACTTTTTGTGAATGCAAAATGACCTATAACTTCTTGGGGAGAAGTTGCCTCTGCCTAAAATCCACAAGCAGCCAATATTTTTTGCTATGTCTCTAACTAAACCAATTTTTCTTCTAGTTCTAATAGGTGAGTTTGTGATTCCATTTGGTTTGCTCTGGCAATACTAAGCATCTATGGAGGAATTTTGAGTGCCATTTGGATTAAGAACTCAAGGAAATTGCCTGGATTTCTTTGGAGATTGCCTATACCAGAGAATTTTAGCATGCCCTGTGTAGAAAGAAATACTTTTTGCTTTGGTGTGCCTTGTGTAGAAAGTGACATTTTTGTGTAGGCCCCAGTTGGATGGCCTTACTCCCTGAGGAAATCATTGAAAGAATTTCCATCCAGGACAATTTTGCTCATTTGACAAAGGGGCAATGCAAATCCCTATGGGAACAGTTCCTATAGATCATAAAGCTCATTGTGGACCAAGTTTCTGTTTAAGACAGAAGTCAGTTTTCTTTTTTTTTCCTTCCTTTGCTTGTGAGTTGAGAAAGGCCCTATAAACTTGATAAGGCTAAGCAAGCAGAGCTATTTGGCAGGCTTTTAAAAATGTTTCTTATTTTGTTGGCTTATTTGGAGGACTTTGAAATGTTCCTTGTTCTGTGAATCTGCAAAACTTTGTATTGCAGATAATTAATTTTCATCTGTACGCCTGGGATTGTATATGATATTTGGGATTTAACTGTATAGCACTGGGGAAGCAAGGGAATGGACATTACTTAAGCCTCCTCAGAGACCATAAAGAACTATTCTGAATTTTAGGTAGGGAAAAAAGAATGAGAGAGAGGGAGAGAGGAAGTAACAGAGACAGGGAGGGAGAGAGAGAGAAGAATGGAAAGAGGAAAAGAAGGAAGAAAGAGAGAAAGGAAAGAAGGAGGGAATGAGGGAAGGAGGGAGGGAAGGATGGAAGGAAGGATGGAGGGAAAGAAGGAGGGAAGGAGTCAATTAGGAAGCTACTGCAACAGTCTAGGAGAGAGGACATGGGATGGTAGAAGAACTAAGGTGGTAGCTGTGTTTGATGAATTTGATGAATTTTTTTAAATGGAAATTGTGATTCTTTACTACATATCACTTATTTAGAACTCATTTAAAACCTCTTACCATTCAGTAATATACTACCCACAAGCAGTATATAACTATAGAAGAACCACTGTACATTTGCATTTTTAAATCTTTCCACATTCACTTTAAATATGTTTTTCAGTATTATGGTCTGGCAAGCTAAAATGTCTATAATTCCAAGTCTTTTTACACAAGTTGCTTCTATCCAATCCTAAAAGTTATAAATATGTGGTAAGAGAATGAATTACAAATGGATGATAAGTGAACCATTTTTTTTTTGTATTTTTTAAAATGTCTATTCAATTGCAATCCCTATGTTTAAAATTTTGTGAAAATACTAATGTTTATCCTTAGCTATTTTAATAGAAGTTCTACATTTATATGTAATTTGGAGCTCAAACCTACTTGGTCTTCCAGTGTGTGTGTGTGTGTGTGTGTGTGTGTGTGTGTGTTACATTTATGGGTGGAATTCAACCAGAAATTCCACCCCTAATATTTACTACTTGTATGTCCGTAACTAAGTCATTTGATTTCCCTGGTCCTCAGTTTGCTAATCAGTAAAAATGAGGTGACTGACCTAGATGGTCATTTTGTCTGGACACTAGCTGAGGTTCCTGGAAACTTTGTCCTCTGGACTTAGCTTTTGTGCTGGTTCAGATGCAGCAAATTAACCAGAGTTACAAGGACTTTCTGACCCTAAGTCATTTCGAGTTTGAAGATTCATTCTATCTGTGAATGTCCCAAGTGCTCTATACAACTTTGTAGAAATTATATTAGTCTCTCTATTTCAGTTAAACACACTTATCAGAAGCCTAACTATTCAAATATCAAAGCCATAAGCACTCACTACCATGTAGGAGTACAATTACTATTAGGCAAAATCACTAGCAGGAAATAAGCAATATCCCAAATGCTAGCCTTGCAGACTCGAATTTTAAAGTGATGGCAAACATCACAGAAGATAAGAATTATAGCTATGATCTCCTACCTATCTGTTGTTCCTTGAGACCTCAAAGCAAAATGCTGCATAATCATTTCTAGCAATTAGCATTGTAAACATTGCATGTCTTACTCTTCTCCCTAGAGAGGTTACTGGAATCTCATTTATTTATTGAAATGCTGAAAAGTTGCCTTTGGCTGTGAAATTACACAAAGGCAAAAATTTAGATGGAGTCTTTCTACTTTCATTAATATAAAATAAATTATCTATTTTCCAGGAGTAAGGGTCAAGAACTATGTTTTACATAATTAAATATCCTAAATTTAAAATTATCTCTTCAGATCCCTAAACCAGGAAACACCTTCACGAACATTTGAACATTAATTGCCCATAATACTACAGCTGTCTCTCCCATGATCAACAAGCCTGTGATGTTTAAATTTATCCTAAAGTACAGGCAAACATTGGACCAATACTAATTTTCTCCTCTTTTTTTTTTTTAAAGCTAGGTTCACTCAAATGTCAAAACATATAAAGACCCTACTGGCAATTATCTAATATCTGAATTAAACTGGACAGGCCTTTGCCAGAAGCTCTCTTCATAGTTTATTTCTAAAGTTATTTCCACTCTTCCACCAACCCTCCCCTCCCAAAACCATTAAACCATTTAAATGTAAGTAGATAAAGATACATGACAAATTGTGATCAATAAACTAAATGCTTTCAAGTAAAGTTCTTTTAAAAAAGACAGTAAGTATTTATAAAAGCTTCAACACTCTTTGGATTTCTGGACTCAGTTATTTGGGAAATAAATACCATTAGTGATGAAGATGCAGTGACTATAGTGTTTTCTTTAGTATATAGACCTAGTAGTGGTATTGCTTGCTTAGTCAGAGGGTATGCATGATTTTATAGCCATCTGGGCATGACACGGTGGCCTTTGTAATATTCTTTGGGGTGATTTTATAATTTTATAATTTTGTAACATTGTTGTAATTTCAGTCTTGTGTTAAGTTGTAAAAGCCACATTTCTTCTCCCCCAGCTGTAAAGCATTAACTCTGTCTCTCCCCTGCCCCCAGCCACAAAGCATTAACTCGGTGCCTTCCCTGCCCCCAGCCTAGAGGTATTTCCTCTGAAACCATTAACTCTATACCTATGATAACAAGAATCTTTTCAAGGCACTACCTCTTTTTGTTCTAGTAAACAAGACTCATCCATTTGCAGACTGGATAGGTACTCTTCATTTCAATTTGACCTCAAATCTGACCGCTGGTTGACTTTATGATGTTTCAAGGCAAAAACCACACCTCCAGCTCAAAATCTCCTGCTGTTTCTCCCAGTGAATTATGGGCAAAGCACATGCGCAGTTGATGTGAGGGGTGCCTGTTCTTTTAAGTATTAGCCACTCCCTGGCTCCTCCCTAACTCCACCTTTGTACACCTCATTAGCCTAATGAACTTTATGACTGACAGTTTTAGGTCTTTAAAAACTGCCTCTTTGCAAAGACATTGGAGATGTTTGCCATTCCTTCTCCAGTTCATTTTACAGATTAAGAAACTGAGGTAAATATGGTTAAGTAATTTGCTCAGGGGTCACACTGCTAGTATCTGAGGCCAGATTTGAACTTAAGAAGATGAGTTTTCCTGTTTTTAGGCCCAGCCCTCTATCCACTGTGTCACCTGGCTGCCCAAACTTTCTGGTAACAAATTATAAAAAAAATAAAAGTAGATCAGTCCTAGATGAACTAGAACTAAAAGCATACTTATATGAATCTAGAATTTGATAAATCCCTAAACGCAAACCATCAATGAAAGCATTCTATTCAACAAAACTTCTGGGGAAATTGGAATGCATTTTGGAAGAAGGTAAATTTAGACCAGCATCTTGTACAATCTACAATGATAAATTTCAACTGGATAAGTCAAAGCATAAAAATATTAAAGGAATTTAGGAAGGTATGTCTTTGACAATTATGGAGAGTGAAAATATTTTCTGTGAAGTAAAAGTATAAGATACAAAATGGACTATTTAAATTATATAAAAATTTTCAAACTTTTACACAAATAAAATCAATTAAACTAGAATAAAAAGAAACGTTATAGATTGGGAGAAGGGAAAAATGCTTTCGATAAACATATTTGATAAAAATCTGTCTTCTAAGACAAACTACTCCAGTTCTATTAATTCAAAATGAAATCCATAGGACAACTATCCAAACTCCAAAATTTCTTTTTAATTTCTCTAAGTATCAGAGTTGGCCTTAGATAACTTAATAACTTTGTTCAGTCAATGAAGACATAAGTCTTAGGGTATCCTAGGACAGTCAAATTCAAGGAAAACTATTCTTCAAGAATATGTGGCAAAATTATTTGAAATTAAGAAATGAGAAGTTCCTAGCACCACTTCCTGCTACTATATATTAACCAAAAATGGGTATTATAACAAAAAATAAACTTCAAACAGGAAAACTACTGTATTCTTTACTCCAACATGAACACTGATCTCCTGATCTAGCACAGTGGTTTTTCTGCCCCACCATGTTTCATTTCTTACCTGTATGTTAGTATGATTTAAAACCACCCAATCCCTAGCTATAGAAGGCTCTGCTAATTCATTAATCCTGGAAAGGTTTGTGATAGAAAGAGGGCTGAGCTTTGAGTCAAAGAGTTTGGGTTCAAAATACAGTTTTCCTTATTACTACCTGTATGACCCTAAGTACATCCTATTACCTTCTCTTGACGTCAGTAATTTCCTCTGTAAAATCACGTGCTTACACTAGATAATCTCTAAGATCCTTTCCAACTTTAAAACTATGAGTCTATAAATTCTAAGTTCTCTATAAAACCTTTCAACAATCCTTCCATTAGCATCACCCTCTTCTAGCCCAAGGGACTTTTAGTTAGTGAAATACACTCATGTATGCCATGCCATCAAAGACTGTCTTATCTTATGGAGTTACAGCAGGATGATAGCTACATCTTGCTTTCAATGAATCCTAAAAAGGGGGAGGGTGAGTAGGGGCAGAAACACTTCCTTGATATTTTTATAGCACCCAGGCAAGAGATTCCCCTCATCTATCGGAGGAACTAACCAATCCAGAAAGATTTTCTGCTCATCTGCCCCACCACAATAAGCATTCTACTTAACAGTCTGATGAAACTATCTATTGACTGAGTAATCTTAAAGACAAGCTTACTTCTGCTGCCCTGGAATTTGAGTAGGGAAACAATAGCACGCTCAGGCAAAAACAGGGTACTGAATCTAGCAGAGATGCCATAATCATTTTAATAAAACAAACTTTCTTTGTCACAAACAATATTTCCAAGAAGCAGCTCACTCAGTCCATAGATAACTTCTATCCAACTCTATAGGCTCATGGAGTTGTAAAATAAGTCCACAGTGCTGGCATTATTGTTAGAGTCCCATGATCACTGACACAGAGATACCCAAGAGAATCAGAAAGGGCTCAAAGGGTACTATCAATTGAATTCAACACACATTTACTGACACATGTGTTTAATTCACTGTGCAAGATACAGGGGACACAGAGACAAAATGAAACTCTTCCCTTCTGATGTCTGCTACATAATGATAGGAGAGATATATATAGTACTTTAAGGTTTGCAAAGACATGTATAATCCAAGCTTCAAAGCCCATAAGTATGGAACTCTTGGTTCACTGGTGGAGACTGATAACTCAGAGCTCCATGCTTGCCTGAGGGGCAGAGCCAATGAGAGCTTGAAAGAGGAAAGAGCCTAGTCTTCTGACTTACAGCTTCAAGAGAAAAGTCATGCCATTTCAGACTCTCTTCAGCTGCCTGGAAAGGGAAAGACTTAGAAGATGATACAAACAAAGTGCCAGCACCTATTAGAGGCAACTAGATGGAGCACTGGACCTGGAATGGAAAAGACCTGAATTTAAACTTCACCTTGGACCAGTACTAGCTGTGTGACCCTGGGCACGTCACTTACATTCAAACTACCTCAGTTTCCTCAACCGCAAAATGTAGTTTATAAAACCATCTACCTCACAGGTTGTTGTGAGGATCACGTGAAAAATATTTGTAAAATGCTTAGCACAATGCCTGGCTCATTTTAGGCACTTTATAAATGCTTATTCCCTCCTTTCTCACCCCCGTTTTTGTGCCTCAGATCTCCAGCAGGCTATAGCATAGACTATATAGAGAAAGAGACATACACAGGGAAATCCACCCAGATAGCTAAACTGCCCAAAACGATACAGCTATGCCAAGAAGAGATTAAACTGGGTTTCTTGCTCTCCTCCTTTCCAAAACAACTTTATAGAGTATAAAAAAGCTTTAGCTCTTCCAGCTTTTATAAGGGCCTAGAGATAGTCTCACAATAATAAAGAGGCCAATGCCCTCATTATGCTATTGACAGCTAATGCATTCCCACTCTCACAGCTCAACTGGCCCATTTCTCTTATTGTCATAGCACTATGTGGAAGCATTCTTCTTTCTTGCCAGAATCAGAGATAGGATTTTTGTAAATAAATAGTCCGTGTTGAGAATAAGAAGACTCCTACTCCTCTCTGTCAGGACAAGAGCAAAATATTTCCTTGCAAAATGAAGAAGCCAGGGCAGTTAAGCTGTAGAAACAGAAAGGCAGGAGTCGCTGCCAAAAGGCCCATGGAGAATATTATAATAACAACCACATTTATATGGAGCCTACTGCGTGTTTGGCATTGTGCTAAGAACTTTACAATGATTATCTCATGTGATCCCCCCAAAACCCTGGGAAATACATGCTATTATTATCCCCTACAATGAGAAAACTGAGGCAAACAGAGGTTAAAGTGACTTGCCTGGGGTCACACAGTAAGTGTCTGTGGCTGGATTTGAACTCAGCTCTTTCTGATTCCACTCATTGTGGAGTGCCACCTAGCTTCCCCTCTCTCTTGTTCTGAGGCTACCTAAAGTCAATTCATAAAACCTGGGAGGAGACATTTTACTAGTGTTTATATAGGAGGTCTCATACTATCGAGAGTTTTTGGTTTTAGAGGAAAGAAAAAGAAAACCAGTTGATAAGCCTTCATGAAGGACTAGTGTGGCTATGTAAATCTGGTGTTTCTGGGCCAGAATTCTCCCTATGTCTCTGTAATTCTTATGTTTTATGGGCCCTTTGGGAAGGTATGTGTTTCAGTCCAAGATGACTAAGGTCTTAGACACCGGGCACACCAAAGGGTTTGGTAGTGACCATCCTAGGCAACACTTTCTGATCAATCCTTTCTTCTCTCAGGAGTCCTCTGTCATAGATGGCAGAACCTGACCATGACATAGGAATTCCCAGCAAGTTGGTCAGCATTGTTCACACCTCATAATCCAGAATCCAAAGACTATATTCTTGCTAGGTGAACCCATCTCAGTTTTCCTGTTCCAAGTTCATCCTAGAGCAATTAACTGACAATCACCCTACTGAAAACCTGAGATAAGACCATTAGCTCATAGAGTCCCAAAGGAAAGCCCTCATTTGTAAGCAAGGCCCAATGTCGGAGAGAATGCTCTTTGAGCCAATCCAGATATAGCACTTCCTGCCTCAGTACTAAGAGACTTTTAGTTTGCTCCCTACAGTGTCAGGTATTGCACTATAATATTCTCTTTTCATAGAAATTTCAAAGGTGAGCAATATTTATCAGTTCAGCCAGGGCCAAGGGCTGACATTAAGCAAATTTCAAGGGTTATTTGAAGTTAATTGAGTTTAATCATGTAATGGTTTTATAATTAGTCATAGTGTTATTATTTCTATACCAGAGGACCCATTTTTTAAAATAAAGATGAATTTATCAGGCAATCTGTATTAAATAAGGGAGTAGCTCTGTCAGCAGATGATCTGGTGAATAAGGATTGGGAAAGAGCAGGGAGTATGCTAGATAAACACAAGGACTGTTAATACACTGCCTCTGAATACAACAGTCTAGAATCCTAGCTGAGGGTTAAGATTCAGGAATGGGACTACAGGACTTTTCTGAAGTTGGGTCTTACTGACTTGGTAGAATTTCTCATCAGTTATAGGATAGATGCTTATCCCCAAGAAGCAACACATGGAGTCTTCTATGGTGCCCCCACATAAATGAAGTCTGTCTTGTTTTCAACCAAGAACAAAAGCAGTTGCTGGTCCCAAATTATGAAAGGCGGAATGAACACAGAACCATTCTTTTCATCATCCTAGCTCAACTAAATCCTGGATCTATCCTTCTTGACCTAGTTCAGATGCTACCTTTTCTAAGAGAGCATTCCCAGGACCGTAGGTGCTAGTGCCTTATTCTCAAAGGTTACCTTCCATCTACTCTATATGTCTCTTACATAGGCCTCATTATTTATTTCTTACGTCCTCCATTAGAATGTAAGCCCCTTTGAAAGCAGGTAATGTTGTTGGTTTTTCTTGTATTCCAAATGCCAAGCACAGCTGCTTAATCAAATGAATTAATAAAAACTAGAAGGGAAAAGTCATTGACACCCATAAAATTATCAATGTATCATGAACACGTCTTAGCACTTAAGCAGACCTAATAATCACATCAATGATAGTAACTCATAGTTCAGATCATAGTATTTCCAAGACAGGCAGCATGGCACAGTGGAATGAGTACCGGATTGGAACCAAAGGGTCTGGGTTCAAATTCCAGCTCTACTACGATCATGGCAAATCAACTAAGTTCTATGAAGCTCAGCTTCTTCATATATAAGATGATGTAGTTGAATGAGATGATTGCTGAGATCTGTTACCAGTTCTAAATCTATGATACTCTTTCTGACCCACGAGATCCCTGTATACGTCCTCCCAAAAACACCTTACACAAGATCTACCCAATATCCCAACATGGTAGCAGCCTTCTTCAGTGTCTTTTAACATTCAGTATTTACCAGTACAGCACTCAAGCTTTCCTTTTGTTATCCCTTAGTCTTGCATATAACTAGACCATCTTCCTTTCTGTTCATACATCTCTTAGGTGAAATCCTTATACCATGTCTTGCATGCAAATCATAATCAGTTACATGCTGCAAACTACTTATGCCCACCATGAATTTTTCCATTGCTCATTTGGTTATCCACCAGTTTGATTATGATGCCCCATGATTTACAACAATATAGCATTAGGTTAGTGTTTTCCCCTTATGGGTCATTAGACCAATCTCTTGAGATAAGATCTCCCTGAAGTATTCCCCTAATAATTATGAGGCTTAATTCAATTAGCACACCATTTGTATAGTATCAGGAAGATTATATGAGCGACTTTACTATTTATTGTTGTTCAGTTGTTTCAATCATGTCCAACTCTTCATGATCCCATTTGGGGCTTTCTTGGCAAAGATACTGGAGTGGTTTCCCATTTCCTTCTCTAGTTCATCTTACAGATGAGGAAACTGACAATATCATTTCTGCCTTCATTTTACTTTACTCACATGTTCTCTACCATGCTTTCACCCTCCCCAACACCCCCTCTCCCACAGCTTCAAGATTTCCTCCCATGAGTTCATCTTCTTAATATAGGATGCTAATTCACCTCTTGATTCCTTCCCCAAAACTCAGACACAAAGGGAAGAGGAAGGAACAAGCATTTACTGTGCTTGGCACTTTACAAATGCAGTCTCATTTTATCCTCACAATAATCCTGGAAGATGGGTGTTATTATTCTCCCCACCTTACAATTGAAGAAACTGAGGCAGACAGAAGCTGACTTGACCAGGCTTACAAAGCTAGTAAGTGTCTGAAGTGGGATTTGAGCTCAGGTCCTCCTGACTCTAGACCAGTGGTTCTCAACCTTCCTAATGCTGCGACCCTTTAATGTGGTCATATCTGTATATGTATATTTGTATGTGGGCATATCTGCATATGGGTGGACCTGCCTGGAGATGGATAGTGGAGCGAAGTCTTGGTTTCTAAGACCATCGGAAATATGTGTTTTCTGATGGTCTTAGGCGACCCCTGTGACCCCTGTGAAAAGGTCATTCGACCCCCAAAGGGGTTGCAACCCACAGGTTGAGAACCACTGCTCTAGACCCAGCACTCTACCCACTGTACCACTATCTGCCCCACAGACACCTTTTACCTCCCCTGTCCTATATGAATAATCTCTTCATGAGTATCATCTTTCCAAGTCTCAGTGACAACTACTGAATGAGGTCAAATGTGTTTTCTCACATTAGACTCTCTAGTTCATCTTGTTTATTAGCCATACTTTGTTCATTTATATATGAGGCCATGAATGAAGTCTAATTGAGAGTTGATACACTAGGCAAAAAGGGAGATATGAAGAAAGCAATTAGCAGAATGTGATGAGTTCCATATGATCCAACTGAAATGAACTATCTCTTCACCTTCTAAAAAGAACTGACAGATGTAATTACTGAGACACAGACAGGAGTTTTTCTTTAATTGTAGGAGGTGGGAGAGGAACTAGAGAAGTCCTAATCTTTTTTCAGGAAAGAGAATAGTCTGTAAACCATAGGCCAGTGAGCTTATAGAACAGGAGAATTTGGATGAAGAGCAAAAGAGTCACATGAGGGATAGCAGTTAAAACAATAACAACAACAGTACTTTACTACTACTCAGAAGAGAAAAGAAAACAGAGGCCAACAGGGAACAGCCTCAGTACAAAGCTTTGCTGCCTGCCTGAGGGAAGCAAACAACGGAGTGGTTTCTGGACATGGAACCATGGACAATGACTTCTGCACTCTGGTCGAATACCCAGAGTCCATCAAGGACTCAAACGTAGATAGAGTTTTAAACAAAGAGCTAGTATGGCACCAGTAGGAGACTGACCTGTCATCCAGAGAAGACAGTAGTTAGTGCAGGCAGTATCACCCATACTAGGGGTTGCTAATCACAAACCTCATTTGAATTTTTCACTTGTCTCTATTGTAGAAATTCTCTAGAACAGTACAGTAGGGCCTGCTTTAAATGGGATATCTCTTGTATTCTTCTGACTCTGGAAGCTGATAGATAAGACAGCAGTTATGTGCCTTTGCATGTCATGCAAAGCCATGTAACCAGTATGTGTCAGGGGATCTGAGCACAAGACCTCTGGATTCCAAGCCCTATCCACAATGCAATGCTTCCTCTCCTTCAGAGATAAGGCAAATTGACAGGATTAAACAAGATTGTGGGGAATGTTTAAAATACTATCCTTTTTTTTTTTTTTTTTTCAGAATTGTTGGGGAGTGACTTTCAAAAAAAGAAAGTTTTCTAGAGAGCTAAAAATTCACACTTCCACTTTTCTAGAGAGATTTTATTGGAAATCTTTTAAATATACTGTATAATTTCCTTGCCCTCTTATATCACTGTGTGATTCACTAGTAGAATGCAAACCCCTTGAGGACAGGGATTGTGTCAGTTTTGTATTTGTATTCCCAGTACCTACTACAGTACCTGGAACAAAGTAAATGCTCATTATAGTTGATTGATTGATTGATTAAACTGGAGATGCAGTTATAGGAGGTTTGGGGCATGGAGTCAAGTAATAGCTCATTACCAACCTGTATCTACTCTCACCCACTCCCAAGTTTGCTGAACAGTTAGTGGTTATCATACCTTCTTCATGGTGCACAGATGTCCTTAGAGGCTACTCAGCCACAGATGACATACTGCCACAGAGACAGACATCAGAGGCTCTCTGGAGTTGGACTTTTTCTGGTGGCAGTTTTGAGCTGTAGGTGCTCTTTGTCAAAGCACAGAATTAGTCCACTTCCTACTGCTTACCACCCTCTTCATTGCTTTTAATTTCTGCTAGGCATGCCTGCTCTTGTCATAACTTCTAGTCTAGGTGTTTCTCTGCTGTTCCTGGTCTATGTTGTTTTCTCTTTGTTGTCTTTTTTATCTCCTATTGCTTTTAATTTTCTTTTTTTTTTTTTGGAGGGGGGAAGGTGACTCGGGGTTAAGTGACTTGCCCAAGATCACACGGCTAGTTTTTTATGTTAAGTGTCTGAGGCCGGATTTGAACTCAGGTCCTCCTGACTCCAGGGCCGGTGCTCTATTCACTGCGCCACCTAGCCGCCCCACTTTTAATTTTCATACCAAATATAAAATCCTGACCTTTTATATACCTCCTACTATCAGTATACACCTTTCATTCTAGCCAGAAAACAAACCAGTCATGGTATATCAGGTGAAATCTTGAGGTTTTCAACCACTCAGCCTTGATGTTATTACTTACTTTTTAAACTGTCTCTTGGCTGCTAAAGATGCTTTCCATTTTTTTCTCTTCCATGTTCAGAGCCATTCTAAATCATATGCTTGAGGCTGTTGGCATTCTGGAAACCAAAAGGCCGCTATATGGATAATTAAGTATTCAAATACTTAGGAGAACAAACTGTTTGCACCCTAGGGAACACTATTTACATTCTAAAATTTACCTGAAAATCACAAATTATTCTTTATTCATTCTAGTATGCCATCTAAGAATCTCTACTATATACTGCTTTGTTGGACTATTTAGAATTATTGCTAGTATTAAGTAAATGTCATTAATAAGTTGATATTACTTTTATAGCATTAAATATTTCAAAAAAAAACACCTCACGTGTTTAGCCTGTTATGAAGTGCTATTCTATTGGAGGGCATATACCACAAAGTCTCTCCAACTAATGTAATTTCATAATTAAATTGTTAGTACATAAGTGCTAGACTGCATCAAAGAGTAGGACTCTTTTGTAACATCATTGCATTTTTTTTCCTTTGTAATTTGTTATTTTCCTTTGTTACTCCAAATGTTCCTAATACCAATGCCTCATTCTCACATAGAAGTGCCCTTGGATTCTCAAAGGCTATGTCTGTGGAGCACAAGCTACTATAGTGGAAGCATCAGAGACTTGACTTACAGACTATTGCTGCTTTCTGAAGACCAGCCAGGCTAAGAACGGAAAGGCTTGTTGCTACTTGACTGGCCAGTAAGTAATGATTTCTTTGGTCCCAACAAACCACAAAACAAACAAACAAACAAATAAAAAATCATCATCAGGACTGGATGCCCTACCTTTTGCTCTTGCCACTAACATGGCAGATCAGTGGAAGGAAGGACAAAGGATGTTTAAAATCACATGGTTTTCAGATCATCTATAAACATTAATTTTATATTTGGTACACTAAACATGAGATCCTTGGTCCAATGACTAATGAATGACTGTGCTATTGGAAGAACTGAATTATATTCTTCTTGGCATCCTCACTGTAAATGAAATCAAAAGACAAAAAAATTGCAGATGAACAGAGGGATGGATTATATAGGTTCTCTTTGGAGAAGGATATCAAAAAAGTTAGTGAAATTGACTTTATTATATATAAAAAGGTAACAAGAAACATCATTTGATAGGTGACATTTACTATGGTGCTTATGATGAACATTTATAAAGAAAGCACCATGAATATAGTTAAACTTAGGCACCACCATCTATTTCAGAGGAGAAAGAGACATAGATGCTCTAAAAAGAACTAGATTAAAACCATCCAAATCATGTCACTTGGCGTCTTTATAGCAAAGACTGATATAGGAGAGAACAGAGAAAAATATGTTGGAAAATAACTCAGAAGTTTAAAAAAACTCAAAAAAGTCAACGACTTATAGACTACACCACTATAAATTCTAAATGCTTTTTATTTTAAACTCTACAATTTTATCATCTTTCATTTTACATTTGTCAATCATTACAGCATCATTCTTAATCATTTTAACACAATTTTAGGCCATATTGAACTTTTCAATCTTAATACTGATTACATTTTAGGATGTCTGTTTCTCTTAATTCTTATATTTTTTCCAACTATCAAGCATTTGGGTTTCTTTCTCTCTCTCATCGCTCTCTCTGCCACTGAAGAAAAAAACTCTCTGCCCTTGTGACATATTAACATAGCCAAACAAAACAAATTCCCACATTGGCCAGGTCCAAAAATGTGTCTCATTCTACCTACTAGTTCATCACTTCTCTGTCATTCAGTGGACAACATTCTGAATATTGTTTTTCAAGCAAGTTAGACAATGCTGGTCATGGTTATCATTGAGTAATATCACCAAAAAAAGAGATTTATTATGTTTATAGACAGAAAGTGGTTGGTTTCTGATACAGGCATAATTTCTAATTCGATGATGTCAAACTGAGTGAAACAGAACCAAATTAAAATGAAATCAGGAAATATTTAACAAAATGTCAAGCTATCTACAGGAAGGCCCCCAGTATATTGGATAGACAACCTATTAAGGATTTATAGGACAAGAAGAGAAAAAGAAAAGGTACAAATTGGTTATGGCACACACTGCTGGAGGCAGAGTACATAGTCTCTATGGACAGCACCAAGGATCTATACAGATGACATTGTTCCTAGGAAACATGTACACACCCCCCGTACAATTGTTTCGTATAATAACACCATGCTTTTCCAGAGTCAGTTAACACTACTTCATAGGCCTGACGAAGGACAAACAACAACGACTTTGGTGATGCTATTTAAACAATATTTTATGTGGGAGACTAGAAAGGACCTTGGCTCTAGTGGCAGAAATTTTTTTGTTGCTCAGTCACTTTCAGTCGTATAGAACTCCTCATGTCTCACTTGGGCTTTTCTTGGCAAAGACACTGGAGTAGTTGGCCATTTCATTCTCTACCTCATTTTACAGATTAGTAAAGTGAGGCAAACAGGGCTAAGTGACTTGCCCAGAGTCATACAGCTAGTAAATGTCTGAGGCCTGATTTGAACTCTGGCAGAGGAGTCTTCCTGACTTTAAGTCCAGCACTCTACCTACTGTACTACGTAGCAGCCCAAAGTCAGAGGACCTGAGTTCAAATCCTGTCTCTGACACTACTCCTTTGAATTTGGGCAAGTCATGTCATTTCTCTGAGACTCAGTTTCCCCATCTGTCAAGTGAGGGAGAAAGTGTCGATGGCCCCTGAGGTCCCTTCCACCTCTAAATCTAAATCTATCATGTGAAAAGTCATCCCAGTAATGTCTATCAGCTAGCAGGACATCAGTTTTTTCTCACTCACTTATGCTGGAAAGCACACTTAGGGATGAGGCTTTTGCCATAACTAGAGCTCACCATTACTCTGCATAGCACCCCTCATCCATGGAAAGAATTGTTCCTGGGGGAGATTTGCAAATTCAGAGATAATAAGTCTCCTCCATCACTGGGGGCCCTCCTCAGTTTAATGGGTTTTCAGTACTTTTAAAAAAAAGTGCTCTTCTCTAAGCACCTGATTAAATATTAATAAAAGGTGAAGGTTATGGTGCTCATGACCTCAAAACAAAATCACTATTCATCTCTATTCTTCAGGAATAGTTGTTTAAATTTCCGTCTTATCCGTCCCCTACCTCCCACTGTTACCCCATGTTGTTCCAGGACTGAGAAACAAAAGGAAATTAGATGTTTGAGTAATCTAAAGCTGGGGGTGTCAGCTGCCTTTGTTTGCATGAATATTGTAGCAATTTAGGTGTTTTCCCTTTTGTTTTTCAAAACTCAAAGACCAAAAGGAGTGGATACTGAACTTGATGTGTTTTATGAAATCACAGCCACATTTTCTGTAGGTTAGTATTATTGATTACTGACACCTTGGGGCCTGACACATAATCAATAGACCCCACGACCCAGATATGTGACATGGCCTGTAGGGGCTTTAAAAACAAGTGAACATGGCAGCTCTGGTTCAAGCTTTTCATGCAGGAGAATTTTTTTTCCTCTTTCTGTCTCTTTTTTTTTTTTTTTTTTTGGAAATGAGACTGTTTCTGCTCAAATTACTGCAGCCGTCCTAGGAACGAGTAACAATAGGGTTGTGTTCATTTTTCCTGCTTGATATTTCAGCAACTACTGCTAAGCCATTAATAACAAGTGACAGACCAAACTTTTGGAAAATCTATTTCTGCTCCATAGAGTTAGAAGCTATCTAACCATCCTTTAGGAGGTGATAGCTAACAATTTGGGTATAAGATTTGGAAACAATGACTCTACTATAACATTATATGCAGGTGAACTGGAGAGGCCATGGAAATCCTGTTAGAGAACCAGAAATCCCTGAAATTGGCAAATGGTGCATGCCTAGTATCAGGTAAGCTGAGGCTAGCAGATCTCTTGAGCTTGGAGATTCCTAGCTGTAGACCAATCGAGTGCCTAGATTAATTAAATTTGGCATTAATATGGTAAGATCCCAGGAATAAGGGAACAACTGGCCAAGTAAGGAAGAGTGAACCAGTCCAACTTGGGAACTGAGTAGGACAAAGCTACCATGCAGATTAGAATCAGGCAAAGCCTATGAGGGGTACCTTGGTGCCACTGGGGAAGGAAGAAAGAGTAGAAGGGAAGAAGTAGGGAAGGAAAGGGAGGGGAAGGAAGGGAAGAGAAGGAAAGGTGGGAAGGAGGGAAGGGAAAAGGGAAGGAGGAAAGGAAGAAGATGGAGGAAAGGAAGGGGGAAGGAGGAATTAGGAAGAAAGGAAAGAATATCTCCAAACACAAAGCTATGATAGTGAAAACAATGATGTTTTTATACATAAGTATATACACTGATTTACTGGGATACAGATGTATATAGCTAAAGGTTGAAAA
This sequence comes from Pseudochirops corinnae, assembly GCA_028646515.1. Classification (NCBI taxonomy): domain Eukaryota; kingdom Metazoa; phylum Chordata; class Mammalia; order Diprotodontia; family Pseudocheiridae; genus Pseudochirops; species Pseudochirops corinnae. Next base: position 102,521,030 of record CM053589.1, read on the forward strand.
TTAAATGGAGATTTTTGAGATGTAGAAGACAATAGTTTGGAAAGAATGGAGTGCCTGACAAAATACTGGGTGAAATGGCACAAATGTCCCAGAGAATATTGTCTGCCAAATTCAACTCATTTTGACAACTCCTTTTTGGCTAATTCAGCCTTGGGAGAGAAAAGGCTTATCCAGTTTGGATCTCAGCAGTCAAATCAGATGTTGAAGATTCCATTTGAGTTCCCTATCATTCCTCTTCTGAAGGATATCTAAGAGGATTGTCAGCTGTGAAGCTTATCCTTGGTATAAGAGCTACTAGACGAGCAGGGGGTATGTGTGACTTTAAGTGTATTCAATATGGATTGGAGCAACTTCAGACTCCATAGGTTCATCCTGGTTTAGACTGAAAGACTCAACCAGAACCAAACCAGTTTCTTATGACAGAGTGGAGAAAAACTCTAGATTTACTACCAAGAAGAGTTGAGCTACCTCCACAAAGTGAAATACAACAGCTAAAATATCAGGCTACCTGACATAGCTGCCAGGCGTAGTGAACTCCAGGTGTCCCCATTGTTACCCTCAGAAAAACATAAATTTATGCTATCCCACAGGTCATCAGGCAAAATGGTCCCAAGGAACTGATGCTAGACTTCTGGAAGGTTACAGAATTTGGGAACTTTAGAAAAGTTCAAGCTCAGAATGCAAGGACAAGTATAACAAGTTGCAGGTTTCTCCACAAAGAGCATTAGGATCCATTAATGGGTCATTCATACAATGACAGAAAGATGTTTCAACATCATGTCCCTGTGTTCATATCAGACTGTGAAAATAATGACTGGAAAGCATTTCTTGGGAGGACAGTTGTAAATTCAACCCAAGAAGTGAAATGGGACATAATTTACTGGGCAAAAGAGTCCAGAACTTAAATTACTTCAATGCTTTCCAGGATGATCCTAGCACAAAGAATTTAGAGTTGTCAGGTCAGTTCTTAATGGGAAAACTCATATCACAAAATGATCTTTATTCAGTAAGAGCAAGAATAGGATTGATCAACATGTTTTTCACCATCCTCTTCTATGTCCATTGAAATCATTAAATATATCAACGTATTTAGTAAATTGATTAGGAGGATTTTGTCAAAACTTTCAGAGTTTTTCTCTCTCTGCTATATATGTTAGGCACCTAAGTTGCAACTATCTCCACAGAGGTTATGTTAGGTTTGGGATTTAAATAGAGCAGTGATATCTTTGAACTATGTTTGTGCTCCTGCCCCTACAGCTTGGGGGGAAAAAAGCCAGTGTAGGAGAGAAATCACTTCTTTGAAAAAATTTGGAAAGAGGAGTTAAAAAACTTCCTGTCTATGGCATTCCACCTGGGCTGAATTGGGAGCTTTTAATAACAATAATGCCCACTGCTTATGCCTGGACAACTGTGTAGCTAAGGAAAAGGTAATGCTAGGGCACATTCATTCTATTTTCACTAGTGTCTTCAGTTTCACCATCTACTAAATTGTGTCCAGTTTTAACTTACCTAATGAGGACTTTCTAAGAGCTGGGAATATTGATGAAGGTTCTTTATAAATTGGCACAGAGGACCAAAAATGACAACAGTCAATTCTGGAAGGGTTGTGGAAGGATAGTCACACTATTTGTTGGTGGGGCTATGAAATAATATAAATATTTTAGAAACCAATTTGGAATTGTGCAAATCAAGTGAATAAAATGTCAATACCCTCTGAACCAGAGACTCCATTACTGAGCGCATATCCCAAGGAAGCCATTCATAAGAAGAACCCTACATATGCAAATATATATACAGAAGCACTTTGTTATAATAGCTAAAACTTGGAAACAAAACATATCCATCAATTGAGGAATGGATAAACAAATTGTGGTACATGAATGTAATGGAATATTACTATGCTATAAGAAATGATATATGTTATGTATACAAGGAAGAGTGAAGAGAGCTATATAAGCTGATACAAAGTGACATGAGCAGAACCAAGAAAATATACATGATAACTCCAACCACGTTAAGTAGAAAGAATCACACACCAAAAAACCAAAAGGGAATGCAACAAAAGTATAAAGATCAAGCACAGCTCAAACAGGGAAAAGAGAAGGTATCCCCAAAGCACCCTTTCATAGAGGTGGGAGGTCCGTAGGTATTACAGCATCCCACATGCTTTTGAACTTTGTCGATGTATTCATCAGTTGGGCCAATCCTCCCTCCCCCTTCTTTTTCCTTATTTTTTGTCTTTAAAAAAATTCTTATTTTTTTCCTCCTATGAGATGTCTCACTAGTAGGAGAAGGGAAAGAGATACTAAGGATAACTATAATGATTTTTTTAAAAAAACAGAAGACATCAATAAAAACTTATTTTGAAATTTTAAAAGGACCAATAGAAAATGAATAAATAATAATGATTGATGATGATGGTCAATGAACAAAAAATGATTAAGCACTCAGCATGTGGCAGGCATTCTGCTAGGCTCTGGGAATAAGAGAAGAAAGGTCAAATGGGCCCTGTCCTTAAGGAGTGTACAGTCTAGTTGTACGGTGAATATACTAAAAAGCCTTATTCCTTTAAAACATTTCATTCTCAGTTGTTCTTTTGAAAATGACCTGGAGCATGGGTGGAAGGGATGGAGTTTTTAAGCACGTCACTTTAGTCACTAGAAATAAACCACGTCTTTTAACAACAAGAATCTTCCTTTTTGATGTTTTGTTTTCTAAAATGTTTGCAATTACCCAGAAGTCTTGGATAAACTTAAAGCACATGTGCCTTTTGCAGGGTGAAAGCTGTAAGAAAATCTCTGGCAGAATCCTGTAGCACTGTAAATCAGTATATATTGAACAGAAAATGTGTGCACACCCACATGTGTATGCACACCCATACACACACACACACACACACACACACACACACACACACACACACACACACCTGCAGAATTCCCAGCTGAGGATCAATTTAAAGACCACCACTGATGACCCATCAACATTTTGAAACTGAGTAGAGAGTAGAGTGAAACTGGAACAAAGAAGAGTAAAGTGGAGAGTGCTGACAGCTTTTTTTCTGTAAAGGAGTCTTGAATCAGATGGTGCCCTCCTGTTGAACATTGTCATGCGGGGGCTTTATGCTCCATAGCCAAGCACTGTGTATGGCCAAACATCTGGTAAAACCCAAGATCATAGTTCTGGATCAGACAAAAGGAAATCCATTTGGGTTTTTTTTTCTTGGTTTTTGTTTTCCCCTTACATTTTTAGTGGCCAGAGAGCCAAAGGAATATATTGTTTTCAGCAAAGTAGACATAGCTTGAACTTGCACATTATTCCTTTTGAAATTTGTGCCTCTTCTGTAAAATGGGGATAATAACAGCACCTTCCTTGAGGGTTGTTATGAGGATTAAAGGAGATCCCACGTCACAGTATTTTACCTGCCTTAAAGCACCACATACATACTAGCTGTTATGAACCTGGCTATTGACTTCTTATATTCTATTTATTTATAGGGGCAGCTAGGTGATGCAATGGATAGAGCACGGGACCTAGAATTCAGAAGACCCAATTTCAAATTTAACTACTTACTAGCTGTATGATCTTGGGCAAGTCATTTTAACTCTATCTGCCTTGGTTTTCTTCAGCTGTAAAAAGGGGATAAGAACAGTACCCAACTCCCAGGCTTGTGTGAGGATAACAATTGAAATAACAATTGTAAAGCATTTATCACACTGCCTAACGCCTGGATAGAGTTCTAAGCCTAGACTCAGAAAGACTCATCTTCAAGAGTTCAAATCTGGACACAGATACTTACTAGCTATGTGACCCTGGGCAAGTCACCTAACCCTGTTTACCTCAGTTTCCTCAACTGTAAAATGAGCCAGAGAAGGAAATGACAAACACTCCAGCATCTTTGCCAAGAAAACCCCAAATGGGGTCATAAAGAGTCAGATACAACTGAAATGACTGAAAAACAACAAAAACAATATAAGTATTAGCCATTTGCATTCATAGTATTTAAAAGCAACGTGAAAACACAGAAAAAGAGGGAACATGTTACACAATAATACCAGGGAAAATGCAATTTCCTTCTGACTCCAAGGATATGAATGGGCATTGCTATATTCTCTTCTCACTGGAAACCTGGTTTACTTCTGCCCAGCATGCCTCAAGGCTAAAAGGAATACTCTGCACTCCTTTTGCCCACTAATGCTCCATAAACAATAAATGGTGTTTGTTTAGTAACTAATCATTTCACTGAACTGAGAACTGTTCTAGGAGAACATGCTTAATTAACCCTGCAGTTTCCTGGCTAGCAAATCAGTCACAAAGTCTATGTTAAAGAGTAGATTGCTCCTGGGAACAAGACAAGTCTATCCAGGAAGGAAAATCTCAGTTAGATTCTCCAGTCTTTTTGTTAAATCTTAAAGCATTTGTTTGTTAATTTATGACATGCCTTTTCTAGCTTCTTGATGCTATTGGTTAGATTTGCTGTCAGTTAACTTCCAAATAAAAAGTTCAAATTTCATGAAAGATGAAATGAACCCCCCTAAAAAAAAATCAATGCCATCCACCATCACTATAACTACCACCTTTGCCCTCCAAATAGACCCAAACAATTCACAATTTTCCTCAGTTTTAGTTCAAAATCCTCAGTCAATCATGAAATTGTATGGTATAGTGGATAGAGAGCTGGTCTTAAAGCCAGAAAGACCTAGGTTCTAGTCCTGCCTCTGCTGTACAGTGGCTGTATGACCTGGGTCAAGTCACCGGACTTCTCAGTGTTCTAGGCAATCTCCAATTATGAACAGCAGAGAAGGGGGGGCCTGCACTGGTTAAGGGAATTTCCTTCCCTAGGAGCTTCCAGTAGCAATGAAGTCATGATCTATCTCTATAGCTCCCCTTAGTCCTTACTCTACTATAATTATGGTTGAGATCAAATAGGTGACACCAATCAGCAGGAGACACACAATTCAGGATATTAACCCTAGTCCAGCCTCGGAGAGATTTCTAGAAACCGTTATGAATCAGTCACTCCATGAAAAATTCCCAAGTACCTTCAGTTAGAGGTAGCATATATATGGTACAGGGCCTGAAATCAAGAAGACCTAGGTTCGAATTCAGACTCAGATATTTCTTTGCTGAAGAAATCATTTCAACTCTAAGACCTTCAGGTTTTCCATATGTAAAACAGGGATAATAAGACCTGTAGTACCTAACTCAAAACAATCATGAGATTGAGCTAATCTATTTAAAGGGCTCTGCAAATTTTAAAGCAGCACCATATAAATGTAATTTATGTACTATGTAACCAATGTTTTACACATCACTACGGGGGATCCAGAAATATAAGATGTAGGTAGAATGTACCCTGAGGAAGCTTGCCATCTTGTTCAGTGGATAACACCAGTACTCATTAAACAATTAGAGAACAATTGAGGAAAATGCAAAACTGCCTAGCACAGATTCTTAAATCTCATAGTTTACTCATCAAAAACATTTACCAGTCTGCCAAAAATTTTTACTAGCTCAACATGACCAATCACCAATATCAAGCTATAGATATTTCTTCTGGGTCACTCCTAACCAGTATCTATGTCAAGATACCCTTTTACCATTTCATCATCCCAAGTCAGTGATACACTAGGAGTTTCCCCATTTCTAACCTTTTCTTCTCATAGTAAGAGAGGACAATATCCATTTACTCACCTGCAGTTACCTTCATCCCCTGTATCTTCACTCATACTCAAACATACCTCACACACCCCAACTCTTAGGCCTTACATTCATAACTAACATAACAGTGCAGTGTCTCTTAGCGGGGCCAGCAAAAAGCCATTCTAGATATCAGGGATGAAATCTCTATCAGCTGAACGTTTACATGCTTCTCACCCAATGCTTCCCACTCAACAGGTAAAACTTTTCTTTCTCATCCGATAGAGTGGGTGTCCATCTGTAAACCTACCTTATTGTTCTACCCATGGGCAAAACGATTTCCCAGAATAGTTTCATTTTCATACCCAAAACCACGTGCCATGTCTCCATTCAAGTTCTAAACCAGTTTGATTCCACTGATGACTGGTATGATTTTTCAATTCTAAAATACCATCATAAAGAATACAAATGACTGAAGGTGAATTTAATAAAGGACTGCAAGGAATGAGCCCCAAACTAGCATGATTTGATTTTTTTTATCTGCCTGCTTTTAGCGAGATCACAGACACCTCTTTCCATGAAACCCCTGTGGAAACATCTGATCTAAGGACACCAACCAATGGAAGAGGATTAAAAGGCCATTGACGAGTCGTTCCTCAGCACTATACTGACCGCCACCTTTTGTATCATGCTGGAATTATTTCACAGCTATAATAAAATAAAATATTTTCAGACATAGAAGTTTTTATTGGATCAAAGAAGCAGTCATCCTTTAAGACATATAGATGATATAGATATATAGATATAGATATAGATATAAATAGAGATATAGATATATGCCCTGGATTATCAGTAGAGGAAAAAAAAAGAGTTTAATTCTCAGAATCCTCCATGGTCACACCTTCTCTAGAAAGTATAATTTCTCAATTAATTTACTTCCCTAAATTCAGGGAAGGTAGAGAAAGTTCAACAATGAATATTTTGGAAGCAAAAAAAAAGGTGTCTCATTTTGTTTTAGGTAGAGTGAAGGCCACAGAGACTAGCAGGCCAAACAGAGTAAGGGTGTCTTAAAACAAAAAAAAAAAAAAACTACCAGGAGACTGCCTGGTCTTCTGAACACCATCTCTTTCTGTTGGCCATTTGGGGAGGAGATGTATTATCATGATCTGATTCGATTTTAAAGAACTTTCCTCTTTTTTACATAGTCATGCAGCAAGAACCTTGCCATTCCACTTTAAAACTAGAGCAGGAAAATGAGGAGAGTGGAAATTAAGTTGTTTTTTTTTTCTGATTATCTTAAAAGGTAATATGGTGTAATGGATAGAGCATTTGACTTGAAGTCAGGAGCCTCATGTTCCCATTCCACTAGGATATGTCCTGAACCAGTGAATAAAATTTTTGACCACTGGAAAGGAACAGGAAATTCACATGCTAGGAGGAAAGAGCCCAAGTTCTCCAAAGCTATGAAACAGTGTTCCAGATATCCTATGAAATTACATAATCACTAAAAAGATTTCTTCCTATATATTTTACTTTTCTTTATCTTTGCACATGTTTTTCCCCTCAATAAAATTTTAGTTAATTAAGAGCAGAAACCATTTTATTGTGCCTAACACAAAGTAGGGACTTAAGAAATGCTTGTTGAATGAATGAGTGAATGAATGAATGAAGTAATGAAAGAAACAAGCACATAATAGTGCCTTTTGTCCAGACTGTGGCATGCAGTTGCATGGAGAGCCCAAAGAGCTAGCCTACAAGTATATTTCTTGGACAGATCTTGCAGATGGATAATGAACTAGTCATTGAATTAAATAGGATAGTGAATTGGGCTGCGTATGGGGAATTTTACAGTGCTCTTAATGACAGCCCTCCCCCCCCGACATGCCCATGAAACAAAAGAATTTTCATGAAGAATCAATATTCTCCCGGTGATGGTTTCACTATATAATTTCAAAGCATGAACTACCACAGTCTCTGAAGAATTAAAGTTGCAGGTCACTCAAAGGGAAACGGAGTACATAGGCTAGTGGATATTACCAATAAAGAAACTGTGTTGAAAAAGTGCTATGGTCAAAATTAGTAAACAAAAATAGTAAACAAATAAAATTAGTAAACAAAAATAGTAAACAAATAAAATTAGTAAACAAAAATCATAAACAAATAAGGTTAGTAAACAAAAACAGTGAACAAATAAAGTTAGTAAACAAAAATAGTAAAAGGAGATGGATTGGTCATACAGTCGGAGTGAAAGAAAAAACAACAACCAATACACATACTTCACTAAAAACTGCATGACGCCAAGAGATCTAAAGGAGCTGTCCTGGCCCTTTGGGGGAGCCCTCTGTGAAAGATGGGTGAAACATCATGGACCAGAGTTGCACAAGATAAGAAGATGTGGATGGGTTGCAATCTTGAAGATACAAGCACATCAATAAGATCGCAATGCCACTCCAACCTATCTTGTCCTACTCTAGTCATCAGTAGTAATACCCTGCAGCCTTCTAACGTTCCCAGTGTTTCTCTTCATCATCCTTTGGGTCACATTACATTTTGATTTTTCAGATAGTTTTCATATAGTTTTCCACACCTATAGAGTATTCACCAGAAGAATACTTCAAAGACCCACAGGCGTAGGTTCTCCCTACAGTAACACAAATATACAACCCTACGTGTCTTAGTAGATAGACACTGAAAGTTTGTTATTGTTGTTCAGTCATTTTCAGTTGCGTCTGACTCTTCATGACCCCAATTGGAGTTTTCTTGGCAAAGATAGAGTAGTTTGCCATTTCCTTCTCCAGCTCATTTTACAGATTAGTAAACTGAGGCACACAGGGTTAAGTCACTAGCCCAGGATCACACAGCTAATAAGTGTCTGAGGCCACATTCAAACTCAGGAAGATGAGTCTTTATTACTCCAAGCCTAGCACTCTATCCATTGTGCCACCTAATTGTCTTGAAAGTTACTTAGGCTGGGGTGGCAAAGTGGCACAACGAATAGAGCACTGGCCCTGGAGTCAAGAGGACCTGAGTTCAAATCTGGCCTCAGACACTTAACACAAAACTAGCCATGTGACCTTGAGCAAGTTACTTAATCCCAACTGCCCTACCTTACCCCTCTCCAAAAAGAAAAAAAAAGTTACTTGGGCCAAAAGTTAATTGATCTCTGGTCAATCTGAAGACGTACCAAACTACACTTAACTAAGCTGGCTTTTTGATATTTGGAATATACTCCACCAATGAGCCTGATTTTGAATCCTTTTCATGTTGGTAGGGCCTGCTAGAGTTCATGCTCTCCTGGCATGCCCTCCAAGAAACTATAATGACTTCCCTTCTATAACGTAACTCATTCTCATGAAGATTTTAGAGAGATGAGAAAGTGGGCATGTGAGTTGGCAGTAATAGATGTTCTCATGATCACCTTATTAAAAACATTACCTATAATTTTTTTAAAAATCATATGGTATCTTTCTCCCCCACTGAACATTTTGAAAATCAATCTCTCAATTCTTTCAAAATATAATTTTGTCTCTGGCAGAGACATATTCGAAGTTTACTTGGTCCTTGTACCATTGTACTTCCTGACTTCATTTTCTTAAGTGCAACTTCAATTTAATACGACATATCATGGAGTGATGTTAGTTCATATGTGTCATTGTCAAAGATGATGAAAATAGAAAACTAAGTTACTAAAAAGCACTGATGGATTTGGCCCTTTTTTGGCCCCCCAAGTTTCATCTATAAATGCCACTGGGATGAACTAAGTTACTTAAGTTAAATCATGTCTCCAGATTCACGTTCCCCCCTCTACCATTCTTCAAGTGTTTTATGAGGTGAAACTGCTCATATTCTTCTACCATCCTCTGTAACAAATGGGTTTACATTCTAAATTACTATTACCCTTGGCTCCCATGTCACTCTGCTCAGCAAGGAGATTATACCGATTAATATCTAAGTCAGTTTCTGGGTTTTGAGGCATTCTCATTATGGTAATGACACTGATAAAACTTACTTAAAAAGGGTGTGATGTAATGTAATGAGCAGAATCACTGTCCTTTCTTTTATCTGTTTCCCATTTTAGGACATCAGTACTAGGTGGGAATGAATCAGATTTTTCCTTTATTCTCTTGTCATTGCTCAGTTGCATCTGACTCTCCATGATCCCATGAACCACGCTGTCCGTGGAGTTTTCTTCGCAAAAACACTAGAGTGGTTTGCCGTTACCCTCTCCAGTGGATTAAGGCAAACAGAGATTAAGTGACTTGCCCAGAGTCACACAGTTAGTAAGTGTTTGAGACTGAATTTGAACTCAGGACCTGATTCCAGGCCCAGCATTTTAGCCACTGAGTCACTAGGCTACCTCCTCTACTGGTATTAATTTTTTACCTTTGTTCTAACAATTCTGTCTGACCCACACAGACAGAAGGAAGGAAGGCAAAAAGCAGACAGCCCCAGTGGAGCAGTGTCTGAGAGGATATAGGTAGCATGAAGGCAGTCAGGATTTGTTGTGTCCAAACTCTAGGACTGGATACAGTGCTCTTTAACCGTCTGACTCTCCCAGACTTATCTGGATGGCTTCTCAGCCTTGCTTCATTTTTTCCACCATAGCTCTATACTCTACATCCCCAGCCTTCTGATACCTACACCCCAGCATGCGATGAAAACTTAGGGCAAAGATTATGCTTAATAGGCCATCTCTCTGACGTTCAGAGGCTTTCATTTATATTTTTACTTCCAAGGTTAAAAGAATGGCTACATGACGTTGCATTTTCATAGTTCCTTCTTCCTACTTAGCCTTAATTACTGGATGGGTGTTGTCAAACTGAGACCTGAAAAAGAACTTAACTTAAAAAAGCCAAAGTCTCCCGCTGCATCTGAGGCCATCTCCAGTCACCCTGATATATATTTTACCACTAGACTCAGATGGCTCCGGAGGAGAAAGTGAGGCTGGTGACTTTGCACAGCCCTGCCTCACTTAAATCCAATTTACTTGCAAGTCATGGAATCACCTTCCTGGTGCCATGGTCCTCTTTGAGAAGGTAAGACAAACAACAACAACTCCTCATTGTAGGGTGAGGGTTTTCTTAACCCTTTTTGTCTCATGTACTCACTCCTTTAGCAAAATCTGGTAAAGTCTATTTGGTAACAAAAAAAAAACTTCTTCTGGATATGTTTTTAAACACAGGATTACAAACAGAAATTATTTTTTAAAATGTTCCCGGACACCATGCTGCAAGCCCCTTTTCTTGGGCATTTTTCTCTATTTCTTCTAGAATCTATTGATTCCCATATACGAAATAAATATAAATTTATTTTATGTTTTTAAAAAAGTACATAAACTACTAAAGAAGGAGAATCACACAAGTCACAAGCTTTTTCGGGAAGAAAATAACCTATATAGCTAACACTATGTGTGGTATAGTAAAAAGGATGCTGGCTCTGAAGTCAGAGGACCTGGGTTCAAATCCTGCCTCTGCACATTTATCTTCTTTGTAACCTTGGGGAGATCATGTCAGGTTTCAGATTCCTAATCTGTGTAAAAAAAAGGGGTTGAGCTACATGGCTTAGAGGTACCTTCTAGAGTAATATCCATGACCCTATATTCTAGGTCTTAATCTATGATCCTTCATTATGATGCTTCAATGGACCTGTGCCACTGAAGGGATGGCAGCTTTTAAAGTCAACCAGAATTTGCTTTTCTCTCCAGCCTGTAAATGTTGCTTCTAAATCACTTCCCAAACATTTCTAATACAATAAGCTTTTGCTTTAGATTGAAACTTTGGTGATTTTACTTCTGGGACTTTGAATGGGGATGCCAGGAAGTAGGAAAGCTACAGCTCTCTGCCTGGAAATCTACAACGAAGTACAATAATGCCATCTAGTGCCAGTGCCAGGGATGGCACCTCTGCAGCTCATGGCATTTTGCTGCAGATGAGATCAAACTTCTACGACAAGGAATCCTTTTAGTCACAATGAAAATGTGATCCTAACTGATCCACAGTCACATTGCATTAAGATAGCCTCCCAAGCTTCCTTAGTAATATAATTAACCTTTCTCCTGTATCATAAAGAACTAAAGACCAAAATGCCTAAGGAGGTTTGACCTATTCAGTTTTATTTTTTTTTAAATAACCTTAATAACAATACTGAAATTAGTTTTAATGCTTCCAAGATCCAGACACTCAGTTCATCTATTTGTCCAGTTGGTGCGCATGTATGACTTACTTTCACCGTGATTATAACAGGGTAACCTGGGAGGACATCTTTAACTTGTGATCAGCAATTTCCTCTTATGCTGGTTTATAATAATAGGTCACAAGGCAGGCTATATTCCAAAGAGAGGAAAAGAAAAACATTAATTAGGAAAAGACCTACAACAATTTGCTGCAAAGGCATTAACCTAATTTTGGTGTATTGCGCAGCAGTTATGGAGCATGAAGGCACTAATCTACTGCAATAGATTTTTTAAATCTCTGGGTCTCATTCTTTTTTCAAGACTACCAGCTATTTAAAGCTTGACTGCCTCTTTGTAAACAAACGGAAAGCTTAGAAGACATTAAAGTCTGGGTGGTTTCCAGCTTCGTTCCTTATACAGTAATCTAATTTTTTCAGCACCACTGACCTGGCCACCGAGCCCAGCTAGAGTGTTTCACCCTTTAATTAGAAAGGCCAACAGGAGCTTGGGGCAATACAACTTAGCTGAAAATTAGGGTGCTGCTCAGTATGTCAAAAGTGAAATAAGCATAGGTTCCCATGCCCAAAGCCTGTACTGGTCAAATTACCCAATAGTGACATTGGGGAAGAATTACAGAATTTCAGAGTTCGAGGGCACTTGAGAGGGCATTTGATCTGATCTCTATTGGAAGAGATAACTCTTTGACAACATCCCCAACAAGATCATCCAGCATTCAAAGGTTCGTAGAGCTAGACCTAAAAATGGATTTCAGAAGTCATCTAATCCAATTCCTTCTGTTCTAGTAACAATGAAACTGCAGCCAAGGCAAGTTAAGTGATCCGAGTACAACCACACAGGTGGAAAGCACCAGAAGTGACATAATTTCCAAGAAAGCCTATTCCATTCTGGGATAGGTCCACTTGTTATGAAGCTGTTCTTTGTATTGAGTCAAAAATTACCATCCCTGCAACTTCTCTGCATTTATCCCAGTACTGCTCTCACTTTTAGAGATAGGCAGGGTCATATGACTAGAAAGTTTAGAACCAGAAGTAATACAAGATTATCTAGCCCATATCTCTTATTACTAAGACACAGAGGTGAAATGTCTTGGTCAAAATCACATAACAAAGAAGATGAAATTTAAGATAAATGCCAAGTTCTAAACTAGGGTTCAAAAATTATATTTGTTTTCATTGGGGGGGGGGCGGGATTGGAGAAACAAACCTAGACAACAATTCATGAACAAAAAAAAAATACCTGATGCATATAGTAGATTAAATACAAATTCATTTTGAGACAATTGACATGGAAGTCAGATTCTACACTATTATCAACAAAAAAAAATGTCCAAAATAAAGAATATGATGGTACTTCTATATGGTGCTGAAGGCCAAATTTTAGGAAGGTTAATGATTACCTGAGCTGTGACCAAAGGAGGCTGATCAAGATAGTGAGGAAACTAGAGACCCATTGACATTCATGAATTGGCTAAAGGAACTAAGGAAAAGATAAAACTTGGGGAAGACATTTGGTAGCTGTCTTCAAGTATCTGAAACCCTGCTATATGGAAAAAGGGGTCTGCTTAGTCTTGGGCACTAGTAGAAGCAATGAGGTGAAGTTACAAAGAGGAAGACTTAGGTATGATAGAAGGGATAATGTGGGGCAACTAGTATGGTAGCTATGGTGCTTTGCTTGGAGTCAGGAAGACTCTTCCTCCTGAATTCAAATCTGGCCTAGCTGTGTGACCCTGGGCAAGTCACTTAACCCAATTTGTCTCAGTTTCCTCATCTATAAAATGAGCTAGGGAAGGAAATGGCAAACCACTCTAGTATCTTTGCCAAGAATATCCCAAATGGGGTCATGAAGAGTCAGACAGGACTGAAACAACTGAACAATAGTAAGGGACAATTTGCTAACAATGGGATCTATCTAAAAGTAGAATAAGCTGTAGATAGTAGGCTTCCCGTCAATACAGGCCTTCAGGCAGAGGTTAGGTTGTCCAATCTCTGACCATGTCTCAGAGAAGCTGTACAGAGAATACCAGCATAGGAAGAAAGGTTGGACTAAATCTTCAAAACCATTTTTACAATTCACCTGAAGAACCTGAGGAGAGAAATAACACACAAGGTGGGTGATTTGGCTAAAATTCACTTTAAAGCATACTTTACTGCTAAGCAGGTTAATGACATCATCAACATGAGCATTCCTCCATAGATGCAAAATGCAACCTATCCATGCCAGACCATTCTGTGGAATTCTCACCCATGCCTTCCCAAAAGTTCACTAAAGAGATTACACCTAACATGGCAGAGGCTTTCCTCACTATCTCATTATATCTCCTTCCTTTCCTCCTTAACATCTCTAGAGAAACAATGGACCTCTATGGTCATCTACCTCTCCTCCCTTGCATCTCAGCCATCTCAGCCAGTTTTTCACAACTGCTTTATAACATCTTTCCTACCAATTTTAGGGGTTCCTTGTTAGTTATATAATATTGCCTGCTCATACCCACCATGTGTTTTTCCATTGCTCTCTATGTGATATTCATCACACAATCTTACTTCTGAATAGCAAGATTAATATGAAATTCCAATAACATCATTTGTCCTCTTCAAAAATACATCCAGCCCAACAACTCACTTTTTAGCAATGCAGGAGTTCTAGAAGTCAGACAACCTTCTCCTTGTCTTCACCTATGACAAATTGGGATGAGGGCAGGATAGCACTTAAATATGAGACAATTGCTGGCATAAGATAAATAAAATCTTTAAAAGAATTAAATAATAATTAACATGAGTCTGAAATTAGAGTTTTCAATGAATCTAGAATTAGAAAACACAATTGATAGATTACAGAAAAATTGAATCCATGATTAGAGAATCTCTCTAAAAAAGTGATTAACAGTTTGGCACACAAAAACATTGAAGTAAATGAAAATTTGGCAGAAGAAAAGCAAAAGGCAGCAAGGTTAAAGGAACACTTCCATACAAGCCCAAATGAATGACTTTGAAGTTAAGATTCACAAAAATTTTAAAGATCACAGGTCTCTCAGAAGAACTGGACAATTAAAAAAACTGAATACCATAACGCAGGAAATCAATCATAAAAGAAAAAATGCTCAGAACTTCTGAATAAATAACAAAGCATCACTGCCAAGGGAAGGATTCAAACTCAGGACTTCTAGACTCCAAGTCCAGAACTTTACCCACTGAATCATTTTGCTTCCTAAATTCCGATGCCCTTTCACAAAATATCACATTTGATACTATATTCACACCTGGGAAAGTTGGGTAGTATAATTATTATTTTCTGAAATTTCCACTTAGCAAAATTGAGGCTTAGACAGGCTAGGTGGTTTGCTCATTATCACACAGCTTGTAAATAGCAAAACTAGAATTAAAACTCTGAGTCAAGTATTGCTTCTATTAAAACACACTCCTTGAAGAATAAAACCACCACTCAATGGAATTCGAGCAGTCACCTCATGGTAACATGAGACCCGATTCCCTACCCCCAATCACCTGGATCTCTTCTCTGAGCACACACAACTTCATATAGTCCCCCCTTGGTGGTTCCAGTATTTCCCGTCCAGTGATGTTAAAAGTCCTGTGTGTCTGCCCGGTTAGGTCAGGATATGCTAAATATCATCTTTCTCGGAAAGCAATACAGACACTTTCATGTCTGCTGGGAATACTATAGCTTCCTGACCTTTTCTCTTGCAGTTCTGATGTTTTTGTTATGTATTTCTGAGAGCCATTTCGTGAGCAGAGAAGAGGTCAGGGCAACACAGGTGGCCTGGGTCACAAGACTTGGCCTCTCCCAAATGGAGTCTTAGGACCCAAATACTGTATTTGTACTGCAGCCATGAAGCCTGGGAGACAAACTTACTTTTCAATTTTGTTTATTTATCCACCAAACATCTGCACCAAGTCCAATAACAGAAGGGATTCATGTGGTACAAAATGTATTCTGGGGCAATGTAAGGTGTTGAGGAGTGATAAGGACGTGGGAAACATAAGAGCCTAAACTGAGTAGGAGGAAATATGATTCCAAGCAGGGAGAGCAGCAGCAGCAGAGTAGGAACAGCAGTAGGAGGTGGAGCAGTAACAGCAAACCATCCCAGCAGATGTGCTGAACCAGGTTGAGGGTAACTGACAGAACTCAAACCTGTCTGTAAGTTAAGGGGATATCTATCCCGAGTGTGCTAATAGTTCTTCTGGTGGAATGACTGGATGACAATAATTTGTTTCAGTGGCCATGAACACAGTGGAAGCAGGTGCTGTGATGTGCTTAGAACCTGGTCAAGCATCACATATGTCAAGGCCATTCAGTGCATCCCAGTCATCGCCAGTTATCTTGACTTTTGTCCTGTGAGGCCGACAACTTTGTACAACTCTACCTCACTTAAATCCAATTCAAGCACAAGTCAAGACATCACCTGTGCTGTCACTGATCCTCTTCCAGAAAGAAAGGCAAACCATAAGTATGAGGAGGAGGAGGAGGAGCAGCAGCAGCAGCAGCAGCAGCAGCAAAAAGCTTGCACTGATGTAGCACCTATGTGCCAAGCACTGTGCTAAACACTTTACAAATACTATTTCATTTGATTTTCACAACAGCCCATGGAGATAAATACCATTATTGGCACTATTTTACAGTTAAGGAAACTTAGACAGTCACTTTGATGCCCAAGTCGTAGATGTAAATGATATGAGAAAGATCTCCGTAGTCAAAGTGTCTCCCCAGCCCCTTGTCATAAGCCTAAAATTCAAACATTAGAGATCCAGAGCAACGTCTCCCTCCTCTGAATGGTTATAGTCCTTGTTGTCTCCAGCAAACTTTTGACATTTACCACACGCTGCCTAAAACTGTTAGTTATCTTTCCGTGACTGTCTGGTCTATCTTCCCATCTAGACTATAAGCTCCTTGAGGGCAGACCTCATGTCTTATGTTTCTTTGTGTCATATCAGATAGTGTTAGACTTGAAGTCAAGAAAGCCAAGGTTCAAATCCTTTTATTAGCTTTGTGATCACAGACAAGTTTCTTAATTTGTGTTACCTAAATCAGGGGTGTGGACCTTCCATGTCCTTGGGTGCAGCCTTTTGACTGAGTCTGTTTCACAGAACAAATCCTTTTATTAAGGGGACCTAAAGGGCCACGTGTGGCCTTGAGGCCGAGGTTCCCCACCCCTGAGCTAAATCATAAGGGTTTTGTGAGGAAAATATTCTATAAAACTTAAAAGTCCTAAATTTTAAAAAAGATATAATTACTACAATTCCTTACACATATAAAGGGCTCTGAGGACTTCAAATTATTGTCTTGGTTTTTTCATACTGCTCTTCTGAGTCACTTC
>CM053589.1:102544913-102572873 GCA_028646515.1 Pseudochirops corinnae
CCACAGGCTCCATGTGACCACATTCAGCCTATTAAGGGGTAGAGTATACTTTCAAATAGGGGAAGGTTCTCAGAGTCACGTAGCCACTTTAGCAAAGGGCCTAGGGGCAGGGAAGATCTTCAGATTCCCATAACAGTTTGTTAAAACAATGAATTCATCTCTGATATATTTATAGCCTTTGAGAGTCTTGCTTTTCACAGTTAAAAAGACGCAGAAGAAATTTTACCTGTCTTAAAAGGAAATCCAATTGTGAAACCTTCAGCAAACAACTAGTTCTAGGCCTGGTTATTTGGGTCCATTCACAAAGCAAAGTGGGATTTCTGCAGAAGAGTATAGACTCCCTTACTGTTTCATGCATTTCTTTGCTGCACAACTATATACTCAATCTTTAAAAGAATAAACTATGTTTTCTGATAGTTAGTATGATAGTTAATTCTTAGGTGCTAGTTTAGGCATTTTTAACTTCCAGATAAAGTGATTGATATTTGAATTGCAGTTCGAAACAACCGTATTATTTTGGCTTGCATTTATATGGAGCCGTGAATTACTTTCTCACTGGTCCATAAAGATTCAAAGAACAACCCTTTATAACTTTATTAAATATGGCATGACTTAGCCTTGCTCTTGTATTTGCCAAATTAATGACATTGTTCTGAAAAAAAA
The DNA here is from genome assembly GCA_028646515.1 of Pseudochirops corinnae. Lineage (NCBI taxonomy): Eukaryota > Metazoa > Chordata > Mammalia > Diprotodontia > Pseudocheiridae > Pseudochirops > Pseudochirops corinnae. Next base: position 102,545,577 of record CM053589.1, read on the forward strand.
AAAGGTGGGGAGAAGAAAGGCACAAATATGGACCTGGGTTCAAGGTTCCAAAGAATAACGTGTTTATACGCATACATTTATTTAATAATATCTAGAGGAATGTGTGAATTAGTTAGGAAGTTAGTATTAATGGGATCATAAGCTACAACAGGAAAGATATCATAAAGTCCACTAATATTGATTTCAGAAGATCTGAATTAAAATCTTGCTTTTGACTTATTGCCTGTGTAAATTTGGGCAAGTCACTTAATCTCCTTGAACCTCATTTTCTTTGTCTGTAAATTAAGGCATTTGGATCAGATGGCCTCTGAGGCCTCAACTCTGCCATTTACCAATTCTGTGGGTTTTTGCCAAGTCCCTTCATTTCTCTGGATATTATAATTCCTGGGCCTCAGTTTATTTATAAGTAAATGGAGGTCCGGAGACAGCGTTGCATGGCTAGCATGATAGACTTCAAGTCAAAAAGAGCTAGGTTTGAATCTCTTCCCAATACCTGCTACCTTTGTGACCATGGCAAAGCTACTCAGCCTTTCAATTTCCCTTTTTTTCTGAAATAGAAAAAATAGTAGCTATTGTACCTACTCCATAGGGTTATCGTGAGGCTCAAATTAGATAATATATGCAAAGTGCTTTACAAACCTTCAAGAGCTATAAAATGCCATCTCTTATTTTTATCTTTTCATGATTATTAAGGTCCCTCCAAACTCTAACATCCTGTGATTTTATAATGGCAGATTAAACTGAATTAGGCATGATGTAATGGACTTGATTGATTTAAAAATCACTATTGCAGTATGCCATCTGCTGGCCAGAAAAAGGATAAGATTAGAGATGATTTAAAGTATTGGGTGACTCAATGGTGAGGAGATGAGATTAATAGCTAAAAACAATACTTTCTATTGATATAGTTCAATATCCCTCATAAAAAGCTTTTAGATAAGAGAACAATATGAGGAAAGAAAGGTATGAAGATAATTACAACTGATAAAAAGAGAATGTCCTGGGCAATTATGGGAGGAAGCCCTCTTGGCTTCTGATAGCTGCCTAGTTTAATTAATTATTCTTGATGACTAAGATTAAGGTATCATGGAGTAGTTTAGTAGATAGAGAGGCCTTGCCTTTGGATCAGAAATAACTGCTTTCTGATATGTATTGACTATATTACTCTGGGCAAGTCACTTAACTGTCCAGTCTTCTAGCTATCTCTCTAAGACTAAAAGCTGAAAAACAATTACCCACTTACAAAAATGGTAGAGGGAATTCTTTCTCTGGGAGTTCCCTATACTGATGAATAACAGCTCTTGACCAAACACTCAACTAAGTGCTGAGACCAGTTGTTTCTTTATAATTGGTATCCAAGAAGCCTTACTATGGGATAGGGGAAGAATGATAAAAACATTTCAGCAAACAGATGCTTTTGAGAAGCAGTCCAAAAGAGGGTTTGAAGTCAATCTTCCCCCAAACTTTTAAGTATCATGACAGAAAGTCAGAGCTGGAGAGGGCCTTAATCATCATCTAGCCCCAGTCCTTATTTTTTATAGCGGGGGAAACAAAAACATACATAGAGGGGAAGATATGCACCCAAGGTCTCGGAGGAAGGCTCATTGAAGTTCAGCTGAAATGGAGGCTGAATTGAAGCCTACATTTGATGGACTCAGAGATAATGAAAGATAGATTCTGAAGAGATCTTAGGGACAAGTGGGGCCATTTCCCTTATTTTTATAGGGAAGGAAACAAAGAGGCCCAGAGTTGCCATCAGATTAGAGACTAGACTAGTTTTGCTTTTTCCTAGTCTGCTCTTCTTTCAGGCAAGTTGTTGAAAGATTGCTTTTTGAGACACGGTGAAGGCTCACTGTGTACAGGGCACAACTCCCTTATGATCCAGCCTAAGCAGCTGAACAGAAAGGGGTGCCTCTTACTTCTTTGTGCATACACTTTGGTTTAAGATTGCCAGTTGCAGGGAGGACAGACCAGTGGTTCTCTTCAAAGAGGAAATGGAGTCCTGAAAGAGAGACCTAGCCCAGCCTCCTTTGGGGTGGTGGGTTGGTTGAGGTGGATATGGATACCAGATTATCTACACACCCAGGATTTTGCCCACTTTTCCTCATCCTTAAGCACTGATAGGATCAGATCTGGGACTAAGCTTCCTTTTTGCACTTACATGGCTACTTCAGGTGCCACAGCCAGTCCCATCCCCAGACTTCATCATTGATACCTCATCTCTCATCTCTGTGCCTTTTCATGGGCCATCCTCCATATCTTTGACTACCTCTACCTCACGGAATCCCCCTCTTCATTTCAGTGGACCTCAGATACCATGTACTGTATGAAGCCTTTCCTGAATCTGTGCCGTCCCCAATGGATAGTGCCCATCCTCCCAAACTAATTTGTATATATTTTGCATTAATTAACTTTATATACACATTTCCTCCACCATTAGAATTGAATCTTAGTTTGAGCAAGGATTGTTCTATCTTTTGGATATTTGTTAGTCAATCAGTCAAAAAATATTTGTTAAATGCCTTCTATGTTCCAGGTACTGTGCTAAGTGCTGGGCCACCATTTTGTCACTTTTGTGTCACCTTCACCTAGTATAGCACCTGGCACATTTAGTAAGTATTTATTCGATGGAATAATTGCTTTGATTACTATCCCCTTGCCTGACAATCTTCACCAGATGGAGCGGAAGCCCAAGGCAATCTTTTCCCCATCACACATTCCTCTGATTAGCCTGTCAATAGACTCTGCCCCCACCATAGCTCTGTCCTGCCTTCTCCCTTAAAGAAGTAGAAGTGCTCTTAGTACCTGTCTACATTTCCTACCTAGGGCAAAATCCAGTAGCTATGGATTAGTTCAAGCTCTTCAGTATAGAACTGAGAACCCTCCAATAAAGACCTCCGATGCCTCATTAACATATGTAGGGTCCTCAAGAGCAATGCTAAAGGAGCACAATCTCAGGCAGGTCCTGTCAGGCTGGAAAGGCTCTGGCTAAATGCCCAGTGATGATCTTTCTTTTAAAGACAGATAGCATGTCACTAGAACGTTGACCAATAAATTTGTTGTTTTTCACTTGGTCCAAATCTTTGTGACCCCATTTAGCATTTTCTTGGCAAAGATACTGGAATGGCTTGCCATTTTCTCTTCCAGCTCATTTTCCAGATGAGGAAATGGAGGCAAAGAAGGTTAAATGACTTGCCCAGGGTCACACAGCTAATAAGTGTCTGAAGTTGGATTTGAACTCACAGAGATGAATCTTTCTTTCTCTGGGCCTGGCACTGTATCCTCCGTGTCCCCTAGCTGCCCAATAAATGGTATATTTTTTTCTGTTTGGTCCTCAGAGATTCGTTAAAATGATGGGGTTTGGGGAAGGAAGAAATGGTTATGATCTGTTTGTAGACGGAGTACAGAGTCAGTAAAATAAAGGAAGAAGAGAATCTCCAAATTTTAGCTAACTAGTCCAATTTTAGTTAGCTCACCTCCTTATTGGAGGTTATATACTAGTCCATATCTGAAAAGAAATCCTTTCTACAATATATTCCACAAACAGCTATCCAGCCTCTGCCTGAAGAAACTTGTCATTTCCTAAGGAAGTCCATTCTGCTTTAGGATAACCCTGATCTTTCAAAAGATTTTTCTGACTTCAAGCCTACATTTGTCTCTTTGCAACTTCTGTTTTTCCAATTCTGCCCTCTGGTGCAAAATAGAACAAGTCTGATCCAAGTTAACATCACCTGTGTTTGCCAAGCCCAGCTTCCCCAACCCCTTTGCCTCTTCTTCTCTGAGCTAAATGTTGCCAGTGTTTTGAACTAATCTTCACATGGCATGGACCCAAGGTACTTCACTATCCTTTCTGTCTGAAATTATCCGTTTTGATTTTGGGAGGTTTTTTCAGTGGTACATGAGCAGTGAGTATCCTACTTCAACAAACTCATTGTATAATTTACCTACATAGATAGATTATAACAATTTACCTACATAGATAGATTATAATGATAGGTTTTGTGACATTTCTCTCGTAGTTATTCCCCCTCAAATTATTGCCTGATGATGTAAATAGGACCTTTGCATGACATAACTTGGCGGAAAGATTACAGGAATCAGGACTTCTCATTTCCAATCCTAACTCTGACATTTAGAGGCTATGTGACCTTGGATAATCATTTAATCTCTCTGCATCTCAATTTCCTTATTTAAAAAAATGGAGATCATACTTTACTTTTGTGATGTAAGCACTTCTTAAATCTTGGAAGGCTTTTTAATTGGGTTTTTCTTATTACTGTTATTGTTACTCAAAGTCTCAGCCTTAGTTTCCTCATGTTTAAAATTGGGATACTTTCATTGACAACCTCATGGAATTGTTGTGAGGAAAACATTTTGTAAAATTAAAGAATAATGAGATGAATTATTATTATTAATAGCAACTATTATAAAATATTAAAAAATAGCTTCCGTGTTCCCTCAGTGAAGGAATTTCTTTTGAAATAATTTTTCTAATGAATGCTTTCTAGTTTTGTTACGAAGTTTGAAAAATGAATGCCTCTTGAAACAGCACTAAGTTGGAATCCAGGGATAATTCAAGCCATCTTTGTGAACTCAAAAATAGCTTATTTAATATCTACATAATTAGTAACAATATGTCAATGAATGAATGAATGAAAAAGCATTTATTAAGTGCTTAATATGTGGCAAATGCTGTGTTAAGCATTAGAGATACAAATACAAAAGAGACCCAGCCTATGACTTCAGGGAGTTTGCATTCTTATAGGGAAAGGCAGCACATGTGGGGAGGGGAAGGCCAGGGAGGAATATTTTAATTCCCAGTGAGACAGGGATGGTGAGTGGAACCATAGGGAAGAAGGCAAAAGACTGACATACTCTTTTCAGGACCAGAGACAGAGTTGATTTGATTATAGTTTCAGAACCAGATTTGATTTTGGGGAGTGGAGGAGAGAGCTAAGTCCTCTGATTTCTGGTCTGGGTGGCAGGGTGGCTGGAGAAGAGATGGCCAGGGAATAAGGCAAAACATGACTGGAATAAGGTCTACATGAAGTGGGTGACTGGTGCCATCACCAATCCAGCCAGCATGGCAGTTGGCAAGGAGATGACTGGAGGTAGTGGAAACGATGTGGTATGATGGAAAGAGCACCGACTGGACCAGGAGCCAGGACACCTGGATTCTAGTCTTGGTCATACCACTGACTAGCTGACCTTAAGCAAATTATTTAACTTTTTTGGGACTTAGTTTCCATCTCTATAAAAATAGGGATTGAGAATGGTTTCTCTTTTAAGTCTTTTCTAATTCTGTTCTGACATTTTTCCATAGTGGGTTGGTTCTATCGTTTAAAAACTACATATTTCTTTAAAAAAAAATTTTTTTTTTACTTAACCCCAATGGCCCTGCCTTCCCCCTCCAAAAAGCAAAAAAAAATTTAAAAAATATATTTTATTTTTCCCAATTGCATGCTCATAAATCTGCATATTTCTTACCATGGTTAGGTACTTCTTCCACCATTCTGTCATTGTCACTACTGATATAGGAGGTTTGCACAGGACTAAGGGCTACTTTGTATTTTTCCATTTTTCCATGGGTTTCCATGACGCAAATTTTTATCACTTAGGGACTGGCCTAACTTCTTGGCACTCAATGAGACTATTCGTCAGAAAGTAGACACAGTATGTCACTGGAACTGAACTCAAAGCCTTTCCAGTGTGGTAAAATCCGTTAGAGATAGCTTTTCTTGGATTATCTTTGAGAGCCAGAGTTAATTTCATAACAGGATGAGGTACTGGAAGAGGGAATTCATGAATTATTCTCTTGATCATGTAATGTAGCACCAAAAGATCTAGAGAAGGGCTTCCGCATGCTGTGGTGAGCCTCCTATGAGGGCTTTATGGGAGGATAAGGACAGAAAGGGAAGGTGTGGGTGTATTGGAACTTACTCTATTGGAAGCTATCTCCCTACTGACAAAATTTCAGATGCATTAAAGTTACTTGTCCAGTTAGAGTTAGAATGCAGCACTGTTTGCTAGCTTTTCTGGCTCTCTCCTCTTAGTTACAATTCCATTTTCTTCTACCTGACTTGCAAATGATGAAATCCTTATTGCCTTAATGATTCTAAGAATAAAACTAAACTTATTTTCTTACCCATCATGACCCATAAGGGCTTAGGGCATTAGACAGGAATCACTTCTGCTCTTTGACCAGGAACCACAGAATATCACCAGACAGATGCTCTTTGCAGTCTACTGTACTCTGTGTTATATGGCCTTACCTGCAATTGTCTTCCATATTATCAGTAATGAAAGAAAAAATATTTGAAATATAAAAATCAGTTAATGTAAGCCAGAGTGTAACTTCTGTCAGAAAGATGTTTCACCAGAGATAGGTTAGTTTTTTCACCCTGTGAGTTGGAAAATTGCAGCTCTGGGTAAGGTCAGGGGAGGCGGGTCATAAACTTTCTTTGTGAGCAATTGAGTATGAAACAAAATCCGATTTACTCAGATATGGGTAATGCTTCTTCAACTAGAAGCCTCCTTCCTTGGATGAGTAGTAAATAATTTAATGTCCTAGAGTAAAAAAGGTATGAAAAATTTAAAAGCTACAAATACTATGTACGAATATACACAAGTGTACATGTGCTCATCCATTGGCATTCATATATCCATTTAAGTATTTCTTGATTATGCAAACACCATACAATAATGTTCGAATGCAATCTCCATATTTCTGGGGGAGCCCAGTTTTGTACATACAGGCTCATGAATTAGTTCTGCATGGCTATTTGCTGATAGGATGTATGGATATATGTTCACCTTTGTTTTCTATATCATTTTAATCATTGTATATTGACTTGATTTGGAGGGAACATACCAAATTCTTTGTAGAATTTCCCTACCATTTTGTCATTAGTTACTATTGTTTGTGCATAGGCTGTAATTATTTTCATGGTGCATATAATTTTCATTAGCATTGTAATAACAATGACCAAATATCTCATGAAATTATGTTTCTTGTAGTCTCTGGACATAGGATTAAATCCACTCCACTAACTCCTTTCTTTTCCTGTCCAAGAAGCATCCATGAACCATTCTTCCATTTAATTTCAATTTCTATCATTCTTCCATTTCTGTTTATAGCATGAATGGTAAGATTAACATGCTTTGATGGCTTTAGCAATATGTTCATTCATTGGTAACTGGATAAAGATATCACATTTAGAACAGCAACAGTCAATTGAAGTTTGTTGATAGTCTATAGGCTTATCATTGTCTTTGTGATTGGTGACCAATTGTGATTGTGATTGTTACCAAAATCTGTGATTGTTAACATCTTTTACCTTCTTTCTGCTTTCCTTCCCCTTTGCCATCACCATTGCAGAAGTGAACTGACCATACAGGACTAAAGGTAGTATAAAATTTTATCTTTGTCTTTTGGATTGCTCTGGTTAAACAAACAGATGGACAAACATCACCAGGTAGGTAGACCATTGGTGCTTCTCTGTATTAGGTTGTCCCCAGAAAACAGGTTTAGCCTCAAATTGATAATTTATGAAATTATGAAATTGGGACTAGCATTACCAGTCACTGGGAGAGACCCATGATTGGCAGTGGGACGCTTTTATTAAATGCAATGGATATGGAAGCAAAAAGCACAGATGGATAAACAGTGGTACAAAGGCAGATGGTGGCATGGGAATGGGAGATGATGGAATGGTGAAGTAAGGCAGGCAATGTGTGGAGGGGGAGAGGTAGAGAGTATAATTTATGTAATCATGGATTAGAGTTGGCAGCAAGAGGTAGAGCAGGAGTTTGAGGTCTTGTTTTTAGAGGGTTTTTTTTTGGGGGGGGGGTGAAACAAACTCCTATCATGCCACATTGGGGTTAGTACATGAACATAGCCAAACCATCTCAAAGTTATCTGTAAAACTTCAAAGTTGTCATCTCAAAGTTTTTGACTTTTTTATGTTCTGCTGGTCTAGAGCTATTGAGGTCTGTATTTTATCTGGAATTTGCTATCATAGGTCCAGGACTTTGACAAGCAGAACTTAGATGGCTTCCTCTGATATGGCATATATCACCAGGATGTGAATTCTAGTTCATATATGATACAGTTTGTAAATTATGCTCCTTTGATCTTTGGGACTGTTTGCACATGCATTCCAGGTTCCTCTTTACAATCTTATCTCCTATTACTATCCCTTTATATTGGCTGCCTATAAACTTACTTCCTATACTGACTAAAATGGGAGGGGGAAGTTATGGGGACCAGAACAAGAAAGGAATTTAACACAACCATTGTTGGGGCCACACTCAAAACCTTTCCTGCAGATAGAACCTATCAGAGCTTATACTCTGCTGACATAGCTTTCAAGAAACCGGGGGTACCTGCAATTCATGATGGTTTATTAGGAAAAAGAATAAAAGGCTGATAGTATAAGTCAATGCTTTTTCCACCCCTCCAGCCGTCCCTCCCACCCAAGGTGAACATTTAGGAGAATATGTGCATGCTTACATAAGATGGTCAGGTGAGGATGGGTTGTGCATCACTGGTGGGAACTCTAGAATTGATGAGATCACAGATCCATTGAATACTGAGTATCACTTTATTAGTTCATAAATTCATAGAATTTTAAAGCCGGACAGGGCCTTTGAGATTACTGAAGGGAAGCCAAGAAATAGAGCGATTAAATGACTTTTCCTGAGTTATATAGCTAGTTAATTGGTAGTTGTACTATGCTGTGATATAATGTATGTAAAGAGCTTTGTAAGTCATAAAGTGTTATATAAATGCTAGCTATCATCATTACTAAATTCAATTCAATGCAATAAGCATTTATTAAGCACCCTGTATATACAAGGCTCTGTGCTAAGTGCTAGGGGTACAAAGACAAAAAAGGAAACACTATTTGGTCTCATGGAGTTTATAATATACTAAGGGCATAAAAACTGTACTCAAAGAAATAATCCAGAGAATTTCAAGAGAGAGAACATTGACAACTCAAAAGAATTATAGGACCTTCTGAAGGGGAGTAGCAATCGTGTTTGGAAGAAGCTAAAGACTATACAACACTGAAGGGAGGGAGACTGTATCCCAAATATGAGGATACCAAGGGATAGAAGCAGGAGGTAAAATGTGTCATATGAGGGACAGTTATCTACCATTTTGTCTAGAATGGAGAGTGTGGGAAGGTGAGTAACATGCATGAGATTGGAAAGGTGCCTCCTCTCCAGACTATGGAGACCTTTAAATGCCAGGCTAAGAATTTTTTATTTTCTCCTAGAGCCAAGAGGGAGCTAATTGAAGATTTTTGAGAGACAGAGTGATGTGATCAGATCTAAGAATATCTATTTGGCATCTGACTAGAGGATGAATAAGAAAGAGAAAGGGTTAGAAGCATGAAGACCAGTTAGGAAGATACAGTAATGGCCTACCTACGAGGTGATAGGGTCTGAATTATAGTAGAGGTTGTATGAATAAGGAGGAGAAGAATGCAAGAGATGCTGGGAGTTGAAATTGACATAACTTGGCAATTGATTAGATATGGGCTGGAGTTATGAGGGAAAAAGGACAAAATAATAAGTTGATATAAGTTGGAGACTATGTCCAAAACTTTAGTTTAAGCTCCTAAAGTTTGTATTTCCTAAAATATCTTTTAACTGATTTAAATAGGAATGGCTATCTGTTAAAAACAATCCACTGGATGGGGAAATCTTATTCTGTATCTGGCTCCATTGTTTCTGTGAAGTGAGAGAAGTGATCTTGATGATCTGTATGTACTGTGGAAACATCATTGTAACATACTCCTATCTTCTTCATAGAGAATTGGGGAGGTTTAAGATTCTGTGTGAAAAACCACTGGACTTTGTTTTTAAATGGGCTTCACATACTTTCATTAGCCTAATCTCTACTTCAAGAATTGGTGGCTTCTCACAGATGTAAGCAGTTCCTACATTGTCACAGCTCTTCCATGGTTGGGAAAATAACTTTTTAGAACTGCTGTGACCAAAAATTCTATATCCCCTCGTGGCCAATGTAGTGATGTTGTTTAGTAATTTTTCAGTAGTGTTGGGCTCTTACTTACCCTTTTTGGAGTTTTCTTGGAAAAGATACTGGATCGGTTCATCATTTCCTTCTCCTGCTCATTTTATAGATGGAGAAAGTGAGGCAAACAGGGTTAAGGGACTTGCCCAGGGTCACATAGTTAATATGTGTCTGAGGCTAGATTTGAACTCAGGAAGATGAGTCTTCCTAACTCCAGGCCTAGCCCTCTATCCACTGAGCCGCCTAGCTCCCAAAGGTAGTAATGCTTCTCTCCTAATTTCAATTGGCTGTTCCTAAAATGACAAATAATACAAACCCAACATGATTATATGATGACTGTTCTTTCCAGTATTTTTTCTTTTCCTTTTGCAATAAGTTGGAATGGAATATTTGAAGGCAGCTTGAAGAATGGGAAGAGATCTTAAGACCTTTTAGTCTAACACCCTTAATAGGAGAGAGAAAAAACTAGATGAGGCCCACAAAAGTTGTGACTTGTCCATGGTTACCTAGGTAGGAACACTCTGGCACAGTAAAAAGCATGCTAACTTTAGAGTCAGAAGATTCATCTTTGAATCCTAATAATGCCATTTATTATCTGTGTGATGTTGAGAAAGTCCTCTCATCTCTCTGGACCTTAATTTCCCCATTTACAAAATGACATGTTTGGATTAAATGACCTCTGAGGTATAATTGGCCACTTAATATCCATGTGACCTTGGATAAATCACTTCACCTGTTTTGAACTCAGTGTCCTTATCTCCATAGTGAAGTGTTTGACCCAGGGGAGCTCTAAGGTAACTTCACAATCTAGATCTGTTGTTCCATAATTCCTTGTGACATCAACTTTTGGGAGGGTAGTGGTTTTTGGAGCTATGAGCCTGTTGCTGATTCAAAGAAAGAAATTTTTTGTAATGACTCCTTTTCCCTATTAGCGTAATTGGGATCATCAGAAAGGCAATGTTTGGGGTCACTAGAATATAAACCCCATGAGGACAGGGAGTGTGGCAACGCAACTTTTTACTTGTCAGTTAGCATCCTGTAGTAAAAAAAAGTAGCTACTTGATAAATAATGAGTTGAAATAATAAAGGCTTTCCTCAGTTATTAAAATGTGAGCCAAGCTGTTGATCTATAAATCTCATGAGCTCCTCAACACACACACACACACACACACACACACACACACACACACACACACACGCACTCCTTCTCCCTTCCTTCCTCCTCCTCTTCTCTCTCATTTTCTCTTTTTTTCTCTTACATATATACATATATAAAATAAAAAATGTATATCATTCTATCTATTCCCATCTCTCTGTCACATACATGTACAAAGGAAATCTGTTAGTTAAAGTAGTAAGATAACTACAGAATCAAACATTAACAATCCTTACTAATGAAACCAATCCAACCTCTTTGAATGTCAAGGAGAGGCAGTGAAGCAAAGTGGAAGGATGGCCTGTCTTGGTATCAAGAAAAATTGACTTCATGTGTGACTCTGACACATCCTGCCTGTACCTCAGCTATCTCAGTGCCCCAGGAAATTCTCTGATACTACAAAGCACCAAACTGCCTCCCTCTATACTGATATTTTAAATTTTTCTAGGGTATTTTACTTTCCAAAATGCTTATTCTTTCCCATTATCTTACTTGATCCTTAAAAGAGAGGGAAATGTTTTGTTTTGTTCCATAAATTAAAAATAAAATTAAAAAAGGGAGATGAGATTCTTCCCATTTTATAAATGAGAGAATTGAGGCACACACTAACCCAAATAGCTTTTAATTTCTTGTATCTATGAATCTGTGGAGTTTTGGGCCTAGAATTTACCTTTATCCTGTCTAATTCTCTTCTTCCAGCCTCTTCTTCCTCAGCAGCTTCTGCCAGTAGCAGCAGCCCCTGGGAATTTCTACCTCAGCTCTTTCAGTGGCTTTAAGCACTCAGAGCCCGTTTTTCTTTTGCATTGTTCTTTTATAGCTCTGTACAGCCTGCTGACCTCTGGGCTGCCACAGGCATTGATAACTCAAGTGTGAGCCAAATGACTGGCAATCACTAAAATGGATTTTTGGATAAAATGGATTACAGGCGTCATCCGGGTAATCATTCTTCCCTGGCCTCTTTCGGGTTTCTTAGGTGAGCATCTAGCTGCCTAGGCAGGACAAGGCTGATTTTGCTGCTTTCCCAAGTTCCCCTGGACATTCTACCTCCTCTTTTTCCTTTTTGCCTCTGAACTTTGCCTAATGGAAAACATTTCGCCCTCCTCTCCCTAATTTACGCGGCATTCTCCACTCACACTTTGGCACCTATGAGTAATTTCACTATTGAAAAAGCAATTCCTTCCCATATAGAGTGAATACAGTAACTTTCTCCTTTCTTCCCCCAACTTTTCAGATGATTTGAAGAATATTCAAGCCTGCTCTTGCCTTGGGGACGCTAGTGTCTGCATGACAGCACTGGCTGGGGTGACACTGTTATCTGTGTTGTATTTCTGTCTCCAGCAAATCTTGGCCAAGGCATGTAGTTACTGTCCTTATGGGCCCTGTGAGTTGAAATGGAGTTATCCTTATGGACTCTTTAAGCCACCCATAATTTAGGGGCTGCTACAATTTCTTGATGAGAATGAAAATGAGAGGAAACATGGTTTAGTGAATAGTGGGTTGGACTTGCGGTAGGGAAGACCTGGATTCGAATCCTATCCTGGACATTTATTACCTGTGTAGCAGTAGGTAAGTTATTTAACTTTTAACTTTTCTTAACTTTTCTTATTTAACTTTTATTAGCTTTTTAAATTTCAGCTTTTTAACTTTTCTTACTCTCACCTTCCTCATTTGTAAATAAAGGGAATCTGCTCTAGCTCTTAATCTCATGGCACAATTCAGGGATTCTTAACCATTTTTGTATCATGGACTCTTTCAACTCTAGTTAAAGTCTGACTAACTAGTTAGTTGAGTGAAACCATTGATGCCTCAGAATAATATTCTAAATATATATATGATCTCTTCAGCTTCCATGGATTTACTGACCACATCCATGCAAATAACTCTCAAATCGATTCATATAACTGTTCATTTCTCTCCCATCTTCTAGTCTAGTTCTAGGTTAGGCTTGAACCCTTTCTGGATACTGCCATCCTCCTAGTTACCCAGGCTTGCAACCCACGTGTTATTATCAATACCTCACTCTCATTCTCAATATCCAATTGGTTTCCAAGTCCTGTCAATTTTGCCTTCCTAACATCTTTTGCACATGTTCCCTTCTCTCCTTTAACAATGACACCATTTTGATGTAAGTTTAATTACCTCATACCTGGAATATTGCAATAGTTTTTGGGTTGGTCTCCATTCCTCAAAGTTTTTCTTCACTTTAGTCTACCCGATTAAGCTGTCAAAGTGATCTGAAAGCCCAAGTTTAACCGTATCACCATCCCACCCCCTATCATTTTTTAGTGGCTCCTTTTTAACTTCTGTAACAAATATAAAATCTCCCATTTGGATTTCCAAGTCCTTAGGAACTCTCCTACCTTTTTAGTCTTCTTAGATGACCTCTAAAATAATGTCTAGCCTCAGTTTCCTCCTCTGTAAAAGAGGGATAATAAAAGAACCTATCTTCCAGGATTTTTGTGAGAATCAAGTGAGATAACGTATGAAAGGCACTTTGAAAACATTAAAGCAATATATAAATTCTAGACATTATTTTCCCTACTGTGGTAATTTTAAAGATTAGTTTCCATTGGGTTCCCTTGGCAAACCCTGTATTTCTGGAAAGAGTACTTCTACAATAGAGATTGAAACATATATCTGACTCTTTGTAGAAAGGTTGTGGGTACCACAAGTGTAGAATGTTCTGAATGCAGTCAGAAATGAAGTTGTTGTGTAGCTTGGTTCTGCCTAATTGTTTTTCTGTACTACAAGGGAGGAATCAAGGATGGAAGGCATGTAATATATTGGGAAGTAAATGTGATGTTAAAATACATCAATAAAATTTTTGAAAGGGGACAGAGAGAGAACTCTTAGTGCCTTGGACAACACCTGATAGTTATAGACATCAAAGCACTTCACTCAGAATAAAGATTGAGTATCCCCATTTTGCTTAATACAGAACATGATTGAGGCTAATTATAATATACTTGTACAGGTCTTTTAACTTTTTTCAGTGTCTTAACATTGTTAACATCATAGATTATTATCCTTATTTGAAATTCAAAGAAACTGAGGCAAATAAAAATTGAATGACTTGCCAAATGTCCTGGGAAGAGAAGACATGAAATTTGAACCTACAGCCTTAAATCTGTTCAGTGAATGGGGGGCCACTGAAGGAAGATGTGGCTGAGATCTTGCCCTTGCCTTATCTCCTGTTGCCTAAGCAGTAAAGTATGGCTGCAAACACGCTCCCCGATGGGACTATTTTGAGAAAAGAGAAGGCGCCCCTAACTGGGACAGCTGAGAAAGGCTGTGTCTGAACAGAAGGCGTTCCCCCCTCCTTTTCCTCCATATCTGTCACCTTGCTACCCCCCAACGTGCATACAGAGTCAGGCTGCGCAACAAACAAAGCTGTGAAGAGAGAGTTCACATAGGGGAGGTGAGGGGCCAGCCTTGTTGGGGGAGCTCCATGTAGGACGCAGCCCAGAGGAAGGAAGGGAGGCCTGTACAATAAGCAGATGGATAACAGGAGGGAATACCATGAAGCTGTGAATTAGATAGCATAAGGCCTAGGGAGGGAAAAAAAAATAAAAGACTCCTAGGAAGAAAAACCCCATTCAAAGAAAAATGCTCCATTCCAATTCTATCTTGACTCTTCTCCTAGTGAAAGAATGGGAAGGTCTTTCAACAGACATTTTTAAAGTGTCTCCTTGCAGCTGGTGTAAGCTTTGCAAGGAGAACACCAGGGAACTTGAGATAAAATATATATGCTAAAGATATTTCCATAGTGTAACTCCACTTAAAAGTGGCTAAGGGAGAAAGTAATGATCCTTAGAGCTAAATAATAAGGCTCATCAGGACAGAACATCAGACCTAGATATTTATTAGGGAATATGATTTCATTGGCATAAGGAACTCTCAGCTGAGGAAACTCCTTCACCAATGCAGGATAGTACCTGCTTTTGCGACTTAGTCTTAGAGAGTTGTCTAGAGCACTGAGAGAATTGGCCCAGGTCACAAAGCTGCTATATGTCAGAAGTGGGAATTGAACTTCATGGTATGAAAGGCAGTTTACTATATATTAGACCATGCCCCCTATCTATGGGCACATAGGCTACAAAATGACATGAGAACTGGGGAGTCCATATGAATCAGGAACTATGGATGAAGAGAGCAAGAACAGCTGCAACTTAGAGGGAAAGATACTAAACACTAATATTGTTGATTTGGTGAATGTGAACCATCCTGTCAAGAGACAAAGGGTAAATAAGAGAATGGGCAAAACAAAAAAAAAAAATCAGGAAATAGAAATTTGTGATTCAAGGACATTAGTCAAGAGTTTGACTTTGAAAGTAGAGGGCCACTGCTGAGATGGAAGGGGAAAAAGAGAATGAGTCAGGATGCAGAGAGATTTTGAATTGGAAGAGAGGGAAGTTAAAGCAACTTAGAATCATAGATTTAGATTTGGAAGAGACTGTAGGGACCACTTAATCCTGTTATTTTTTCTTATTGGTGAAGAAATGGAAGCCCAGAGAGGTTGTTATTAGCTCAAAATCACTGAGGTAGCAGGTAACAGGTTCAAGATTTGAACATCAGTTTTCTGGCTCCAGAATCATTGTTATTTCCACTATGTCATATTATTTTCACTGTATGAGCCATTGTTTTTTAAAAACAATATTTTATTTTTCCCCTATTTGCATGTAAAATTTTGAATTAGTGTCTTAATAAAATCGGAGGTCAAATTGTCTGCAAAGTGGTTTGAGTTGACAATTTGAAGGCAATATAGAACTTTTATGTAAAATACAAGAGGAAGTCAACCAGAGGAAGCTTAGCCTAGTGCCTGGTACATAGTAGAGACTTAATAAAGGCCCACTCCTTCCTCCTTAGAGAAGAAAACAAACAAACCAGAATTGCTGAGAAGCCTTGAAGAACTACCTCAAGTTAGAACACATGAAATTATAGGGGAACCAAGTCATATCCCTTTGAGATTTTCTCCTACCATGCTTGGTCAGAGATCAGAAGCAGAGAAAGGAATCTCTGAGGATTCATGAACCAGGTTTGAGGACTGGACAAGGCAGTTACAGTAGAAAAATTCAAGGGAGAAGGTTCTTTTTCAGAGAATAGGACCTCTTATTGTGAGCTCCAAATGGCACAGCCACTGCCTTTCTGAGTTCCCATCACTTCTACTTCACCTGTTTGTTCTTAATAAGCCAGAAGTTTGTAAAATAGTGGAATCCATTGTTACTTCTTCCACCTTCTCAAAATGTTTGGAATGAGAAGATGAGAGAAATGAAAAGTAAAGTGGTTATAATCAGAGAGGAAGTTAACGTTTTCATAAACTGGAAATAAAACCATTATAAGCAATTGGCCTCTCTGTCTCTACAGGGGTGGGGAACCTGAGGCCTCAAGGACAAGTGTGGCCCTCTAGGTCCTCAAGTGCAGCCCTATTCTGGGACGTTTTGATTCAGTAAAGGCACCTCACTTGAAGACCTAGAGGGTCACATGTGGCTTCAAGGCCACAGATTCCCCGCCCCTGCTCTAGAATCTGTCTTCTCCAATATATCCAACACATTCCTAGGCATGGGTCTGATGATGGCACACCCTTATGTCATCATACCTTCAGTAGCTCCCTACTGCCTGTAGGACAAAGTGCTAACTCCTCAACCTGTCATTTAAAACCAGCCACAAAGAGGCTCCAACTTAACTTTTCTAGAATGATATCATCTTAACAGTTGAACACACTTGACTTTCCAGTTATTTTATCTTAGCTGTTTCCCTAACTTGAAGTTCCATTTCCCACATGTGTACATATGCTTAGCCTGTACCTCTGATCTGTATCTCCCACCTTCTTCATTTCTCCTTTGTAGAATCTTTCACTTTGTTCCAGGCTTAGGTCAGGTGCTAACTCCCATATAAAATCTTTGCCAATTCTGCCCCCCTCCAATGATTGATAGTCTCTCTCTCTGCAAATTACTTTATATTTGCTTATTGGTATTCTTGTTATATTTCCCTGATTAAAAAGTAAATTCTAGTAGAAAGTAACTCCTTAAAGGCAGGGGATATTTAGTCTTTGAACTTCGTATTTACTGTACCTGCCATAGTACCTTGCATAGAACAGGCACCTAATACATGTTTATTGAGTTGAGTCAGGGACAGCTGGAATAGCAGAAGGTCAGAGAGGTAAAGGACTCAAGGGTACAGAGAAGCATGATGTTGAAACTATTGATTAAGCCTTGAAGGGAAGGATGCAAGGCCATAAGAGTAGTGAGTAGTCCATGAGTCATCTACTGGTTTCTGAGTCTCCAGGCCTTGTGTTAGTCTCTCTCCTGACATGAATTATCTGGGTATACTTTAAGGACCTCTCTTTTATTTGGTTTAGGTGCACACTGCAATTGATATAGTAAGAACCCTGGATTTAGGAGTCAAAGGTGCTGTGTTTGAATCTGCCCCTGCCACTCATTAACTGTGTGACTTTTCATAAGGCATTTAAACCCTCTATATCTTAGTCTCCTTATCAGGAATCAGAAAATTTGGACCAAATGACTTCCAACTTTAAGTTTATGATGCTATCATCCAGATGATACAGGTCAAGGCAGGTCAATACTCAATAATTAAGCACACTGCATCCCAGGCACTAGGCTAAGTGCTCTGAAAACAAAGAAAGGTAAATGCAAGGTACCTGCCACAAAACTCTCACATTCTAAAGGGGAGACAAATGCAAAGAGCTATGTATTTTCAAGGTTAAAATATATCTATATATACACATGTACACATGTGTACACATAAGTAGTTATCATTATATAACATAATAGATATCTTGTATGTCTATATCTATATCATAAAAGGGAGTTACTCTCAGAGAAAAATCACTAGCATTGAGAAAGACTAGGGAAAGAGACCAGGAAAGGCTTTATGCAGTAGGTGAAATTTGAGGGAATAGAAGAGCCAGAAGGAAGAGGGGAGGGTGCAGAGCATTCCAGGAATAGAGAACTTTCAGTAAACAGGTACAGAGTTGGAAAATGAAGGGCTGTGTGAGAGGAACAGCAGTGAGACCTGTGTGGTTGGATTATAGAGTACATGGATGTGAGTCAAATTTAAGAAACCAGAAAAGGTATAAAGACATCTGATTACAAGGGATTTTAAAATTCAAACAGTGGATTTTATATTTGATCCTGGAGGAAAAATAGGGAGCTATTGTAGTAATGTAGTGTGTGTGTGTGTGTATGTGTATGTGTGTGTGTGTGTGTGTGTGTGTGTGTGTGTGTGTGTGTGTATGTATGAGACATAGTTTGACCTGTGCTTTAGGAAGATCAGTAGGTAGCTGAGTGTGGGATGGACTAAATGGGACCACCAGTTTGAGATACCCTCCAATAGGCTGTTGGAGATCAGGAGAGTTAAGGGCTCAACAATATCAAGAAGTACCGGAGAATATAAGCCAAAGGTTAAACCAGTTCCTTTAGAAATACTCAGGTTCACAAGGCTCAGAACACAACATAGCTGTGTATATAATTTAATGGCTAGAGAAAAGACTTGTATCTTAACTCTTGGTATTTTAAAATTCTTCCACCCCACACAATACACATTACTCTTTCAAGGGAATTGAACAATATCCATGAAAACAACCTAGAAGTTAAATTTTTGCCATTTATTTCTTTCTCACAAAATTGGAATTCAGATTGTGGTCCCATCCCAAATCAATTTCTGATTATTTGACAATATAAAGAAGGGTTGGGGAAGGTAGGAAGAATATGGGTCAGGGAAGGTTTCTGTGGAAAAGCAGGAAGGAATTTCACTAGATAGAGACAGGCTAAGCTGTTCTCAATATGAAGGGTAAGGAGGCACCTGAGCAAAGGCATGGAGATGGGAAAAGGTAAGATGAGAACAGGTAATGATAAGTTGTTCAGTTTTCTGATATGAGTCATATATCAAAGGGAGTGGTATGAAATAAATCTGAGAAGACAGATTGGAGCCAGACTGGAGAGAGTCTTGAATATCAATTCAGTGGCTGATATTTTATTTAGTAGGTAATTGGGCATCATTAAAGGGTTTTGAGAACAGGAATGGTATGATTGGACATGTGTATTAGGAAGATTCCATGGATAGTGATATGAAGGATATTTTTAAGAGAGAGCCTAGAAACTAGAAAATAGCTTAAGAGGCTCCTCTTTTATGATTAGGTAAGGAGAGATGATGTCCTGAGTGAGAGATATGGGATAATGCTAGAAAGGATCATAGGTTTGTTCATCCAAATCCTTCATTTTTTCAAGTGAGACAATTGATAGAGGGTTGAATGGTTTGCTCAAGATGACACAAGTAGTGTCAGAAGAGAGCATAATGAAGAGAGCATTATGTGTGCAGTATTTGGACATGTTAAGATTGAGTTGCTATTGGGACAATCAGGTAGAGTGATCCAATAGATAGTTAGTTGGAAATATAGAATTAGAACTCTGGGGAAAGTCTGAGGGATGACAACATAGATTTTGGGAGTCATCCATACAGAGGTGATGACTAAAGCAAAGGAATAGATGAGATGAAGGAAAACAGCAAGAAGACAGAAAAGACAGTCAGTGACAGAACTTTGGGGATACCTGTAGGAAGCTACTAAGCCACAGATTTTGCTGTTTTACCCACAGTTCCTATGTGGACACTTTCTATGCTCTGTGATAGAAACCTGGGGATGTTATTGTGGGTGGTAGCAGTAAAAACTGTCTTTCTTTCACTCTTAACACCATTGTGTCAGCAAGACTGACAAAATCAGGCCCTATTTTATTTTTATCAGACTTTAATATTTAGCCATGAAACTCAATTAGGATTG
Source organism: Pseudochirops corinnae (assembly GCA_028646515.1). Lineage (NCBI taxonomy): Eukaryota > Metazoa > Chordata > Mammalia > Diprotodontia > Pseudocheiridae > Pseudochirops > Pseudochirops corinnae. The sequence goes on from CM053589.1 coordinate 102,565,569, forward strand.
TGATAGATACTTAGAAGTTGTAACATTGATGTTACTCAAGGAATGTGTCAGTATCTGTGAAGTAGGGATTTGGCCCTGATTGCTGCTCTCATCAGACTAGCTTCTGGTCTCTTTTTTTACATTTCTCCAATGAATAGGGAAAAATAATTATTCATTTGGAAGCTTCAGTTTGAGATAGTGGGAAAAGATTTGGTCACTGTATGTTAGAGAAGGGTCAGCATTCCAGGCTAGGAAATAACATAAGTGTGTGTTTTTAAGGAAAAAAAAATATAAATTAGTTTTATATAAAAGTCAAAATGAAAAAAAAAAAGGTGTTCCCTCAAATGAAAACATTTTGAAAATGTCCTTTGTGTTCTTCAGTCATTGAGTATTTAGCATATTCTCTATAGGGATATTCTTTTTAATATCAAAATAATAAAAATATCATATCCATAGCTTATTATATAATGCATAAATCTTAAAGAATTTGCAATGTTCCTAGGGTTCTACATATAAGATATTAATTCTCGGCATGAGGTAGCTTGAAAAATTCCATTCATTTTAACACTAGAGGTCACTCTGTGACCATGGATGGAAATTCACCACTTTGGGGCCTGTGAAGGTCAGCTGCTGCTAATCCGTATAAATTGCTCCACTGTGAGCCAAATTTGTACCTAATTATGGACTGCTTTGATGCAGTATTGCTTCTATTAAAAGTTTCCCCCATTCCTTAAGTAATGTTGATGTTACAACTTGTAAGTTTCTGTCATAGTCCTAATGTTTCATGTATATGCTAAAATAATAAACTATAAAGAAACCTGTATGGAAATGCCTTTTTTACTTTCCTGATTTCCCGATCCTTGTTCTCAGAGGCAAATCAGACTGGTTTCCTACTTTCCGTTCATTTTATTTGTTGGTGCTATTGGCATTGAACATGACCATCAAAACAGATGATTTGAACACTGGAATATCATCTTAGATTTGAAACAAAATCCTTTCAAGTCAGAAAAATCTCTATTTCATTATTTTTTTCCCTTGGAATCCCTTCCAAATGACCAACAATTTCTCTGATCTAGATTTCTGGGTCTTGTTATTCACCCCTGCAGAAATTTCACTTTTTTAAAGGATGAATTTCAGGGCTGCTTCTCTAACATCATTTCATTAATGACCCCATTCCATTGATGGTTTATTCTGTGACAGAATGATGGGAGATACTGAGAGCTCTCCACCTTTTTCCTTCCTGTTAATGTAGTGACAGTATAATACCTAAGGTTTGTGGTTACAAAGGGCTTAGATACTGGACCAGAGCAAGGATTGCACTGAGCTAATCAGAAATAATTGGGATAAGATGAGACTCACCTATCTGTATTGTGGCTACATGGGACTAAGAGAAGAATTTCATATCAGAGGCTGATAATGTAAAGGAGAAGGCACTGGTTTTCTTCTTGAGAGTTCAGGGCTCAAATCTATTATACATTATAAGGGAAATAAATTTGGCAGTCTCAGCGAGCTAGGAATGGATGTTTTCCTACCTCCATGCCAAACCAACCTATCTGGGATAACAAAAGAGCTGTCTTTACTGGGGCCAAGTATGATCTGCGAACAGCAGTTTTGTGATTAGAGATAGAAGCTTTGCATACCCTTTTCAAATAATCTTCTTGCTGCTTTCCTGTGTAGTATCCAGTCCCAGTATTGAATTTGAAGTGTATATTTTGCTTAGATTTAAAGCACTCAAGTCTTTTGAGATCATTATTCTTTGTAAAGAGATAACAAAAATCCTCTATGGCCAGTTATCTCTGGCACCTAACCAGTCTGCCATCTATTGATTTCCAATCCCCTCTTGCAAGGTGCGGAATGAAGATGATCAATTTGACAGCACTGATGAGACCAAAACATTCCCATAATCTGTATTATCAGTGGGTAGGCCTTCCCAATGGCCTTATATGACCTGGTCATGATTGCTTCTTAGATAAATAAATGGGGTGTTGTGAGCCAAAAGCCTTTAAAATAGGCACAGGTTTGCTTCAGTCCAGTCCCTCTGGAGAAGGGCCCATCTTGTCCAAGTCTCCCATTAATGCTTTTGTGAAATGTACACGCCTGCATTCCCTTGCTTGGATTTAAATTAAAAGCTCTAATTAGTCTCCTGTTTTCCAACAGCCTGCAAAAACACCATTTGGGGGGGAACTGTTTAGAAAGCAGGTTTTTACTTAATAAACAGTGATCAATTGAATTGATTAACCATGAACACATTACTGCAGACTCTGTTGTTGGTAGTGGTGGTAATTGCAGTTCATGTGTACAGGAATATTAAATGGCTGTTTGTAGAATCATTTCCCAGCTCTTTTCATTTAATGGTATGAGGGAAACAACAACTGTTGACAGCAATTTTGGTTAGGACTCTACTGATGCAGTCTCTGCCCCCGGGATGTCTTTACAATAACTCTATCAATTGTGGCCATTTACTACGTACTCGCAGACATTTCTGTAAACCTTGCAGCTGGTTTTTTTTTTTTTTTTTTTTTTTTTACTAATTCACTTAGTAATTAGATCTTCTCATGCTGGCTTCGCGGTTTTCCATAAACTGTAAGTGTTTGGAGCTGCCATGCTTTTCAGAGCTAGCTATAGAGCTCTTTGCTTGCCTTGATAATAAGACCAACCTTCCCTCTGTTCATTTAAAAATAAAACTGAAAATAGGTGGGGGGAAAGAACTTCCTGGCAGCGTTAATAAATGAGCTCTCACTGAAGGAAGACTGGAGGGGCATAAATTAAGGCAGTTTCTTGTAGGCGAAGATCACTAGTGAGCACTCTGCTCCCCAATCGTTATAAATTGCCAGGGCCAGCTACCCTTAATACGAGGCAGAGGCCTGCTGCTCCCTTGGATCCAAAGAAGTGACATGTGGGAGGAAAGACATGAGACTTTGGTTGTCTGGAATTCTGCAGAAGCCACTGATACCCAGCACCATTCTAGTTAAGACACTGAAACTGTCAATATGGCAGAAAAATAATGATGATTGTTTTGAAGTGTGGTCAGGATTAACTAGGCACTTGTGAGACCTTATGGAAGAGATTTTGTTTTTATGTTATCTATATAAAAATACTGCTGAGAATTAGCAGCCTGTGCGTTAAAATGAAGCTGTTCAGGGAGAATCTCCTTCCTCCCTTCCTCCTTCTCCCCCTCCCCAAACTTAAGGCTTAAAGCTGCTTCCCAACCTGCCCCGCCCCCCATTGCCTCTCTTCTATGCCCTCTAGTGTTCCCAACTGCAAATGACTAAACTAATTTTAATTCATCCTTGATAATCTGAATTTAGCTGGGATGGAGGGACAGCAGTGTGGATGAATCCCAATGGTGAATATTTTAAACTCATTGATATCTGTTTGGGAACATACCCTGTTACTTAATATTTCACTATGGGTATGTCTAATAAGGGGAATTTCAACCCTTCAAACAAAATGATAGAACTATATATATTGTGAAGACCTGATTTAGGAAGAAGCTGAAAAATTAGCACACTGCTTTAATTCTGCTCCACAATGTATGCTGGTGGCAGCTAGCTAAATACCAGCTGGATATACTGTGAGTAATGAACAACCTTACTTTTTGGACATCATATGGAATTTTGTTTGACACTTTTCTTATTCACTTATATATTGTTATGTATTATAGTTAAATATATGTTTGTGTGTATAATATATATGTGTGTTTATATATGCATGTATACATATATGCGCATATATGTGTGTATTATATGTATGTGTGTGTATATATATATATGCATATATAAAACTTATTACCCAATAGTCTGAAGGTTCCACTAATGCAGAGATTTCATTGTATTTGAACTTTATCTCCTCTAATTCCTAGTATAGTGCTCTGAAAATAATAGTTATTTAAATATTTTTTTAGTTGAATTGAGGCAAAGATGACTGCCTCCCCTCTAAGCTTACTATGTCTAATTCATTCATTCTCTGATTTGGATATGGTCACTAAAGAATTTGATTTAAAAGGCCTCTTACTAGTCTGTAGTCTTTGGGGAGGAGAATAAATAAGAGACTGATCTATCCATCCATCCATTCTTTCTTGCTCAACATGCAGTCCCATGTTCAATCTAATTAATATTTATTCACTGTAGATTCACTGACTTTCCACAGGAGTTTGTATACCATGCCACAGAAACCTTTTCACTCTGGAATCTCATTCCGTGCCTGGAGTACTTCTCATATTGAAGTACTCTGCAGGTTTTCCCTCTAATTGTCTGGTTCCTTCCTGAATCTCCATTTTAAAGAGAAGGTCCAGGACAACCATGTTTTTCCTCTGTAGGCTGCACTTCTGCTTCTCCACAGGACTTGGTCTGCCATGCCATAAAAACATTTTCATCCTGGATGCTCATTCCATAACCTTCCATTCCCACCTGCAATCTGGCATATTCTGAGTATTTAACAAATGCTTATTGACTTTAAGAATAAAAAAAGTTCATCTGGATATTTTTTCTACAGTGTACCATGTAACTAATTTGTTTCCCTTTCCCCTTTTTTCCGCAACACTACTCCCTAAAATTTGTTTAATTTTGGGATGGATAAGGCTGGGTACTGTACTAACCCTTGGCTAGCAAATATAAGCAAACAAGATAGTCTCTTCCCTTGAAGAGTTTACATTTCAGTGAGGAAAGACAAAACAGAAAGGAGGAGCTAGAATGAGGGAAAATGAGAAGAAGAATATTCAGGGAGGGTAAAGGGATAAATGAGAAAGTAGAAAAGTCTGAGAGAGAGTTTAGCAGGGAGTGAAGTGAACATGGCTGATCGTGAAAGGACATTATGACCTTGTTGAGTCATTTCAGTCATGTCTGACTCTGTGACCCCATTTGGGGTTTTCTTGGCAAAGATACTGGAGTGGTTTGCCATTTCCTTCTCCAATTCATTTGATGGATGAGGAAACTGAGGCAAACTGGGTTAAGTCACTTGCCCAGGGTCACAAAGCTAGTAAGTGTCTGAGAGCCCAGATTTGAACTCAGGTCTTCTTGACTCCGAGGCCAGCTCTCCATCCACTGTGTCACCTCTGGAATCTGGACAGTGTGCCTCAGAAGGCAGCTTTTGATAAAGTGGAGCACTTAAGATAAGCTCATCAGAATTAATTATTGTTTAGCTGTTGGCCATTTGCCCCTCCCCCCCATTTCTGTTATATGATTGGACAGTCATTGGTATAAAAGACACAGCTCTTTTCCAAGCTATACCATAGGTACTCATACTCATAAAGAAATGGATTATTGGTAAAAGCAATATTGAATGGCATGTGGTTCTGATTAATTTGTACCCTTAGTCCAGGAAGATTCAAGTTTGATGAACTTGAAGGGCAATATTCTTCATCTGCCCAAGGGGGCCAAGCACAAGTAAGTTTCAAAACAGGCAGCAAGGCCCCAGTAACAAATCCTGCAATGGCATCATGAGTTCAGTTGGACTGCATCCTGATTTTTCTTAATCTTTTGTTAGATATCTGCCCTTGCTTATAGTCTTCATAGATTTGGAGCTAGAAGGGAACTTTGAGGTTATCTGGTCTAATTTTAATGATGAGTCAACTGAGGCAGGTCCATAATTTGAATTCATTGTCTGACTCAAGATCCAATGGTCTTTCCATTGCACCACACCACCCTAATCCTGTTTCTTATTAATGGGGTCTCTGCCCTCTTTACACGTATAAATGCAGTCTGAGTTCCTAATAAAGCATATTTGCACACCTACTAGCTTTCTGTGGCCCTGTGAGGTCTGGATTAGTATTCTAGAGAATTAATCAGGTAAGGGTGGGTCTAACCTAAAAATACCTAGGTATATAGCTGATAGTCCCATAAAACATTCAGGGCTATCCACAACTTCTTCAAGATTTTTTTCTAGTATCAAAGGTGAGATTTGTGAGTGGAGATGGTAGCACTGAGCATATGTGGATTGCAAAGAAGGCCAGGCACAGCAATGGTGGAGAGAATAGGTCTGTAAACATATATGCTATCCCAACAAAGTCTATGTAGAGAAAGCTCCTTATCTGTTGTGTATCTTACTCTACCATGGAGGGGAACCTGAGGCATCCAGGCTACATGTGGCCCTCTAGGTCCTCAAGTGCAGTCCTTTGACTGAATTGTTCTGTGAAGTTTGGATTCAGTCAAAGTGTCATACTTGAGGACCTAGAGGGCCTCCAGGCTGCAGGTTTCCCACCCCTGGTTATCTAAACTGTTATCTTTTAAGAACACCAGACTAAGAAAGACTCATTTTACCCTAAGTGGGAAGCTCTACTTTCAGCTCCACCATGATGACTGTAGCGCATACTCTGGCTTTTTGGCCCAGGCTTTCTGCTTTAGACTTTGCTTGTGGTAAATTTTAATACTACTAATGATGATGATGATGAACAACTAGCATTTATATAATACTTTAAGTTTTGCGAAATGCTTTACACATTGCTGTGGGCCACCTGATGGCCAGCATCAGGTGTGATAAGAGCTGTGAGATTAACGGGGCCAGGGGGGCAGCTCAGGATAGAACTCCAAACTCCATTTATTGATACAATGAGCCGGGTTTTTATAGAGCGATGAGATAAAGAAGGTAACTATCGGCCACTATGTTTTCCATTACTGCTTTGTTTAGTTCCATGATGTCAGACAGATGATGTCAGGCAAATCTTGAATGCTATCATGTCCATACTTTATCTAGTGTTCCTGTTTCACAGCGGACAGGCTGTACACTCCCTTGTACTTAGTTCCTTTTGGTCACTACTATCAGGGTGAGTAAGAATTCAATGTGTTCTGTTCTCTGCACGTCACAGAGAGTGGTGAGCCAGCATCCAGTTAGCCTGGGAGCAGCTGCAAGAAACTGGCTGCTTCCACCTGCCTAACTGGAGTTGGCCCTCAACTATATATCATCTCATTTGATCCTTATAACAACCCTGTGAAGTGAGGGCTTTCATGTCCATCATTTATAGATGCTGTAATTGAGACTGAGAGAGGTCTAGTGGCTCACACAGGGTCACACAGCTGGTGAATGCCTGAGGCAGGATTTGAAATGAAGTCTTCTCGACTTCAGGTGTGTCACTTAATTTGCCATGCCACCTAGCCAACTCTTTCACCTTGTGGAGAGCAACTACATGTCCAGCTTCTGTATTTGTCTGAATTTTGCATTAGCCTTTGTGGTCTCTGAGAAGTCTGGAAGTAGAGGGGGCGGAGCCAAGATGGCGGCGTAGCAGCAGCAATATATCACAGCTCTCACATAGCCACCCCCAAATACCCATGGAATAGGACTCTGGACCAACCTAGAACTTCAAAAACGCACACAGATACTTCCCACTAAAGT
>CM053589.1:102573373-102593826 GCA_028646515.1 Pseudochirops corinnae
AAGAGGGGGAGAAAATATGTAACTCAAAATCTTGTGGAAATGAATGATGCAAACTATAATAAAATTAAAAAAAAAAAAAAAGAAGTCTGGAAGTAGACACCAGAGGAATCACTAGTAGTGTGAGCAAGACCACAAATTCATGGAGGATGGGCCTGGGGGAATAGAATTCAGGGACCAGCAGACTGAAGAGATAGGAGAGTATTTGCTGGCGAGTTCCTTGTAGTTGATGCCCTTTTGGGTTAAGTTGACACGCACTTAAAGCCTTATGAAGAGAGAAATAATTTAGTCTCAGAAAACACTATGTTTTGATGAGCAGTTGCAATTATTCCCTTAGGGTGGCATATTCTCTGTGCTATTTCTGTGGAAATAAACTAGCAAAACCCCAGACCATAGAATTTTTACTTATTAACACAGTGATGCTTCTAGTATGTTTGACAGCATGCTGGGTTTTTGGTACATCTGTCTATTTCTTATAAGGAATTCCAAACATTAAACATCACTGGGTGCTGAATTATTGTGTAAAAACTCCAAAGCAGGGTGCATTGTCAGTACTTTAAAAATGCAAATGGAAATAGAAGTGTATTAATGCAGGGCAAAGTCAATGAACTATTGCTAACTAAGACATCTACATCATAGCAAAGCGACTTATGAAATTAGGCTTATGCTAGGTGCTTGCTGACTGTGACTATAAGAAAAGAGAGTGTGAAAGAACATAGACTCCATGAAGGCAGGGTCTTTTTTCATTTCATTTGTGGGTTAGCTAGGTGGTACAGAGGGCAGGACCAAGAGTCAAGAAAATCCTAGTTCAAAGGCAACCTAAGAAACTTACTAGTTGTGTCATCCTGGGCAAGTCACTTAACCTCAGTTTGCCTTGGTTTCCTCATCTGTAAAATGGGGATAATAACAGCACTTACCTCCTAGGTTTGTGAACATCAACTTAGATTATAATTGTAACATGCTTAGTACAGAGCTTCATGTTATATAAATGTTAGCTATTATTATTCTAATCTTTGTTATCCTCAGCACTTATCACAGTGCTTGGCACATTGTAGGTGTTTGACAAGTGATCATGGGATTGATTGATGTAAAAAAAAGAGTACTGGACTGGGAATTAGAAGACCTGAATTTACGTCTTAGAATCTACCTCTTTTGTAGGTAGTTTACAAAAGATACAACCTCTTCTATCCTTATTTTCCTCATCTGTAAAATCTGGATGATGAGACCAGTCCTTCCTACCTTGTAGAGTGGTGGGAGAAAATCCTGTCTAACATGCTATGTAAACATAAACTATTACTTTTTTTTTATTATTGAGACTTAGTCTTCCTATCTCTCCCAAGCTGGAAGTACAATGGTCATTTGTAGGTCCAGCTCCAATGCTCTATTTTTCTACCCTGGCTGGTTTGCCCCTACAAAAGCAGGCTCACTGTATGGCTTACCAACTTAATGTGGACACCCTATTGACTTTAACTGTAGCAGCTCAGAACTCTCAAACTCATGTGATCCACCTGCCTCAGCCTCTCTGCGTGAGGGACTATAGGCATGCATCACCATGCCTGACTGTAAACTGTCATTACCAGGGGGAAAAAAATAAAGAAAACTTAAAACAACAGTAAAAAAAATCTGATGTTCTTTCATGACAGCAACATTTGCAAAATTTGACAAAATCTGTAATGACATATTCATCTCAAGTGCATCCAGGATAACACTTCTTAGAATAATTATGCGTTCAACAGCCGTGTATGGATGAGAAACTTGGACTCTTAACAAGAACAACAAAGCAGGAGATCCAAGCTTTTGAATTCAAATGTCTCTAAAGAACCCTACAGGTACCACATACTGTGCAAAGAATGAACATCACCATTAGAGAAAGAGGAAATGTTAGCAATTGGATCCCATGAGGTTGTAGTTGCAGCTGTAAAGAGGGAAACTGACAGGATCAGACCACGTGATCCTGGAAGCTGTTCCATGGGGAAAAACATTAAGGAAAAAGAAGAGGAGAGTCCACAAAAAGAACACCCAACCATGAAAACATCACCACCTATAGAGAGAACCTGGAAAAATGGGATTCTGAACTTGGTGCCAGGAATTAGGAGGCGAATCATAGCCAAGGTCATGGACAGAACACCCTTAAGAGAGTTTTTCACAAAAGAGTGGATGAGAAAAGAAACAATGATTTCAGGTGGCTTTTCCCTCCCTCCCCTAACTTTCATATTTTTAATCACTCATTTTTGCCCATTACTAATGGGAATCAGAATATGGCACTGAAGTTGGGGAGAAGGACATAAAGTGCCAGAGTTGTTCTCCTGAGAACCATGGCTACTATCCACATGGAGGGAGACTGTTTTCTACGAAAAAAAAAAAAATCATAAAGGCTTTCAGCACTTGGATAACGTGGGACATTCTTCCCTTGTTAGGCAAACGGATTGAGTATCAATATTGAACATGAATGGACTCCTCAGAGGGTACGTGTGGCAAGCTCGCCAACACAATGGGCTGTCTATAACGGGGCTGCTGCTGAGCTATTATGGCTTTGGGGTCAATAACTTGCAAATTAAGAAGGATTTACATGATAAATTATAATTGTAATAGTTTCAGAGGACACACTGGAGTCTCTCAGATGAAAAGATTGTTTTTAAGCTCTGTCCATTTTTGTACTTTGCACGTTAATGGCTCCACTGGGTCATACCCAATCATTCACGCTTTTAAAATTCTATGTGTATGTATAAACACTAGAAATCCTGGTTGTAAATCATCTTCCTTCCCTCCCACATGTGTAGCCCCCTTCCCATTCTCAACATATGTCCTAACTCCAAATGATGAAAAATTTTCCATTGTAAATGAGGATTAAAACAGACACAGCATCCTTTATCTAAATCCTTTGAACAGATTGGGACAGACTAGAATCTTAGACCACTGTATTTTTTTCTTCAATTTTTCTCTCGTAGATAGCAATGACCAAGCTATGTTATTAATATGTTATAGGGCAGCATATAAAAGCAGTGTCATTTATGTCTTTCCTTGTCTATGTAAAAGTATGCTTTAAAGATCTCATTGTACCTTTCTGTCCATGAGTGGAGTTTTTTTTTTCTCTGTTACTGCTAAAATGTATACATCTTGGGGGTGGGGAATGAGGAGAGGGGGTCCAGATACATCTGCTGCTAAATTTGTGAAAGACACGATGAAGAAAAATTCAATCCTTTAGAACTGCCTAAAAACAGAGATTGATACGAGGGATAGTGAATAAATGTGCAAGTTCAGAATTGATTGGTGTGTGAGAGTCAGCAAGGCAAACAATGACTCCATTGACCAGAGTGTTTTTGCCTCTATGCTGTGCAGAAGGCCTATTTCTATCTCCACCCCTTTGGGATGGTGCTCATAGCTCACTGCCACAGCCTCTTTTAGTACTTACTCAGAGGGGAAAGCACTATGTATGGAGCTATCACTACTATTTCTTTTAAATTTTTAGTAATATTTTATTCTCTCCCCAATTACATGCCAAGACAATTTTTAGCGCTCATTTTTATAAGATTCTGAGTTGCAGATTTTTCTTGCTCTGTCTCACCCTCTCCTCCCCTTTTCCTAAAATGGTAGGCAATTTGACATAGGTTATATACATATACTATCATGTAAAACATATTTCCAGATTAGTCACAGTTGTGAAAGGAACAAATCAAAAGGAAAAAAAAAATCCATGAAGAAGAGTTAAGTAAGTGAAAAAAAAATGTTTCAATATGCATTCAGAATCCATCAGTTTATCTGGATGTGGATAGTATCTTCCTTCATGAGTCCTTTGTATTTGTCTTAGATTGTTGTGTTGCTGAGAAGAGCTGAGTCATTCATAGTTGATCATCACACAGTGTTGTTGATACTGAATACAGTGTTTTTCTGGTTCTGTCCATTTTACTTTGCATGAGTTTATACAAGTCTTTCCGGGTTTTTCTGAAATCTGCCTGTTTATCATTTCTAACTGTACAATAGTACCCCATTACATTCATAGACTACAGCTTGTTCAGCCTTTCCCCAATTGATGGGCATCCCCTTGATTTCCAATATTTTGCCAACATTAAAAGGGCTGCTATATATAATTTTTTTTTGCATGTAGGTTCTTTTCCTTTTTTTTTAATGATCTTTTTGGGATACAGACCTAGTAGTAGGAATACTGGTTCAAAGGCTATGCACAGTTTGATTGTCCTTTGAGCATTGCTCTCCAGAATGATTAGATCAGTTCACAACTCCACCAACAATGCATTAGTGTCCCAATTTTCCCACACCCTCTCCAACCTTTATTTTTTTCTCTTTTTGTCATATTAGACAATATGATAGGTATGAGTGGTACCTCAAAGTTGTTTAAATTAATATTTCTTCAATCTATAGTGATTTAGAGCACTTCTTCCTATAGCTATAGATAGGTTTGATATCTTCATCTGAAAACTGCCTGTTCATATCTTTTGACCATTTATCAGCTAGGAATAGCTTGTATTCTTATAAATTTGACTCAGTTCTCTATATATTTGAGAAATGAGGCCTTTATCAGAGACACTTGCTGTAAAGCTGGTTTCTCAGCTTTCTGCTTTCCTTCTAATCTTGGTTTTGTTTGTGTAAAAGCTTTTTAATTTAATATAATCAAAATTATTCCATATTCTGTAATGTTCTCCATCTCTTGTTTGGTCATAAACCTGTAACTCACTTAACTTATTTTTTAAGAATTTGGGTGCTATATCACTTGTGCATGTATGTTTCGTATTGATATTACTTAATTGTCTATGGTACCTTCTAGCAAGATGTAGTTTCCTTCCTTATCTCTTAATCAGAGTCTATTTTTGCTTTTGTTTTGTGTACCTCTGCTTTTTTTTTTAACTTCAGCTGAAGCATAATAGATTCTGCTCCAGCCCCTTATCTTTGCTCTGTGTGTGTCTCTGCTTCAAGTGTGTTTCTTGTAAACAACATATTGTAAGATTCTAGTTTTTAATCCATTCTGCTATCCACTTCCATTTTATAGGAGAGTTCATCCCATTCACATTCACAGTTATGATTGCTTACTAGTATTTCCCTCCATTTGATTTTTCCTCCTGTTTGTCCTCTTTATTCTTTTACTCTTTCCCTTCTTAAGAGTTTTGCTTCTGTCTACTGCCTCTCCCTGTCTCTGCTTTCACTCCTGTCAGTCACCCTCTTCCCTTCTTACTTTCCTGTTGTATAAGATAGATTTCTATATTCAACCGACTGTATATATTATTCTCTCTTTGAACCAACACTGATGAGAGTAAGGTTCAAGTAATGCCCATAACCCACACTCTCATCTTTCTCTCCAGTGTAATAGGTTTTTCATGCCTCTTCATGTGAAATAATTTGCCTCATTTCTACCTCTCCCTTCCTTATGCACCTTATTTTTTTATGTCATACCCTCAAATTTGCCTTATACCTATACTCTATCTATCTATGTATATGCCTTCTAGCTATATGTTTAGTGGTACAATTTTTAAGAATTAAAAGTACCATCTTCCCCTGTAGGGATGTAAATAGTTTTTAGCTCCATTGAATTTCTTATGTTTTCTTTTCCCTTTTCCCTTTTTCCCTTGTTAGGCTTCTCTTGGGTCTTGATATTGGAGATCAATTTTTTTTTGTTCAATTCTGATCATCTTATGAAAGTTTGAAATCCTTCCATTTCATTGAATGACCATTTTCCCCTTAAAGTATTATGCTTAATTTCACTGGGTAGGAGATTTTTTTTTTTTTTTTGCTTTTTGGAGAGGGGAAGGCAGGGAAGTTGGGCTTAAGTGACTTGCCCAAGGTCACATGGCTAGTAAGTATTAAGTGTCTGAGGCTGGATTTGAACTCAGGTTCTCCTGACTCCAAGGCCAGTGCTCTATTCACTGTGCCACCTAGCCGCCCCTGGGTAAGTGATTCTTGGTTGTAGTCCTGGCTCCTTTCCCTTTTGCAATATCATATTCTATATCCTCTGATCCTTTAGTATTACAGCTGCTAAGGCCCGTATAATCCTGGTCATGGCTCCTCAATATTTGAATTGTTTCTTTCTGTCCACTTGTAGTAATTTTTCCTTGATATGATAGTTCTGTAATTTAACTATAATGTTCCTTGGAATTTTTATTTGAGGGCTCTTTCCTGAGGTGATTGGTAGATTCTTTCAATGCCTTTTTTGCCCCCTGGTTCCAGGACATCAGGGCAATTTTCATTGATAATTTATTGAGAGATGCTGTCCAGATCTTCCTTTTGATTATGGCTTTCAGGTAGTTCAATGATTCTGGTATTGCTTCTCCTGGTATTGCTTATCTATTTTGCAGGTCAGTTGTTTTTTTCCCATCAGGGATTTTACATTTTCTTCTACTTTTCATTCTCTTGAATTTGTTTGATTGATTCATGATGTCTCATAGAGTCATTAGCTTCCACTTGCCCAATTCTAACCTTTTTTTCTTTATTTATTTACTTTTAGTTTGCAACATTCAGTTCCACAATCACTTGAGTTCCAAATTTTCTCCTCCCTGCTCTCTTCCTCCCTCCTCTCCCATGGTGGCATGAAATCCAATATAGGCTCCACAAACACCTTCACATTAAACATTAGTCAAGTTGTAAAGAAGAATTATAATCAATTGGCCAATTTTACTCTTTAAGGAGTTGTTTTCTTTAGTGAATTTTTGTATCTCCTTTTCCTTTTGGCTAACTCTACTTTTTAAGCAGCTGTTTTCTTTTTCCAAGCTGCTGATTTTTTCTTCATAATTCTCTTATATTACTATCATTTCTTTCCCCATTTTTTCTACTTCTCTTATATGATTTTTAAATTCATTTTTGAGCTCTTCCATGGTTTCTTTCTGGATTTAAGGTCACTTCCCATTTTTCTTTGAGGTTTTGTCCATAAGTATTTTGACACTGTTTTCCTCTTTTAAGTTTGTTTTGATTTTCCCTGTCACCATAACAACTTTTTCATTGTTTTTTGCTCATCTTTTTTGCCCTTTTTCCTTTCTTTTAAATTTAAGTTTTGATACCAGGGTGGGAGTGCCACTGTCTTGGGCTTCTTATGACAAGGTCTGCAGGCATTGCCTCTTTACCTGGTGCTGCACTAATGTTGCTCTGAAGCTCATTCAGGACCGTTGTGTCTGGTGCTGCACTGAGGAGAGAGGGTTTGGAGGGCCATAGGGGTCTGGCATCTTAACTGATGCTGAACCAGGGTCCTAGTACTGGTGTCTGGTATCTTCTGAGGCCAGTGGGATATTTCTGCACTAAAGCATGTGTCAGGCCAGTACCTTTTTGCTTAGATACCTGTAGGGTTGATGTCTGTTTGCCCAGGGCTATGCTGAAACACTTGGCAGTTCCCAGAGCAAGAGTCCGCCCATTCCCCTGGCTATGCTGAGGCACAGGAGTGGTCTTGGTGTTAGTGTTTGCCAGTTCCACTGCACTTGGGCTCAGGATCTTCTGCCGGTTTGCTGAGGTGGGCCTTTCTGGGACACTTCCTGTTCTGGACTGTGCTCCCCCTTTACTTGAGTGAGACAGATTTTTCTTGCCAATCTTTCAAGTTTATTGGGCTAAAAGATTATTTCACCTGGTTTTTTTGCTGATTCTGCTGTTCCAGGATTTGTTTTGGGGTATTATTTTATGGTTGTTTGGAGGTGAATATGGGAGAGTTACAGTGATTTACTGCTTACTGCACCATCTTGGCTCCCGAAGTCCCTCTCTGTCAGTACTATTTCTTACCATATTGGCATCTTCCCTGAAGTCTTTCTCTCCTGTGGCCCAAATAAAAGTAAAACAGATTAACACAGGAAGCATAACATAGTCACAGTCTGAGAAAGTTGAACTGAGGATATTTTCATGCCATTTGTAGTTACACCCATGTATAGAAAAGAACTTGATGGATTTGTATTCTACTCATTCGAAAGTATGACTATTTGAACCTACCTGGACTCAACCTTGCCTTTGCATCCTCTGATAAGACAGCTATTGATTAGGATAGTAAGATTTAGAACTTAACTCAACTAGTCCAAACCCCTCATTTTATAGATGAGATCCATAGAGATTATGTGTCTTGTTTAAGGTCACCCAAGCATTAAATGACTGGGTTGCACACAGGATAACTGTATGGTACAATAGAAAAAGCATTGGATTTGGAACCAGGGAACTTGGTTCAAATTCTGTGTCTGTTACATAGTCTTTGGCATTTTGAGCTGGAAAAGACATTACAGGTCATCTAACCCAGCAACTTCATTTTAAAGATGATCAAACTGAGACTCTGAGAAGATAAATGACTTGCCCAAGGTCACACAAGTAGCAAGTAGGAGATTTGGGACTTGAACATAGGGCCTTTGAATCTAAATCTAGAGTTTTTCCCACTAAATCAAGCAAGTTAATGGCATAAAAAAGAAAATACGAGGGGTGTGTCTCATCTAATTAATTAAGTCAAGGGCTGGAAATGTTTGCTCAGGGTATGAAGTGATAGAAGTGTTAACCTTTTTAGGTCTGTGTTCTCTAGAAGAAGGGGGGATTGCTTTTTATAAACAGACAGCACTAGATTAGGAGTGGGGAACCAGTGGCCTGGAGGCCACATGTGTCTCTCTAGGTCATTTAAATGCAGCCCTTGGAGTGAATCCAAATTTCACAGAATAAATTGGGATTTGGAGGGCTGCATTTGAGGACCTAGAGGGTTACATGTAGCTTTGAGGTCATAGGTTCTGACCCCCTGGACTAGATGATCTTTGACATTTCTTCTAATTCTGCAATTGTGATGCTGCTTGAGACTGAAACTGAAACAGAAAAAAATGAATTAAATATGAAACAGCTGATGAATAATCAATATTATCCATTCCTGGAGGGAGCAAAAGGAGATGGGGCCAAGGGCAAAGGTCATAAGATTATAGAATTAATATCTCTCTTCTTCTCTAATTCTATATCCCCAACTAGACATCTTCAGTTGGATATCTCATTGCCATCTCAAACTCATTATTTCTAAAATGGAGCTCATTATCTTCTCCATTAAATCCACCCCTACTATAAACTACTCACTCAGTTTCTCTTCATGGTACCAAATCCTTTCAGTCATCCAAGTTCACAATCTCAGTCATCTTGGACTCTTCCTTCTTCTCGTTTTTCTTATCTAATCGTCTTTTAAGTCTTGTTGATTCTGCCTCCACAACATCTCTAACCTCTGGTCCTCTTCTACCCCCTCATATTACCACTATCCTAAATAAAGTCTTCATTGCCTTTCTCTTAGGCTATTTGGGTTTCCTGCTTCCAGTCCCTCCTCTCTCTAATCTGCTCTTTACAGAGCATCCAAAATCTTCCTAAAGCACAGGTTTGATCAGGTTACTTACTTGCTCCAAAATGTTCTATGACTCCCTATTACCCCTAGAACAAAATACAAACTGGCTAGTCCAACATTTAAAGTTCTTTGTAAGTAGGCTCCAAAACTACCTTTCTAGTCTTAATTCATCATAATCCCACATTCCAAGCAGAGTGTTCTCTTAGCTGTTCTTGAACTCAGCATTAAACTCTTCATTTCCATGCCATCCAGCCTCTTCTCCTTGCACCCCCTTAGAAGTCTTAGTTTCCTTCAAGGTTTAGCTCAGCATAAAAACCCATAAAGCATTTGCTTTTTTGATTTGTGGTTTATTCTGAGAAATCACTCAGTGAGAATTAAATAATGTTGGCCCCTTCTAATCATTACTAAGAAGTCTAACTCTCCTAAATTGAAATCTGAGTCCAAAATGCTAATGAAAATTGAAAGATGTTCTCGAGACAATTTGACGTACATAGAGATTCCTTCTCACAGGAAACTTTACCACCCACCACTCATTAGGATTTGGCAAGAAGATGGGTATCAAGGGAGGGGTGGGACAGAGTAATCCCGGGAGACTTTTCATTCAACAGGAAGGAGTGAAATGAGGAGGAAGGGCACAAGTGTGTAGAAGTCAAAGAATTCACCTTTATCTCATTTTCTTTCTTCAGAGAATTTTCCTCTGGAGGCTGTCTCTGCTGAAAACATCTTTGAACTTTCCAGTGCTAATTTATTGGGCTGACTTGGGATACATCTAGATCCTCCAGAGAAATACTGAATCTCTCAGAGGGCATCTTTAGTGTACACATTACCATGTAGGAAGTCATGATCTTGGCTGAACAAATCCTTGTGTTCCTAATTAAGAAATACTGGCTCATTACTTGTTTTTCTAGGTATCAAGGGACCTAAGCCCAAAACATGGAGGGCAGTTCTCTGTGGATGCTCCTGTCACTTTGGTCCATGGTCCTCATAATACTTCTGATACCTACCCTTATAGGTCTGTTTTGAGAAACAAATGATGATGCATGTAAAATACCTTGCCAACATTAAATCTCTCTACAAATGTCAGTTATCATTGCCATAATCATCATCCTCACTACAACCGCATGCCTCATCTATTATTATTTTTATTAGGAATGTTGATAGAAACTTAGTGTTGTAGATGAAAACTGATTCAATTTCAAGGGAATGAAAACTTATTCCAGTCAGAGATATTTTATTCAGTAATACTTGAAACTGTAAAACACTGAACTCAGTTAAATACAACAGATTGTGTTAATGTTATTATATTATTAATACATAATTTATTAACATTCAAGAGCTAATATTTATACTTCTGCTGTGTACAAGGCACTGTGCTGGGAATAGGGAGATAAACACAAAATAGTGTTTTGCTTCCATTCTGTGGGAGAAGTAGGTTTGGACACAGCTTGGATACAAGTAAGTAATATCTCATAATATCTAAAGTGAATAATATCTAAAAGTATACAAAGTAATACAAAATAATTTTGAGAGAATGCTAATAACTGGAAGCGGGTGACTCAGCAAAGGGCTTACATAGATTTAAAGGAAGGTGGGGAGAAATTGCATTCTGGACATATTCTCTAGGTCTTGCGCATATATACAAAATCCTTGCTATTAATGAGCCAAGAATTAATGACTGATAATACTTTTAGAAACCTACTGTCTTATACAGGGTGTCTGAGACGTCTTTGGTCACTAAACTTAAAATCACAATAAGACTTTTGAGCCACCCTACACATGTGATCAAACTGTGAAAAATTCAGATAAATTCTCTACTGTGTAAATAAGGGGAAGGGAAGAAGCACTCTATATTTTCAACTCTCCGTATAGTGGAAAGAGCCCTGGATTTTGTGTCAGAAGACCTTCTTTCAAACTTACTTACCTGTGTGATTTTCAGTAAGTCGGTCAGTCACTTAAAGTGAGCATTAAGCCTTAGCTTCTTCATCTATAAAATGAAGGGTTCATACTGAAAGGCATCTGAGGGTCCTTCTACCTCTTGCTCCCTGGTCCCACAGACTTCTAGGAACCTAAATCCCAGGGCAGAAATGAACAAAAGAAATATTTCATGGCAATTGTCTTTATTTTTAACCAACCTTTTGACAGGGTTAGAACTTAAAGAGTTATACTATATGGGGGAAAAAAACCCTCTCCATTCATTTTGCTTGCTGTTATTCTACTGGTATAATTACCTATAAATGTAATTACAGGCAAGACAAATGACATTTTTAGCTCTGGTCTTAAAGAGGAGAGTTAATTTCAGACTTTGACCAGAACTATGCTAATTAGCCTCTCCTCACTCTCTCTGTATGGAAGTACATCACCCAGGGCTTAGCATAGCTTGCCTTTTCTGTATCTCTGAGTAATGAAAGGACACAGCATGCCAACCAAATCAAGGGCTGCTGCATTAATAAGGCCACTTTTCTCTCCATTTATCATCTATTAAAGGTGCAGTAGTTTGTAAAGTAACACCACCTTCAGCAGGGCAGCCAGGAATGGCTCCTCATTTATTTTCTGCATGGTTTAAGGTAGAGTTAGACCCACCTTGTAGCTCAGAGGTGACAGGCAGTATGAAAAAGTCTACTAATTGAGACATCTCGAGGGAGAAATATAAGAAAACTGAAAAGGTAATTAGAATGAGAGGGTTTCAAGCTGGGTAAGGAAAATCGAATGGAGGTGCATATTAGGGGCTCTTACAGATGGGGAAAGAAAGCACTTGGAGGGAAAAAAAAAGAAAAATGAATATTAGACTACAGTGTACCCTTTTCACACTTGAGGAATAGAGGGACCAAGATAAAGAAAATACAGCAGAGATGACACAGGGACTCAGAAGAGAGAGTGGCCAAGCTTCTGGACTATAAAGACATACATTAATGAAAAAATAGCCCAGTAAATTACCACTATTTAAATGAAAATAAAATGCTCTGGTAGTAATTGGGGGTGGAATTAGGGGAAGAATAAGCAGCAGAAATGCAGGAAAAATTTCTGATAGGAAATGTGATTTTTGGATTCAATTATAACTTCCCAGGTTGCTCAGGGTCTTTAGTATAAAAACACAAGTCAATTACTTGTGATGTAAAAGGATACTTTGTCTACTCCTTCCATTGATGCCATTATTTTCCTGTGAAGCTATTTGAAACTGTTTCATTAGTGTATCCTGTAAGTTATCAGGGTTCTAATCCGCATCAGTTAACCAACAGCAAAAACTGACTGCTTTTTCATAATTGGTTTATTGTATTTGATTCATGTCTACATTGGAAATCAACCTGTGGTCATAGATTTAGAACTGGAAGTGATCTTAGAATTCATGTAGTCCAAGCTTTCTCACTGGTAATGTGAAGAAAATGAACCCCAGAAAAGCTAAGTTAGGGTTCATGGTTACACATCAAATAAGTTGCAGAGCTATCATTTGGATCAGTCTAACTCCAAATTCAGCCACTTTTCCACTACATAGATTTGAATCAATCCATTTTATTTCATCCTGGAAAGTAATAACAATCACTAATAACTGACATTTCTATAACTGGTTAAGATTTGCAAGTGACTTGGTGTAAATTATTTCATGAGACTCTCAGTAACATTGATAGGTAGATAATATGGGCATTATTATTCCCATTTTACAGATGACAGAACAGGTTCATTGAGGTGAAGTGACTTACTCACATTCACAAAGCATAAGTGGCATACGTGCAATTTGCAACCAAATTCTCCATATTCTGAGTCTCATACTCTCAAAGCTGCAGGTCTGGGTGTTGTGAACATTTTTAAGAGATCAGAGTTTTTATTTTAACTTCAGACAGCTCTCCCCAAATCTGTATACAAGCCCATTAGACTTTTCCAATAGCATTTGTCATCCTCACAGATAATGTATCTGATAGAAGTAAATGTCAGTAGAATAAGTGAACTGGCAGAGTCATCAGTAGTTTCAAGTTTATCTGAAATTTAATTTTACCAAAACCTAATTTCTTTTAGATGAAGCCTAAGGTTTTAATTTCCTGAGCCTGTACCTTTGTTGCTCCAGTGGCTTCCTATTGCTTCCAGGAGTAAATATTCACAAAATGCTCTGTTTGGCATTCAGAGGTCTTCATTCCCAGCTCTCTCCTCCCTTCCCAGTCTTCTTACATCTTATTGCCCAACATATACTCTTTGATCCAGTGACAATGGCCTCCTGGCTGTCCCAGGCACAAGAAATTCTGTGTCTTGGCTCAGGGCATTTTCTCCAGCTTTCTCCTGTGCCTGGAATGCTCTCTCTCCTCTTCTCTATTAATTTCCCTGGCTCTCTTTAACTCCCATCTAAAATCACACCTTCTACAGTAAACCTTCCCCTATGCTTCTCAATTCCAGTGCTTTCCTTCTATTATTTCTTATTTATCCTATAATATAGCTTGCTTTGTATATCTTGTTTACATGTTGTCTCTCCCATTGGATTGTAAGCTCCTTGAGGGCAGGGACTGTGTCTTGTCTCTTTTTATATCCCCAACACAGTTCCTGGCACATAGGATGTGTTTAATGAATATTTATTGAATTGGATTGAAATGGTGCTGATTTTTATGACTGTGCAGCTTCTTAATTTATATAGATCAGTGAGTTTGAACTGTTTATTCTTGTCAAAACCTCTATTAAAAAAGACAATATTGGAGCGGCTAGGCGGTGCAGTGAATAGAGCACTGGCCCTGGAGTCAGGAGGACCTGAGTTCAAATCCAACCTCAGACACTTAATACAAAACTAGCCTGTGACCTTGGGCAAGTCACTTAACCCCAATTGCCCTACTTTTCCCCCTCCAAAAAGCAAAAAAAAAAAAAAAAAAAGATAATATGGTGTGGTGTAAAGATTATTGAATTTGGAGTCAACAGAACCCTGAATTAAGTTCCTAGTCCTGATATTTACTAACTCTGTGACCATAGACAAGTCACTTAATCTTTCTTTGCCTCAGCTTCTTTCTCTGTAAAACTGGGGAAGCAACAGTGGGGCAGAGGAAGGCCCACTGCATTTGGAATCTGTGGACCTGAATTTGAATTCTGCCTGTGCAGCTTACAACCTTTGTGATTCAGAAGACCTAGTTTCAAATTGTGCCTCTGATAATTACTACCTGTGTGACCTTGGGCAAGTCCTTTGATCTCTCTAGACCTCAGTTTCCCAACTTATAAAATGAAGAAGTTGCTCTAGTTGACCTCTGAGGGTTGTTGCTGTACTAAATCTATGATCTTATGACAGTAACACCACCTACCTTATAGGGTTGTAAAGATACAAGTAAAGTGTTTTTTTAATTGCCAAATGCTATGTTAATATCCAATACATCTTATGATTGTTATTAATTATGTGAATCAGATGGAAAAGTGTAATTCATTGCAACTTGAGATCTAAAACTTTTATGAGAACAAAGGTAGCCAAAATGACCACTCTGTCAATACCATGACCAACAAGAAGAAAAAGATTTAGGCAAGACTTTCAGAGAATATTCATGCATAACTGGGAAGAAGCATTCATGATGGAACATCTTTGTTATGTTTTTAATCATTCTAATGAAAACAGTAGATGTAATGACCAATTCAATGGATTGCCTAGAAATTGTCACCTGGACAATTCTGTTTGAAAAATGAATGATCTCACCTTGATAGGTATATATGATACTGCGTAGGTGGAAAATGAAAAGAGACTCTGCCTCAGATGGAGTGGTGTAGACTTTAATAATTATAGTAATTTAATGTGTGTTTGATTGCTCTATGTGTGTGTTTGTGTATTGGATATGGATGTTTTTTAGAAGGAAAAAGGAGATTCTCTCTTAATCAGAAATTGCTTTTCGGGGCAGAGAGTTTTCTGGATTATAAATATTGTAATTTGAGTATTTGAAAAAAGATTTTTTTCTATTTTAAATACTTCAAATAATTAACAATACACTTTAACAATAATATATTTCAGCCATTTTAAAGATAGAAGAATAAGAAGTTTCGAAGCCCTGGAAGAAGGGGCATTTTTAGGAAATTTTTTTTCCCATTAGGATGAACAGAGAAGGAAATAAATATTTGGAAAGATGGGAGTTTATTCGAATGTGTCTCTTATGTAACAACATATGACCTTTACTCCAGAAAATCAAAGGGAATGAGAAAGAGGAAATGTTATGTATTAGGATTTTCAATGTAGAAAGCTGGATAGAGGTTGGGAGAAGGAGGGAGTACAGAACTGCAAAATGGCATATAATTAAGTAGGATAATGTCCCTAGTCCATTTTTTTCAAACTTAGCAGTTAGCACAGTTAGATTCTAATTTCTTATCAACTTTGAAATACAAGGCAAAGAATGCCAAAGATTGATTTATTTACTGTTGTGTTTGCCTTTATTTGAAACACTGTGAGAAATAAAAATTAGTTGGACTTAAACACCCTTTAAATCTTATGACATTCCTCACCAAACAAAAATGTTAAAAAAAAATTTTGATTTTGAATGTATTGTCAGTTTGTATGTATGTATGTGTGTGTATATATATATATATATATATATATATATATATACACACACATATATATATATATATAATCTTTTAAAAAAAAAGAAAACTGTGAAATACTGGATGCTAGAAAGAACTGGGCTTGGAGTAGAAAAGAAAAACAAAATAATTTGGATTTGTATCCTTGCTTTGACACTTACCAGCTTTATGATCATGGTCAAGTCATACCACTCAGAGCCTAATTTTCTCTTCTGTAAAATGTGGGTAATGCCTGTAATAGCTACCTCATAGGACTCACCAGAGTTCAGAGTGGCCTATGACGGAGGAAGTATCTGCAGACAGAAATGGAAAGACCATCCCTTGATGATGGCAGTGATTTCAAGTATTATGACTCTTCATCACAGAGAGAAAAGCTGACTATGGACTCCAGAAAGACACCGATACTGAGAGTCAGGCTTAGAGCTATCTCTAAGGAGACCCTCAGGGGAGCTCCACAAAGGGATATTGTCAGAATCAGGAGATGGAGGGGTATACCATAGTGGCATGTTTTCTCTACGTATGTGCTTCACTACCTTTGTACTTTAGGTTTGAACTCATTATCTCCAAAGACCTTGTATGTTCAAGGAGAGAATATGTTGCTGGTTTGGGGGCATTGTCTCCATATTATTGTCCTTGCTGTACCAGTTTATTAAATATCCCTTTCTAAAAGCTAACACTTTGATTTGCACTGGAGAGCATGCAGAATGGCAGTTCATAATTGGTAATGCTAGAAACTCCCAACCCCTCAGGCTTACACTTAAAACATTGAGGAGTGCATTGTCAGCTGCCTTTTGGGATCCAACTGCTGTTGAGAGAGTAGGCTCAGAGGGGTTACTATATAAATATATTGGAGCTAATCTCTTTTTTTCATTGGTTGGATATTATTGATAAAATTACTATAATCTCTTTTAAAATATGTGTTCTGAAATATTTCATTTGTGAAATTTTATTTTTCACAACTAGGTAGTTCAGCTTTGCTTTTCTGCTACATGTATCTCTTAAATTCTGGGTTTTTTGGTTGTGTCCCTTTAAAAGTAATCAACTATATAGGCTGTGTTGTTATTGGCTTTGTGATTTTGGGGAAAATTCAAAAAAATTACCCAGATTAAAAAAAAAAAGAAACTGAAAAATTTCTAAAAATTAGAACAGTATTTAATATTTTATTTAAAAATATTTTATTTTTCCCCCAATTATATGTAAAAAAAATTTTAACAGTCATTTAAAAAAAAGTTTTGACTTCTAAATTCTATCTCTCCCTCTCCTCCCCCATTCCTGAGATGATGAGCATTGTGATATAGATTATACATGTGCAATTATATAAAACATTTCCATATTAGTAACTTTGTGAAAGAAGACACAAACAAAACAAGGAAGGAAAGAAAAAAGAAAGAACACAAAAAAGAAGATAGGAAGAAAGAGAAAAATTGTGTGCTTGAGTATGTATTCAGATGTCATCAATTCTTTCTCTGGAAGCAGATAGCTTATTTCATCATGAATTCTTTGGAATTGTCTTGGATCATTGTATTACTGAGAACAGCTGAGTAATTCACAATTGATTATTGTATAGTATTGCTGTTACTGTGTACAATGTTCTCCTGGCTGTGCTCACTTAATTTGATTAGCACAATTTGATAGCACCTTTGGGCATAGTTCCAAATTGCTGTCCAGAATGGTTGGATCAGTTCACAACTCCACCAATAGTGCATTAGTATCCCAGTTTTCCCACATCCCCTCTGACATTTGTCATTTTCCTTTCCTGTCATATTAGCCAATCTTATAGGTATGAGGTGGTACCTCAGAGTTGTTTTAATTTCCATTTTTTCTAATAAATAGCGATTTAGAATATTTTTTTCAAATGACTAGAGATAACTTTGATTTCTTTGAAAACTGCCTATTCATATCCTTTCAACTGGGAAATGACTCTTATTTCTTTAAATTTGACTCAGTTCTCTGTACAGTTGAGAAAAAGAAGCCTTTTTCAGAGATATTTGCTGTAAAACCCTGCCCTCCCAGTTTTCTGCTATCCTTCTAATCTTGGTTGCATTGGTTTTGTTTGTGAAAAACTTAAAATTTTAACACTTTTAACTTATACTTTAAAACATAGATTCTTCTTCACTTAACAAGTATTTTTCTTTCCCTGCTAAAAATAAAAAAACCCTGCTAATGAATATGCATAGTCAAATAAAACAAATTCCTATATTAACTGAATCCAAAAATGTGTTTCATTCCACATATTTATTCTGTCATCTCTCTGTCAGGAGGTGGGTAGTGTTCTTCATTATCGATTCTCTGGAATTGTTGCTGGTCTTCTGTTGATCAGAGTTCTTAAGTCTTTCTATGTCATTTGTTTTTACAGTGTAAATTATTCTAGTTCTGTTCAACTTCATTCTACATCAGTTCAGACAAATCTTCCCAGGTGTCTCTGCAAATGTCCCTTCTGTCATTTTTCAATAGCACAGCATTACACTCATTTACCAGCATTTGTTAACCATTTAGTATGGGTAGCTCTTAAGTTTCCGTATCTTTGCTACCACAAAAACGGTGTTAAAATGTTTTTGTACATAAACTTTTCTTCTTTCTTTGGTCTCTTTGGAGGACATAGGCCTAGTAATGATATGACTATGTCAAAGGATATGCATAAGTCAATAACTTCGGGGGAATAGTTCCAAATTGCTTTCTAAAATGACTAGATAAATTCACAGCTCTACCCATAACTCAGTTTTGTTCTTCAGTCATTTCAGTTGTGTCTGACTCGTTGTGATCCCATTTGGGGTTTTCTTGGCAGAGATATTGGAGTGGTTTACCATTTCTTTAATTAGCTCATTTTACAGATAAGGAAACTGTAGTAAACAGGGTTAAGTGATTTACCCAGGGTCACATGGCTAGTGTCTGAAGGATTTGCATTCAGGTTTTCCTGACTCTTAGGCCTAGGGCTGTAATGCACTGTCCCACCAATATTTCACAAATGTTTCTATTTTCCTATAGTTTGTCTCCCAACCAACATTTGTCATTTTGCTTTTTTTTGTTTTTGACTAGTCTATGTGATTGGTATGAAATGTAAACTCGTAGTTGCTTTAATTATAATTTCCTTAATTATTAATGATTTAGAGCATTTTAATATGAGTATTGATAGGGCTGTTATAGATGTGAACTATTGTATGTCCTTTCAGATGAGGTCATTGTACTATTAGTTTTATTTAACTGTCTCTCTTTGTTGCATAAGGCCCTACAAAGTAAGAAGAATTTGTAGATGTAATACAAAAATAAAATATCAACAAAACTTTAAAATATAAAAAAATCAAACTTTAGAATATTTATTTTATGTGCCTCTATGTATTGTGTACTAAATCCATTCAATTAATTAACCTTTCTATTTGTTTTTGTTTTTGTCTCTTTTTTTTGCTTTTTGGAGAACACGTGGGGTTAAGAAGAGACTTGCCTAAAATCACACAGCTAGTAAGTGTGTCAAGTGTCTGAGGCTGGATTTGAACTCAGGTCCTCCTGACTCCAGGGCCAGTGCTGTATTCACTGTGCCACCTTAGACACCCCTGGTTTTGTTTTTGTTTAGTCATTTTCAAACATGTCCAACTTTTTGTGACTACTTATAAAATTTTCTTGGTAAAGATACTGGAATAGGGGCGGAGCCAAGATGGTGACATAGAAGCAACAAGTTTCCGCAGCTCCCACATAGCTACCTCAAATACCCATAAAATATGACTCTAAACAAATTTTAGGGCTCCAAAACTCACAAAAATGCATAAAAACAAATCTCCTGCTAAAGGCAGGTTGGCAGGAAGGGCTTATCACAGCATACTGAGAGTCGAGACTAGCCCAGCCTGAAACCAAGGCTTGGCCCCAGGATGGCCAGAACAAGCCGCAGCTTGAACCTTCAGGAGAGTGGATCAGTGGCAGCTGTGGTAGTTTCGAGAATTATCAAGCCATAAGAAACAAGGACAAAGTGAAAGGTCAGTGGAATTCAGCTAAATTTAGGGGAAAAAAGCAGTCCAGCAGAACTGTCTCCAGCGTAAGGAAGCAGCAGAAGCAGCCACCCTGCAGCCACCTCCACATGGCTGCTTCAGAAGCTCTGGGCCTGCAGACTTCAGGGGGCCCAAGCAATTGTTCAGAGGCTAAGTGCTCTTACATTAGCAGCCTATATCCAGAGGGTGGTCTTACGTGGTTGTCCTGGGGTGCGTTTTCAGTGAGCCAAAGCTGGTCAGGGCTGCAGTGGCCTCCCAATAGCTCCAGCAGCTGAAAAAACCCTAGCGATTTGGGACAGAGCTTTCCCCTCTGGAAGCAGGGTTCCACAGAGCTAAAAAAATCAAGTAATTGACTGTCAACATGAGCAGGCAAAGAAAGCAAAGTAAGAACAGCAACAGAACTTTAGATTCCTTCTTTGGAGACAAAAAGGTTCAAAGCATGGAATGAGAGGAAGACAACACAGAACTCCCACAAGAAAAGTTTCCAAGAAACATGAAAACTATCTACAAGCTGTAGAACAGCCTAAGTAAGATTTTGAAAACCAAATAAAAGAAGTGGAGCAAAAATTGGGAAGAGAAATGAGAATGATGCAAGAAAATCATGAAAAGAGAGTCAACAACCTGACTGAAGAAAATCACACCTTAAAAAATAGATTAACTCAAATGGCAAAAGAGGCCCAAAAAGCCAATGA
>CM053589.1:102594326-102658351 GCA_028646515.1 Pseudochirops corinnae
TTCTCAGTATGAGGATAGGTGAAGGGAATGCAAATGTATATATACATATACATACACTTATGTATATATATAGGAGGGTTTATATATGCATATGAACACATATCTGAGTATGTGTATATATGAGTACATAGAGGGCACAGGATCAATTGAATAGGAAGGGACAATACTCCAAAAGGTGAAATTCTGAGGTGGGAGAGGATTAGAATGAGAGGAGACAGGGAGAGACAGAATGGGGTTAATCATCTCATATAGAGAAGGCAAGGGATAATTGTTACAATGGAGGGGAAGAACAGGAAGGTAAAAGGGAAAGGGTCAACCTTACTCTCATTGAATTTGGCTTAGGGAAGGAATGACATTGACTCTAAACTGAGTATCTTGCCACACAGGAGAGTAGGAGGGATAGGGATGAGAGGTGGGATGATGGGAATGCAGGTTTGGGGGGGGGAAGGTTGCTGGAAGTACAAACTTCTGTAAAGGGACAGGGACAGGGTAGAGACTAGAACAAGGCAGGGGGGGGGATAGGAAGGAGGGACATATAATCAGTCTCTCACAATATGCCCACTGTGGAGATGTTCTGTGTAATTACACATGTACAGCCTGTATTTAATTGCTTGTCCTTCCAGTGGGGGTGGGTGATGAGGGAGGTAGGGAAAGAATCTAGGATTTAAAGTTCTATAATCAAATGTTAAAAATATATATGTGTATATATATATGTGTGTGTGTATATATGTATATATATAATTATGATTATGAACTACATCCAACTGGGAATTAAGATATATAGGCACTGTTGTAGGGAGATCCAATCCTAACCTACTGGAAAGTCAGAGGGGTTAGGGGGAGGCTATAGGAAAGAGCAGACAGGGGAGGGGTTATACAGTGGGATGGCTGTTTTGAGGTGTTGGGTAGGAGAAAGATGGGAAGAAAATTTGTAGCGCAAAATCTCCAGGAAATGAATGATGTAAACATGAAAATAAATAAATTAATTTATTTTAAAAAAAGATACTGGAATAGTTTGCCATTTCCTTCTCAAGCTCATTTTGCAGATGAGGAAACTGAGGCAAATAGGGCTAAGTGATTTGTCCAGGGTCACACAGCTAGTAAGTGTCTGAGTTTGGATTTAAACTCAGGTCTTCAGGCTTGGCTGTCTATCCATTGTACCACTTAGCTGCCCATCTCTATTTTATAAGCAGTACTAAGTTGTTTTGTGAATTACCATTTTGTACTATAGATTTAGAGCTAGCCCTGGTTGGTTCCTTTCTTTCCCATTGCTTTTCATAGCTTTCCTTGAGATTATTGAACTTTTTTTTTCATCCAGGTGAATTTTGTTCCTTTTTTTTTTTTTTTTGAGTTCTATAAATCCTTTGGTGGTTTGACTGATGTAGTACTGAATAAGTAAATTTTTGGAGGGGAGGTAATTGGGATTAAATGACTTGCCTGAGGTCACACAGTTTATAAGTGCCAAGTGTCTGAGGCTGGATTTGAACTCAGGTCCTCCTGTCTCCAGAACTGCTCTTCTATCCACTGCACCACCTAGCTGCCCCAAATTGATTTTTAGTTGACTGTAGGGTTCTCAAGGAATACCATTGTATCATTTGCAAAAACAATAACTTTGTTTCTTCTTTGTCAGTGCATATTCCCTCAGTATTGCTATAGCCAACATTCCTAGCACTATATCAAATAGTAATGGTGGTAATGGAAATACTTAATTTACTCCTAATATTACTGGGAAGACCTTTAGTTTATGTCATCACATATAATGCTCACTCTTGGTTTTAAATAGATACTAACAAGATAAGGAAAAGTACATTCATTCCTATATTTTCTAATATTTTTAAAAACAGAAATGGGTGTTGAATTTTGTCAAAAGCTTTTTTAGGAGGCATCTGTTGACATAATTATGGTTATTATTGGTTTTGCTTTTAGCACTGGCAATTACATTCAAAGTTTTCCTATTATTAAACCAACCTTGAGTTCATGGTATGAGTTCAACCTATCCATGTATTTAATCTTTGTTATATGTTGCTTAGCCCCTTGCTAAAATTTTATTAAGAATTTTTGCATTTATGTTTATTAGTGCTTTTGTTCTATAGTGTTCTTTCTATCTTGACTTTCCCTGGTTAGGTATCAGGATCACGTAAGTATAATAGAAAGAATTTGGTAGGATATCTTCTTTTCCTACTTTATAAGCACTATGTATAATATTCATATGTGAATTCATGAGATCTTGGGGTTTTGTTCTTTGGAACTTTATGGTGTGTTCAGTTTCTTATTCTGAAATTAGGGTTGTCTAAATTCTCTTTTTCTTGTTCTGTTAAATCTAGGCATTTTTATATTTTTGTAAACATGCATCTCATTTAAATTGTTGGTTTTGTTGACATATAGTTGAACAAAACAGTTTACAATAGTTTCTTTATTAGTTGTGAATTCTTTTTTTTTTAATTTTTGTTTATTTTTAGTTTACATCATTCATTTCCATGAGATTTTGAGTTACAAATTTTCTCCCCATCTTTCCCCTACCCACCACCACAAAACAGCGATCCCACTGTATACTCCCTCCCCCAATCAGCTCTCTCCTATAATCCTCCCCTATCACCCATCCGACTTTCTGGTAGGGCAAGATGGATCTCCATACCCCAGTGCCTGTATATTTCCCTCCTTCCTATTCCACCCCCCTTAGTTGTGAATTCTTTTTCATTTTTAGTGCTGGTAATTTGTTTTTTCTCTTTAAAAAAAAATCAAATTAGCTGATGGCTTATCTGCTTCATTATTTAAAAAAAACTAGCTCCTAGTTATTCATTAATTGATTTTTTGTATTCAATTTTGTTATTCTATTCTTTGGTTTTCAGAATTTCTTGGTGCTCAGGACCTTGATGGCTTCTACTTTTGCCTTGATGCCTTTGGCATTGTTGGCTTGCATCTTCAGCCCTTCTCAGAAATTTGAGGCCAATCTTTTACAGAGACTTGCAGCTCCGTGACTTTGGTTTCTTGATGCCATTTCTATGCTGTTTTTGTGATTGTAGGTAGTATGGTTCTTAGATGTCGCCATCTTTACATTGTCACCTCTGCTAATAGGCACTTCACGGACTGGCAAAGACTGAGAGCATGAAATAGAAAGAGGTTTTCATGTTTTCTAGACTGTCTTGGACTCTATTATAATTTTATTGATGTTTTTCGTTTTGATATCGTTTATTTCCAGATGTTACTCTCCTTCTCCCATCTTTCCCTTGTAACAAAGAACAACATTTAAACAAGTCAATGAAGTGACTACATCTGACATATTCAACTTTTTACACTCATGATCTCCCACTTCCAGGAAAAGAGGGAGGTGCTTTTATTTTATCTTTTCTCTAGAGCCAAGATTAGTCATTACAGTTATTTGGCGTTTGGCTTTAATATTCCTTTCTTTATGGTAGTCATTGCATAGATCATTTTGCTGGATCACTTCACCCAAGCCCCTGCATTATTTGAATCCCTCATATTTGTCATTCTTTACTCTCTCACCTCTTTTACACCTTTCCCTATGACTATTAAAATAGCTTATGAATTATCCTCCCTGTTTCTAGGCTCTCCTCTTTCCATTTTGTCCTCATTGCTTCCAAAATTGTATTCCAAAGACATAAGTATGTGATTCCTCTGCTCAAAAGCATCGATGACTTCCTATTGCCTCTAGAATAAAATACAAATTTCCCCATTTAAGCATTTGAACTCTTGGTTCTGGCTCCAACCCACCCTTTAAGTCCTCCATTTGGCTTTGTAATCCAGCCTCTTTTTTACCTTGCCAATCTTCTTACACCTTACTCTCCTCCATGTACTCTGCAATCTAATCATACTGGCATCCTTGTTATTTCTTGCCCAAGACACTCCATCTCTTGTCTCCAGGGATGTTCACTGACTGTTTTCTGATGCCTGGAATGCTCTTCCTCCTCATCTCTGCCTCCTGGCTTCCTTCAAGTCTCAGCTCAACTTCCACATTCTACAAGGAGCCTTTCCTAGGCCTCCTTAACCTTGAGACTACTCTCAACATTTCCTGTATATATTTTGTGGTGCATAGATGTTTGAATGTTATCTCTGCCACTATTAGACTATGAGGCTCTTGGAGAACATGAACTATTTTCTGCCTTTCTTTGTGTTGTCAGCCCTTAGCATAATGTCTGGAGTTTAGTAGGTGACAATTGACTAACTGTCCAAACTTCTTTTATTATACTCTTTTTTATGCACTCTACATTATGAATAATCTGGCCTTCTATTTGTTCCTCAAACTAAACATTTGATTATTCATCTTTATGTATTCACATGGGCCATGTCCTATCCCTGAAATATACTCCCTCCTATACTCTATCTTTCAGAGCCCTTAGCTGTCTTCAAGGTTCATTTCAGATCACACTTCTTATGATAAATCTTTTTTTTTTTATCATATAGGTGTTTATGTGCCCTCCTATTTCAAATGACCTTGTATTTGCTCATCTGTATAATGCTGTAGTCACTCCTTCCCTTTTTGAGAGCAGATACCTTATTTTCCTTCTCTTTCTCCCTTCCCTTATATGTCAAACACATGGCACCATTCCTCGCACAGAATTGATGATTACTAATATTTTCAGAGCTGAACTTTATAGCATCAAGGCTCCATAGCCAATGACACTATGATGCCAGTAGACTGTAGATGTCTGGAGAATTGACTAAGGCATATTTCTTATTTTCAGGGTAGCAAACTGCTTATTTGGAGAGCTTGAAGACTTCAAATGAGGAAGAAGCCTTTCATTCCCTAATACAGTCTATTCTACTCTGGGAGAGTTAGGAAACCTAAACTTGCCTCTTAGCAACTTTCAACCATTCCTTCTAGTTTTGCTTTTCAGGGCCAAGCAGAGCAAGTCCAATCCCTCTTCCATGTGACAGCCTTTGAAATACTTGAAAATAGCTATTATGTCACCATCTTCCCATCTTCTCTTATACCAGTTAAACCCACTCAACTGCACTAATTTATCTTCAGGTGACATGAAATGGAGGCTTGTCAATGAACAATCCTCCTATGAATACTCTCCAGCTTGTAAAAAATGGTGCCCCAAATGGCATATGATACTCTAGATGTGACTTGATCAAGGCAGAGTCCAGCAGAACTATCCCTTATTTATTATTGGGTGCTAGAGTTGTTTTTTTTTTTTTTTAACAAAACCTAAATAAAATTCACAGACTTTTCTAGAGGCTGGTGATAACACCTATGACTCATATTAAGCTTCTAATCCACTAAAATCCCCAGATTTTTTTCTGCTGTCTAGCCATGCCTCTTACACTGTGTGCTAGTGAAATTGCAGGAAGCTCCCATGAAACCATGAAGGTAGAGGTTCTACTGAAGTAGGAGACCACCTCAATAAAGGACTTAAAGTGGCTCTTTGGTCTTGTTGGGCCCCCTCCATGAGTTCTCTATTATCTCTGATATTCTAAAGCACCCCAAAATTTCATAGTGGATGTAGAAGGAGAAGATGTATATGCATATGTATTTATATTTGTATATTATATATAAATTTTTTTATGCCCTTACTATATACCAGGCACTGTCCCAAGTGCTAGAGATACAAATAGAAACAAGAGATGGGTCTTCCTCTCGAGGAGCTTAGTAGGGGAAGGAAGAACATTAAAGGGAATTGGAAAGAAGAGAGAGGAAAAGGTACTCACTTTGGGGCAAGGCCTCTATTGAGGAGATAGAGCAGTTTGGAGAGTGCATTAAACTGACAGTGAAGTGAACTTGACTGAGGCCCCTCATGAAATGGTAGTCCCAAACCAGAGACTGAGTAGTTAGCAGAGCAGACCCCAGGGTAGAGATATTTCAAGCAGGTTTGTTTAATATTTTGAAGAGTAAATTCGCCTTAGTCCTCACTTTATATACCTCTGCCTTGAGAAATAGTTAATCTTAGAGATAGATACACCCTATATTGCCAGGATGGTAATTTTCTTAAAGATCCCATTGCGCTTTTCCAGGCTTCAACCCTTCTCAAGCTGATTGATACACAGCAGAACTATATTATCTAGAAGAGGCTATTCACAGTATTTTTCAATAAGTTCAATTTATAATCATAGATATCCAAACTATGCCTTCTTCCACCAATTATGGGTGGGGGGAGGGTGTAGAGAGGAAGAACATAGTGTGCAGCTCTTTTTGACCCACAGATAACTAAACATACTCTGGTAACTAGTAGATCGGCAGAGGGATGGGTCTAAGTCACAAGATCCAACACACAGTATCCATACATGGAAAATGATACTGGCCTTTCATCATTGCCATCCCATCAAACCATGGTTTAGAGATCCAGAAAGACATTCTATGAGGAGTCATGGTGACTGAGCCCATGTTCTTACTGTGTCATGGCTGAATCAGAAAAGGACACAGTGGAATGACTTACATTGGTGATGAAACACTAGCTCTGTGTAGAGGCAGAGAATGCAAACAGTTATCATAAAGGGTTTGGTACAAATAGGTTGATTCAGACAAATGGCTTTACTTACAGTAAAGTACTAATCTCTTGTCCTAAACCTCTAATCTTGCAGTTGGAGTCTATGCTTCTGTTTTAATCCCTTCGATATTGACACTTTGATAAAATCCAGGTATTGACCTGCACTGGCCTTTTGTTTTATGCTCACTTGGATCCTAATTTAGTTCCTTCCGGTTTTCCCCAGGAGTGGATTGATCTTTTCCACTCCTGGTAATTGTCCTAATCACCGACACAGTTTCAGTGTGTGGTAAGAGGGAGGTGTATTGCCACCTAGCTGCCCGTTGCAAGAAGACGAAACTGATGCAATTTTTCTACAACATTTATAGCTGCTTTTCCAGCATCACATTTTACATGTGCTACTTGTCTTGTAATCCAGCCAAATGTAGTTACAGCTCTATTATCACTTGCCTTTGGTCTTTACATAAAAGGATGTTGCCAGTATCCATTACACTCCTAGTCCTTTGAGGTCTAGTCAAAAGGACAAGGATGTATCCCACAACCTTAGGTCAAAATTCACAAGCAAGACGCCTACAATCAACAACATTATATCCTTCTTCCACCTCTTGTGAAAATGCAGTGCCCCTGTAGGCAGAAATGCATCTTGTTCTTGCTTTTGAAGATTGCAATATAATCCTTGTGCCCAGAATCTAGGAAGTATAACAATCTGCTACTATATAAAGTTTTTTCATAAAAATCTTCCTGTAATATAGTTTTTAGAAAATTTTTTTTAGTTTAGAATTCATTAAAGAATGTATGTACACTGTAGCTTAAACATTTATTCTAAAAAAATCACAACTTAAAAGATTTCAGTTAAGGCAAATCCTTGTGAGGATGAGGAAGGGGGAGAACAAAATTCTCATCTAATTGATTACTCCAGTTTTATTTTTCCTGAAATTCTGTGTCTACTATTACTATAATTAGTAAAAATATATTATATTATAATGAAAAGCTTTCATATTAAAAGTAAAGAAATACTTTGTTCATGGATGGTTGTTTCTAAATTGCCAAACATTCAGATATTTGGAGATAGCAATAGTATCAAAAGTGAATTGAGTATTTTCTATCTCCAGGATTCAGCCACAAACCATAAATGCCGTGAAAGACATTGCTAATAAACCTTCTAACATGGAAATGTTTGGATGTATTTGCCATTTTTCCCAGTGTAAGACAAATCAAGATAATTCACTTTCTTTTTTTCTCATATTTCTGTTTTGACACACAGACATGTTAGAGTATGGTACATTTTAAAAAATCTTAAAAAAATAAAAATGGAAAACTTATTCATTTCACAATTTTCTAAGAAGCAAAATCTTACTTCCCCTTATTCCAGAAAAGGATTCTCCTGCCTTTTATAATTCCTTCTGTCTCTGAAGAATTTGTGATAAAAGTTCTGGGGACAAATCTTAAAGTAAATCTTTTCTAGAGTGAACACCTTATTTGACACCATGAGAGGAAGCTGATTCAAGTCAGGAGATGTATCAGAAATAATTATACTCTTCTCCCCAAATGTAATTTCCCTAAGTGCAGCATTTTCGACTGAAGATGTGGAATTAATGTGCTTCTTAACTGGAACATTTATTCTAACCAGTCAGCAGCAATTGAAACTTTTTGCTGAGCGATTCTAACCATTTCTGAGGGCTCTGAAATGAATCAGAACAATCATTTCATAGAAATAGATAAAAGAAACTTGAAAAAATAAAATAAAAACAAAAATAACAACTAAACCCCGCCCAAGTACCTGGGAAAGATTTTATCACCTTGAGTTTCACAGATACCCCAGGTCTTTACTTCATTCTCTTGGCTATTGTTACATGATGATTTCAGTGCCGTCTTGGTCATTCGGCATAAGGAAAAGATTAGCATGGTTACAAATGACAATCATCCCAACCCAGATGAACTGCAAAGATGCCAAATGCTTATTGGCCATTTGGGTGGGGGGGAAGCTCAAGAGAGTCTTCATTCATCATAGGAAGCCTTGTGCTTGTAAGAAAAGATTATTCTCAATGTGATTTAACCTTTGAGGGACAGGTAAAAGAGCCTTTTCTTTGCTCACTGGCTAATGAAGCATCATTTGCTGAAGACCTTACTTTCTTGGATCTGAGTTCTAAGGCTTTTCGAGACTCAATGAGTTTTTCTGATCTGAGGAGCCAAAACAAAGAAATGTCAGACGCTTAAATGAATACAGGAGCTGAGTAGACACTCATTCATCAGCAATGTAGCCTTTGAACTCTCTGTGGGAAAAGGTGGAAAACAAATTAATATTCCTCTTTCAAATCTCCTCATTCCTCTGTTCAGAAGGAATTGTGCAAGTAGACAGTAACAATGAACTAAATAAAAGGAGAAGACAAAAGTAAAATGGCCACAGAGGTTTGCTGTTCTTTTTCCCCCTTTCTATGACACAGAATGCAGTCCTAAATAGAACTTTAAGCACTTATTTTGTGCCAGGAATTGTGCTAAACTGTAGTATACAGATGCTATTTACTAGCCCCATGACCCTGGGCAAGTCACTTAACCACTGTCTACTGCCTCAGTTTCCTCATCTGTAAAATAGGGTTCTGTTTAAAATGGCACCATCCTCCTAAGGTTGTTGTGATAATATTTTTAAAGCACTTTATAGTCTAGCTATTGTTATTATTTCTATTAGAATGTACTCCCTGCCCCCTCCTAGAGGATGAGTAAGGAATAAGTTACTTCATTTAGATTGTTGTAGGAGAAACCACTTATTTGTGTTTGGGCTATGAAAAGGAGCCTTCAAACATAGACCTTGGCTCCAACCACCCATTTGAGAGGATATTGCTAAGAATGGACCTCAGTTCTACTCTGAGTCCTCTATAGGAAGGCTTTGAGGGAAGTTTATTGATGTACCTTCCAATTCTCCAACCCTTCAGTCATAGGGGAGAGGTCACTAAGGGAGCTGAAAGGATTATGAGTCAACCTGACTGATGATGCGATTTCAGGTGAGGAGGTTATCCATAGGGATGCATGATATTCAAAGAATCAAAACTAAAAGGAACCACTGATGGAAAATGAAGAATTTTAAGGTGTTAGGGAGTGGGGAAAGTTGTGAATAGTTGCTGTGGGGCAGATACACATCAGAATGCCATACTTTCTTACCAGTGGAGGTCTAGAGGTGTTCTTAGACTCTGGGTTCCTAACTTTAGTCTCAGAGAAGCAGAAATATAACCTTTTAGCCTAAAACACTATAACTGCGAAGATGAGTGGAGTGAAGAGCCATTGTAGCCAAGAGGTGGAAATTCCTGATCCCCAATTTCTTGTGTCTTATGGGCAATGTTGAGGGCCTGAATCCTAACCTGAATGGATTAGGGATTGGGGGTAAGAGGAAGTTCCTGGGGAGCATAAATCCAGAATTCAATATGCCAGTGAGGTGAGGGGGATCCTGGGTAACATCAGCTGTAGAGTTATTTGGAGAGAGAAGGGTAGTTACTGAGCATTTTCAGTCATGTTGAGAGAGAAGAGTATCACAAATGATCCCTAAACCTGGAAGAAGAGCAAAGATGTCCCTGTATGTCATCTATACGACATCTAAAGATCATTTTATTCACATCTATGGAGACCTAGATATGAGCTATATATTTGAGCTATTTTCTGAGGTTTCTCAGAGGCAACTCTAAGTGGGGGCAATATCAATAAGTAACCTGTGGCCCAGCATCACAGTTTCTGGGCTTATATTGACTGCGTTCAATCTTAGGGACAGGTCTCAAGAATCTCTATGCAGGCTAAATGTTTATTCCTTTGCTGATAGAATTCAGTTGAAGTTTCCATAGTTTACAACTGGCCAACTTTACAGCTTGGGTTAGAGCCATAGGGTTTAAAAGAAGTTATAGCAGAAAGATGAGAAGACCTGGAGGAATGTTGGGGGAACAGAGTATCAAAGTGAGTGAGCTATGAAGAATAGTGAGTATTGATTCAATCATTTTTTCTCCACTCCAGCCTGATGGTGTTTATACTTGAGCTTCCTTTAACTTAGCCCTTTCCCTGTACATTCTAGTTGAAGCTTAAAGTTTTCCTTAAGAAAAGTGCTAAAGCTTTATCTGTGAAGTTGATTGATATTCATGCAGGCACTAGAGGCATATGCTACTAACTGCTGCTGGCATATAGGTCATAAATGCACACAATATAATCTTATATATATATGTATTATATGTGTGTATATACATGTGTGTATACATGTATATGTATATATCTTCTTAAAATAAGGAGAGAAATACACAAATAAGAAAATCATGTCTGTTATTCTTATAGTGGGTGTTGTAATGCAATGAAGAAATCCAGTTTCAGTAGAGCTAACAGCCGATTAGAGAGAAGAGCTGGCAAGGGCACAATGAAGAAACCTGGCTCTCTAGAATAACAATAGCTCCCCTTTTTGGTTTTGGCTCAGAGAATCAGAGGTATTTAGGAAGAAGAATACCTAAGGACAACCTGAAGAATCTTTGGATTATAGAGATGGAGAATGTCAAACCTGAAAGGGTTTTTAGTCTAACCCTGTCATTTTATTGATGAGCAAACTGAGACCCAGAGTGATCGAGTAGAGACAAATTAGAGACCTGAGCAAAAAAAGACAAAATTCCTTCTTCTCAGAGGAGAATGAAGCCAGAAGATTGAGTTTTGGGCAGGATGTGTATGTGTTAGAACACATAGGCTGCTTATGACTTATAAGCTGAGGGAACCTAGAAGCTTAAACATAGTCAAATTTCTGACAATGGCCCTGGCATAATATAGACTAAATATGCATTATTTAGTTTTGGTCATGTTCCCCCATAGACATGATAAAAAAGTGATCTCCTTCCTATATAAGCCTGGTAGGAGAATCTTTGGGTCAAATGTATGGAGAGTTTAGCTACTTTATTTGCATAATTCCAGACTGTTTTTCAAAATTACTCATTCATAATATTACCAACAATGTACTAGTATGTCTACATCTTTTTTTTTTAATTTTGCTTTTTTTGGAAGGAGAAGGCAGGGCAGTTGGGATTAAGTGACTTGCCCAAGGTCACAGAGCTAGTAAGTATTAAGTATCTGAGGCTGGATTTGAACTCAGGTCCTCCTGACTGCAGGGCCAGTGCTCTATTCACTGCGCCTCCTAGCTACCCCTAGTATGTCTATCTTCTAAGAACTCCTCCAACATTGAGAATTCCCATCATTTGTTATCTTGGACAGTTTACAGAGTGTGAAGTTTTCTTTGGTATTCTTATTATTATTAGTGATTTTGATTGTTCTTTCAAATGGCTGTTAATAGTTTGCAATTCTTTTGAGAACTGTATGTTCATAGTCTCCGACCACTTATCTATTGAGACAAGGTGTTTATGATGGTGTGTGTGTGTGTGTGTGTGTGTGTGTGTGTCTAATAGAAGAGAAAGTGGTCAAATGGAAAAAAAATATTTGCATCAGATTTCTCAGAGAGCAAGATTTTCTATCCATTTGACTACTTTTAAAATTATCATTATTACCTTAATCTTATCTGATTTGTCACTTTTTTGTTTTATTGTCTTATTTAATCCATTAACATTCAAAGTTATGAGAGTTAGGTCCATGTTTTCCTCTATTTGCCTCTAGTATTATATTTTTCTGAATTAGAATTTTCTTGATTTTTTTTCTCTTTTCAAAAACAGTACTTGCTTCATTTTTTTTTCTTAATCTACTTTAGGATAATCCTATTCCCATTACCCTCTTTCCCTTATTCTCAAACTCCTCCTCCCATTCACCACTCCTTTCCCTAGTTTTGGAGTTTTACTTGTTACCTTCTTTCTTCCTTTTTCTAGTTATCTGATTCTTCCCCTGTATTTTTCTGTTAAATAGCCAAACAAAATCCCCCTTCTTCCCTTCTTCAGTTTGTTTTGTTAGTTTTTCCATTTTAATTATTTTTTTCCTAATTTTTTCCCCTCATTTTCTTGGTTAATTCTCTTCACTTTTCATGACTTTAGACCTTTATTCTTTGATTCATCATCCTTGTACTTATTTATTTCTTTTTAGTTCATCCATTCATCATGGAATTAAAACTTTTAAGGTACCTATTTTGAGTTCAATATTCTAAACAGTTTCTGAGTCATTGCCTTGCAGATCTTACCTTCTCTCTCTCTTTTCTGTTCTGTTTCAGTCATAGAAGTATCATTTTTGCATAAGAAATAGAGGATATAAGTATTGTACCAAGGCAGAAATTTTCCTGTAGCCCTAATTCTCATTCTTGCCTTCCCCAAGATCATTTTACTCCCATTTGCCTTGAAGTCTCCTCTGTATCCATGCCTTCCCACCTTTCTCTATATCAGTCATCCCCAGAAGCTCTGATTCCCCTTCTGAAGCAGGATGCTCTCTAAGAAGGCACTGCATAACACCGAATCCCTATAGATTACATCAAGTGCAAGATCTCTATCTCCCATTAGAGATGATCTCTTTCTCCCTTTGGAACCATTCTTTAGTGGGATTCCCACTACTGAACTGAGATTCCCCTTTTCTTTCCCCTGCTTCAGTTCCTCCCTTTGCCACCTCCTCATTCTTCTACACAGGTTCTCTTCTTCCTGAGAGATTATAGGAGTTATTTTTAACCTTGTTTATGTTCCACTTGATCAGGATACACCACACATTCCCCTTCCTATTCTTCCCCCTCTCTCACCTTTTCTGTGTTCTCTCATATTTCAGTTTAGTTCCACAACAAAACAAAAGAAAGTGAAGCGTTGATACACCTGTAGCCAGGGCATTATGGAGGTTTCTTCTGCCACCGTTTCTGTGTAACTTTCTCTTTCATCCTTGTCTCCTTATGAACATTTAGGACAGCATTTCTAAAAGATCTCCCAATTGCTTTGTTGCTGCTGCTGTTTTTAATTCTTTTGGTTTTTTACAAACTATTTTCCCTTTCCTTGGGGTTATTTTTTCTTTGTGTCTTCTTGGGCGCCTGTATTTGTTTGCCTTTTTGCTGTATTTCTGTTGTGAGGGGTGTTTGCAAAGTAAAATCCGTCTGGTTTGCTGATTTTTTTTTCTTTTGGAAGAATACTTCAAATGCCTCTCTTTTGTTCAATATATCTCTTTTTATTGATTATTAGACTCAAGGGCATGCCAAGGCATGTCACTTTGGATTCCATCTTGAGTTCGTTTGCACTTTGGTGCACATTATTATGTTCCCTTCTTGGGCCTATAGGTCAAGTTGTGCAGTCCTACCAGAGTGAGGGTGATGGTGAGGAAAGACATACTGAGTGACCACATTAGGGTCTATTAATTCATCAGGATGTTACCTCCTTAGAGTTCTTAGTATCTTAAACCAAGGAGACAGTTTAAATTACTTTATCTCCTCCAAAATGTTTATTTTGGCAAGACTTGAGAGGTTGCAAGGCCCTGAGAAAATATCTTGTCCTCCATTTTGTTGGTTACGTGACCCAGAAGTCTTTATTGGCTCTTTATATCTCCTTCAAGAGTGTTGCGGATCCTTTTCTTGATCATTAAATGAGGTTGCTCCTGAAAGGTCTGTCCTTGGCCCACTTATTTTTTTCTCTCTACACAGTCCTTAGGCATATACTCCATTTTATATGACCTGAAGGGAGAGTGGATGATGATGCTGAGAAATGTAAGAGAAGAATTTTCAGACAGCCTCAATTTTGTCAATGGAGCAGGAAATTAGGGTGCCTGTTTCAAGTCTGGTTGTGTAGGTATTATAGGCAAGAAGAAAGATTTTGGAACAGATGTTATGGGGCATGTGA
This sequence comes from Pseudochirops corinnae, assembly GCA_028646515.1. Lineage (NCBI taxonomy): Eukaryota > Metazoa > Chordata > Mammalia > Diprotodontia > Pseudocheiridae > Pseudochirops > Pseudochirops corinnae. The sequence goes on from CM053589.1 coordinate 102,608,521, forward strand.
TAGGCAGTCATTAAGGAGTTGCTCAAAAAAAAAGATGAGAGGATACTAATGCCGTGAATTTATAATAGATGAAATAAACTTGATATGTGACTTTCTACTGATACTCAGCAGTGTTCAACGAAGGAAAAGAAACCAGAGGGTTGGTATTATTTAACCAGTGCAGGGGTTTCTTTGGATGAGAAGAATAAAAGAAAGTCATGGGAGAAGGTCAAAGTGTTTCTGCAGGAGGCCCAGTAAAACATCATAGTGTTCATCTAAGAGGTCAAGGCTACATATGGAGGCAAATAAAGTCAGAGTGTATGGAGACCTGATAAGGACAAAGGATAGTTTCAAGGAGTGAGAAAATGATACTGGTGGAAGTGTAGGAATTTGTAGTCAGAGCAGAACCTAAAAGTTGTGGAGTTGCTGCAATATCAGGTATGGCCATGACCACAGTAAGCTGAAGTGTGATGGAGACAGTGGTTGGTTGTTGGGATTGGAAAATCATTTGGCCATGCTGTTAGAATGTTAATATAAAGGGTGATATTCTTGGGTGCGCTAAAGGTATTGTGGAAAACTTTGACCAAGAAATCAAGTCAAGAAAGTAGAGGAGAACAATGCAATGCTGGCTCATGGTCAGGCCTTACTCATGAGGCACAAATTCCAGGATTAGGGGTGGGGAGGCCAACACTCTATGGGCTCATACAATCTAATAATCTGTGAATGGGGAGGGACTGCCTGTTCTCCAAATCACTGGAATGGGGGATGGAGTGGAATCCAGCCTTAAAGAGGCAGTAATCTTCCTTTAGTTGTCTGAAAAGGTTGGGCAGCTTCAACACGCCTAGGGTGAGGGAGAGGGACAAAATACTTCCACAGAAGCAAGATAGGAAGGAAATAAACATCTTGTGATCTGGGGATCTCCCTTAGTACCAAGGGCTGCATGATCTTTCTAGATTCACACAAAGTGGTCTCTCTCTAGAACCTATTCCTCACATATAATGTACTTACCATTTGAGACTCACTCTGAAAACAGAAACAGCTCTAAGGGTTCTGCACTCAGTTGCTTTTTCTTCCTACAATCTTATTCCCTAATTGAATCAGATCTGGGAATCTCCCTCCCATGCGGACACTTTCCAGAATATTCCTCACTCTTCAGTATTCCACCTCTCTCTCTCTCTCTCTCTTTCTCCCCCTCTCCCATTCTTTCCCTCCCTCCCCCCTCTTATCTCCTCTGTCTCTCATTTTAGTAAAGGACAAATTAGTGTACATAGAAAAGAATTGGATATTTTGAGCAACTATTTGAGGAACATTGGTAATCCTGATTTTTATATTGTTTTACTTCTTACACTTACCAGTATGACCATAGATAAGTCACTTTACTTCTCTGGGCCTCAGTTTCCTCATCTGTAAAATGAATAGCATTGGATTAGCTCTCTCAGATCCCTTATGATTTATAGCAAGAGTTCTTAATGTGGGGTCCATAGACACCTTGTTTATGGACAGATTTCAGGGCACCTATGAACTTGGATGGAAAAAATACATCTTCATCTTCATGGATCTCTAGCTGAAATTTAGCATTTTCTTAAATTACTTAATAAAATATTATCTGAGAAGGGTTTTTTCTGCTTCACTGGAAAACAGTTCTATGACACAAGAAAGTTTAAGAACTACTCCTTTAAAGGGTTCTACTTAGTACTTAGTTGTTTGGAACACAGTAATTGTGAATCTGATCCTTGATTCAGTGGTGTTAGACTATCAGCCCCCAATGTATGACACAGGAGAGAGCAGGTAGGGGAGCATGGACTGATCTGCACAAAATAATAATTAGTATCTCCTTTGTATACAAAAGGAACTACAAGTTCCTTCCTTCCCTCCCTTCTCATGGTCATTCAGATGTCTTAGGTCATTGACCACCATTAACTTTAACATTCCAGGCAAGGAAAGCAATCCTTAAGCTTTGATAATTGTGACTGGAGACAGTTCTTATGTGCTTTTGAACCAAAGGAAAACATAATACTTATCAAAAAGGAATCTTCTAAGTCACATAAAGGTTAATGTGCCTGTCCCAGTGATCAAATTTAGAGGAGAGGTTAATATTTTAGTAATGTGATTAATTCTACTAAGAAGGTAGTTGTGAGCTTGAATTTTTCTCTAGACATTGTTAAATGAGAGCTCACCCAGTGCTGATGTCTAGAAGAAGGTCTTGTCCTCCATACCTTTTCTATCAGCCCTTGTTTAATAATTTAAGCCCCTTAATCGTTTAGGAGGCAGACAACATGTTCCTGGCTTCCTACGGGAAAGTTGCAAGTTGCATGTGTTTCCAGCTACCATAATCGGTGTAAATATGGTTTTATTGTGAAAGAATTGGGGGGCATAAAAGATTTTTTTTCTTTGGGAAACTGAGCTTTTAGAGGGGTTAGTATAGTTGAAAGTGGTTAAATAAACAATAATATCTGACCGTTGTCGGTGGAGTGTCTCACAGTATTAGCCGTTTGTTTCACAGACATACTCTGAAGGGTCTACAGGGGGTTTTTCCAAGAGTCAGGACCTCAATGTAATATATAAGCTTTGATTCTGATATTTCCCTTGATAACAGTGCTCTACCATATTGGGGTCGTAAGTCAGTAAAGGTTCATTGGCTGCTGTAATGCTCACTGTCACCAGTAATAAGTACAAAGGACTTGCTCTAAAAGCTGGCTTATAAAACTTTAAGGAAACTTGGATTGCTTAAGTGAACTTCCGAGGCTCTTCAGGGGCCAAATGCGCTTTAGTTGTCTACTTATATTAATTTCACAGGGTTTAAAGGGTCAAGAAAGGCAGTTGGTGATACTTATTAATTTATGAAAGACAGGATCTGGTGCTATCTTGCCTTGACCATTTTGGCTTTTCTTTGAGAAAATTTAATATAAATTAAAGCTTACCAGACAAGAGTGCCCTAAAGGATTAAGCCTAAAGTTCACAGCTGGCTGAAAAGATTCAAAGATGCTGTGTCTTTATTCCAGCCTGATTTCATTGGAAGTGACATTGTAACAATAGCATTACATTGTGAATGTAAAACATGCAAAGAAATAGCAATTCGAGGAATCCTACAGTTGGTTGAAGGATTATGATTTTTTAAAATGAGACATACTTGCATCTGAAGCTTTTTTTTTTTCCTTCCAGGATATAATGCCTTGGATTAAAAATATCTTGTTCTTGGCCAAGAACATTTTTTATAGGCACTCAGTTCTTGCTAAGATGAGAATACTTATGTGTCATAGTAATGTCTCAAAGCCTATTGACTCCTGTGACAATTCAGAGGTGAGGAGGCATGGGTGAGAAAGAGGAGAGGGAATACAACCCCGTCTTCTGGCTTTGGACGGAGCAGGGCTAATCTTACTTATGGGAATAGTCATTCTTGGTTGACTGATTTTGTGACACCAAAGATGATGATGCAGACCATCTTTAATCTCATGCAAGGAAATTACAAATATATCCTTTCTGTCTCTCTGTGGCTCTCAAGGACTATAAGCCTAGGATGCAGCTTGGAGTATTTCTTAGCACATTGTCCTCATGTTTGGCAATTTGGAAGCATTTTATCTGCCACCATCCAATGTGTCTTTACCAGCTCCTCTTATGAGCATAGGATTTACAAAATCAACACTGGAATTCACTTATTTATAAGCAAAAGAACCTAAATAAAGCTAATACCTGAGTCCATAGAATATAATAACCCTTCCCAATGTTCCAGATTATCTTAGGCACTTCCAATGTCTGGGTAGGTTTCCTACAGAGCATACACAATATGCCTCCTACGGTTCTCCTCAGTGTCCATCAAATATTTCTCAGTATTGCTGTTATGGTTTTCTCCAGTATTTAGTTGGTATAGGTGCTTTTTGGAGCCTTCTGTTCTTTTCCTATTTCCCCCAATAAAATGTGAATTCTGTGAGGGTAGGGGCTGTTTTACCTTGGGCTTTGTATTTATTAGTTTGTAGACCTACTGGGTGCTTAAGAAATGCTTATTGAATGAATGAATGATTGAAAGCATAATTCCCCACTGACTGTTCTCAAATTCTAGCACATGCCATTACTAGTTACATTTCCCAAGGAACTGGTTCTCCATCATGGTCCTGGAGGATAAGAATACTTAATGGAAGAATGCATTTAGAACTCACAATAAAGTTCTAGACTAGGGTGAGGCCAATTCTGAAACCTTCTTTGACCTCATTTTCCTACAACCTGGAACTCCCAAAAGATTCAATCTTTCCCCAATTGTCTCTCAGTTCCCTGTAATCCTTCCAAAGGAATAGTCCTACATGGACCATTATCTATTAATACTTTCTGAAACCTCCTGTTTGGAAGGGAGGGGTGTGTGTGTGTGTGTGTGTGTGTGTGTGTGTGTGTGTGTGTGGTCAAAGAGTAAGTATCCCTCCCACACACAGCATTGCATTGTTGTGTAGAGGACTGAGAAATGTTTGAAGTCCTGAAAACTTTGCTCATACTAGAATGCCCTCTTTTTTCAGATATCTTTCACTGCTATTAAATAGATAACATAATAGAATTTTAGAGCCAAAAAACCTTTATAGATCATCTAGTCTAATTTTCTTATGTAGTATGAAACATTCTGGTTCGTGTTCTCAAAGATAGGTTGGCTAGCATCTCTTCTTAGAGGTCTGGAGTACCATAAGAGCTTGAAGTAGCTTTTGAATCTTTTGCCGTCAGTTCAAGCCCCCAATATCTAGGTTTCTGCTGTTGTTAGGGAACCAGTGGTTAGCACATCCATTATATAGTTAACCAGTTAACATTGATTAACTTTTATACTTCTCCTAATACCTCCAGGGCATTCTCCCTGCTTATAGCACCTCAGTGTGTGTGTGTGTGTGTGTGTGTATGTGTGTGTGTGTGTGTGTGTGTGTGTGTGTGTGTGTGTGTGTGTGTGTGGATTCAACTCAGTTCAGTTCCCATATTTCACTGGTTCCATCAGGTTCTCATTTAAAGGTGGTATCTCTAATGGAGGAGTCTGAATTTCAACTTCTGCTTGGTGGGGAACCCAAAGATCCAAAGATCCTCCTGAATATTGCTCTTTGGAAAATCAATACTGAGATGGCTGCAATACTTGACCTAGGCTCTTACATTCTGATTCCTGTTGCTTGCTCTCCTGATCTTTTGACATTCCTAGGTTGAGGATTTCACTTCCTTCCCTGGGTGCTATAAGTGAAAGAGTCATTCCAGAGGATGAATGAAATAAAGTAAAGTGACAGAAGCTGAAGATAACAGGCCTTTTTAATGCCTCTGTAGCCAATCAGAGACTTATCTTTAATATAAGGTTGGCAGACCTGAACCAATTACAGAATCTTACACATGTTCCACAGCCTGACTTCTCAAGGCACCTCCCCTACATGTCATCGTAATTCTTCCAGAAGCACCTCCCTAACATCCTCCATGCGGAAAAACACTATCTTCTCTTTAGAATCTTCCAAGTAGAGACAATATCTAACTGTACTTTATGCATATATACTAGACCTGTATTTTACTCTAATTCTGAATAAGTAAATTAAGACTCAGAGAGATTAGGAAACCACAAAGCAAGTTAGTGGCAGAACCAGGACTAAAAGTTAGAGTGTGTGTGTGTGTGTGTGTGTATGTATGTGTGTGTGTGTGTGTTTTCTTTTCCTCTCTATGCTATGTTGAAAACATTTAAATTTTCAGGAATCTTGGAGTCATGAGCTTTCTCCAACTTGAAACATTCCATCTTACCCATGCAGGATTCTCTTAGAAGAGCTGATGCACTCTTCCCCAGATGTTAGAAACACTGTACTACAGTTATCATGCAATTCAGAGCAAACATCTTTAGTTTGAGACATCCCTTCCACTAATTCACCTCACCTATATTACATTTCTGTCATTGCCAAACAAATATTGATCAATTTGAAAAGAATGAGATTAGAATGCCAATCTTACAGGTTGGCATAGAAGTTTATTGATAAGCCAACGTGACAAACAATTTAACACAAAACCACATACCAGAGAGAGGGATACCCAGTGCAATGTGAGGCTTAATGACTACTGATCATTTCATTTAATGATTCAATGGTATAGCAAAAACATAAATGAATTTGGAAAGTTCAGATACTGGCACTATGATTTGCTGCATTGTGACCCTGGGCAGATCACTTAATCTCAATCTTAATTTGGAATAGAGTATTGTGAAGGAGAAGGAAATTTGGAGAAGGAAATGGTAAACTACTCCAGTATCTTTACCAAGAAAGCCTCATTAAAATATAGATCATGAAGAACTGGAGACAACTAGAATGACTTAACAACATTTGTGAATAATAATAAATGTTAAAAGAAGAGATTGAATTTGATAATCTTCAAGATGTTTTCCAGTTCTAAACCCTGAAGTTGAAATGTTTAGGTGACTCCTGGGGCCAGATTGGTAGGAGTTATTCACCAGGAGGGAAATCATGTTTAACTTCTAGGCACAGAGTCATAGAGAAAAGATGCTAATGAAGCATGATAAGAACAATGTTTGGACCCAAAGAATAGTAATTATTGGTTTGAGGATAATTTGGAAGGAGTACCTTGGCCTTCTCTGCTTAACTGTGTGCTTTATAATAGCTTTATAAATGACTTGCATGAAAGCATAGATAGTATACTTACAAATTTGAGTTTGGCACAAAGCAGAGAGGAATAACCAATACGTTGAATAACAAAATTAGAATTTTACAAGGTTTTGATTAAAGTATTGGCTGAATTGAATAAGATGAAATTTACCAAGGATAGATGAGTCTTACACTTGGTTAAAAACATCAACTTAAGAATCATACAATGGGAAATTATGTCTAGATAGCAATTTGCCTAAAAAACATCTGGAGGTGTTAGTTAACCCCAAACTCAATAGCAGTTGATCGTATAATATATCAGTTAAGAAGACTAATGAAACTTTAAACCAAATTAAGAAAGATATAGTGTCTAGGACTAGAAAAGTAATAATCCTACTGTACTATGATCTGGAATCCTACTGTACCTCATCTGGAATATTATGTTTGATTTTGAGTGCACATTTTTAGAAAAAAATTGATAATCTGGTAGGCAACCAGAATAATGCTGTTTGAGGACTAATTAAAAGAGGTAAGATGTTTATTCCAGAGAAGAGAAGACTTATCAGCTGACTTCAGGCAGACATGGGCTAAAATGTGAAAGATGGATTATTGATTTGTTTTACTTTTCCCCAAGTTCTATTGAACTTGGAACAATGGGGTGAAAGTGACAAAGAAGGAAATTTAGGCTCAATGTAAAGAAAAAAATTCTTAACAACTACAGCTACTCAAAAGATGAATGAGCTTCCTTATGAGGTAGTGAATTTCCCATCATGGTGGGGGGGGGTCTTTAATAAATGGCTTTAGCTGTGTGACCAGTTTGAATATATACATATATAGGAGATTCTTGCCTAATTATGGGCTATGCTCACTGACATCTGATATCCCCTCCTACTCTAGAGGTTATATGATTCTTTGCTTTGGGATTCTGTCAAAATTAAGATTATAATTATGGTTGTGATAGGTGCAGAGGGTTTCAATAGACAGATAAGAACCTAGGTGAATAACCTTTATCTCCGAAGTAAGGCAGGGTTAGCTGGATAGGCAAGTTTGACAGGAAATAGAATTAGTAGAATGGCTAGCTCTATGAAAAACTACTTGAATGAGAGTCTAGAGGGGACTTTGACCTTTTTTCCCTGGGGGCAACAGAGGTAGGTCCCATTTTTCAATATTAGAATCACAAAACTCAAGGGACCCAAAGGCATCTTAGAGAGGCAGTTATGATGTAGCAGAAAGAATACTGCCCTTGGAGATAGGTAAGGACTGGGTTTGAATCTCACCTTTGGCATCCTTGATATTCTCTTCAAATAGAAATACTAATAATTGTAGGAAATGCTTCCTAGGGTTATTGTAAGGATCAAATGAGATAACGTACATGAAGCACTTAGCATACCTTGAAGCACTATGTAAATTTCAGTTGCTGTTTGTTGTTTGTCTGTTTTCTAAGAGGAACAGTGATATCATAGGTGATGTATTGATTCATGCATGAATTGAATTTAAATAAGACAGAGCTGCACAGTGTTGTCAGCCTCACTCTTTCTTCCATAGTCAGTGAAGTCCAGTAGCAACACAAAAGTTCAGAATGCCTGGTGATGGCTTTAATAGATGACTTTGGCATCTTCAATGTCTGACCAAGGTCTTAAACTGTCCATAGAACTTGCTTCAGCCAACTTCATAGCTATTGGGAATTAATTGTTCTCGTTTGCTCATTACACTGGGGAAGTCTTCACATTCTTGGGGTAGACACCCCTTAACTCACTGAAGGGCTGAGATGGTTTTCTGGGGGTGTGGCTTCTGCACATGCTACAGCTTCTTAGAGCTACAGGAGAGAGTTGAATGATGGGTAGACACCAAAGGTGAATGAGCAATGCTGAAAGGGGCTCAGCAAGTCCTAATGCAAGAGGTGCTTGTTCTCCTTGAATACCACATATATCCCTGCAGAACCTAATCCCCAGTGACCTGAAGTGACTTATATAGCCAAGGTTGTAAATAGCCAAAATCTATTAAAATAGGTGCAGATTCTTGAGGTTCTCATCTACCCAGAAACCCTCTTTGTCCATGTTTATGGCTAATGTTAGAGCCTCTGGGTAGATTTGCACTGCATCTCCACTGGATAAATTATTCCCATCCTCTCCCACAATGTGTGCATGGGGGCATTCAGGTCATCCATTAGCTTGATGGGCCCCTACCTAGTCTTAAATTCCTTTCATTAGGATCTTCCTCATCTGGGGCCCCACATGCCCTGGGATATGACCCCTCTAAAAGCTCAAATCTCCAGCAATTATGTCCTATCCATTAATGGTTATTATCTCCACGTGTATTGGCACTAGAAGTAGAAATGATGGTAGTGCAGCTGTCTAGCAGTATCATAAGACTCAAAAAATATCCTACAGCCAAGATAACCTATCTTTTCTAATTTGGTGAATGAATTTTATGTACCCCACTCAAGATCAAGGGCTTTAGTCACTACTGACTCTTGACATCATCTATATTGTTTTGTCCAAGGGGTCCTGTTAGTTTTCAGGTATTGTTACGAGTCTATAGTCCTCAGGGAGTATTTGTTTTCTTTTTTGTAAGAAGAACCATGACAAATTTATTGCTCTATGTGGTGTAGCTTAAAGACTCTTGTCTGAGACAGAATAGTATGAAATTTCCACTTTTACTTAAGAATAGTCAGTAATAGAAAAATGAAATTAGCTGACTTTGATACATGAGTAGTTGTCACACTTAGTCCTTCCCATATTTAACAATAGCTTTCCTGCTACTTCTCATGGCTTGAAATAAATTAGATGATCTCTCAAGAGTCCTTCTAGCATGTTTTGTGTGTGTGTATGATCCTGTAATTTTGCATATACTCTCTTCATATTCATGCTCGATAGACTATCCTATGGGACTAGCTTGGAAAGGGAGGCTTGGTGAGAAAATTATCAGTGACAAGAGGATGAATAATTGGCCCAAGAAACAGTTTTTAAAAATGGAAGTTTCAGAGGCAGTTATCTTGAGTTGTTTTCATAGGAATTCAGGACAAATGCCAGATGAGAAATACCTGTATTTAAGACTAGTCTGATCCATGAGGAAGGAGAAAGGAAAGTTTGGAATTAAACATATTCCACAATAAAATCACAATCATAAATAAAATGCTTAGTTTGAATAAATGGGTGAAAAGTGATTGGAGTTGAGGAATGGCTGAGGAATCTGAATGGGCTGCTGTAAGGGGGAGAGTTTTAGATTCATACAGCCATAAGGATAGCACCTAGTACAATGTGAGCTGCTTGAGGTCTGGGATTATTTTTCATCCCTATCTTTGTATCTCCAGTATATCACAGTGCTTTATACATAGTAGATGCTCCATAAAATTCTTGTTGAATTGAAGTCATAGATTTCTACAACTGTACACTCTCTGAATGCATTTGGAAAGATCATTGGTCTAGATGTCAGGAGCCTTAGAAATGTTTATTGGATTGTATTATATTGCTGGAAGGGGCCTTGGTTATCATTTAGTCCAGTGGTGTCAAACGCAAATAGAAATGGAGGCCACTAATCCATATATAAGGATCCTTGTGTGCCTTATATCAACTTAGTCTTAAAATGTAATATTATCTATGTTTTATTGTATTTCATTTATTTTGTTATATATACCCCAATTACATTTTTAATTTGGCTCAGTCTGCACTTGGTACTGTTGGGGGTTACATGCAACCCCTGGGTCACATATCTCACCTCTCTGATTTAGTCCAACATTCATTTTACAGAGGGAGGAATTTAGTCCCTAAACAATCAAGAAACTTGTCCAGTGTATCATAGCTAATGAGTGACAGAGTAAGGACTTGAACCCAGGTCTCTGGATTCCAGGTGAAATGAGAGGGGGAAGCAGGACTAGAAATTGAAAAAAAAATGGCTATAATAAGAAATTGGAAACTTAAAGGACTAGTTATTCATCTAAACCATTTTATTATTAATGTTACGCTATAACCAATTAGTGACTAATATTTTGCACATGATTGCTGGTCTCAACACTTTATATTATCAAGTAAGATAAATAAATTCTCTGATCTTGAAGTTTGAGAGCAGATGATAAACCTCTCCTTGTAGCTCACTCCTGTTCTTTGGAAAACAAGAAAAAAAAATCTGCAGCAACATTACTATATGCCATACCTATCTGTATACTATGAATTCCAGGTGCTCCTCAGATACAATTGAATCTAAAAATTTTCCCAGAAGAGGAGGTAAGTTTCCATCAGCCAATGAAAAGAAAAGAACAGCTATTTCGCCCAAGAACTCATTCATCTAGAAGGAGAAAGTTGTCATGGGGGAAGATCACAGAACTTTTACTCTGAAGACTTAGATCTGTAAGGAACCTTAGAGAAAATTGAGTCCAGTTGCCTCATTTTATGAGTGAAAGAACCTATATTTGAACATACACATACATATGTGGGGGGCATCACAAATTGTCCTGCCCTATATCTTGATAGTGGACCCAGATGGCGCTGAGGGAGACAGTGAGGCTGATGACTTTGCACAGCCCTCCTTACTTAAATCCAACTTACTTGCAAGTCATGACATCACCTTCACGATGTCAAGCTCCTTTTTAAGAACAAAGAAAAAGCAATTAACAAACATATATGTATATGAAATTGTCTCATTTTATATGTGAAAGAAGCCTTGGGAGGTTGGAACTTGTATAAAGTTCCATAGGTAGCAAGTGACTGAGCAGAGATTTGAACTTGAAATCTGGAGATCCTTTAAAGAAGGCTCAAGAGGAGGCTCAACTTTTCCTTGTAAAAATGTATTTAAAAGTAGTATAACCAAACAAGAGATGGAGAATGTTATGAAATACAAAATGGATAATTTTGACTACATTAAATTGAAAACTTTTTGCACAAAGCCAATGCAGCCAAAATTAGAAAGGAAGCAGAAATCTGAGAAACAATTGTTATAGCCAGCATCTTTGATAAAGGCCTCATTTCTAAATTATATAAAAAGCTGAGATAAATTTATAAGAATACAAGTCATTTCCCAATTGATAAATGGTCAATGAGAATGAACAGGAAGCTTTCAGATAAAGAAATTAGAGTCATATATAGAGTCTATAGTCATATGAAAAAATGCTCTAAATCACTGTTGACTAGGGAAATGCAAATCAGAACAACCCTGAGGTACGACGTCATACTTATCAGATTGGCTAACATGACAAAATGGGAAAATAGTAAATGTTATAGAAGATGTGGGAAAATTGGAACAGTAATGCATTGTTGGTGGAGTTGTGAACTGATTCATCCATTCTGAAGAACAATTTGGAACTATGCTCAAAGGACTGTAAAGCTTTGCATATATTTTGACTTAGTAATACCCCTTCTCGATCTGTATCCCAAAGAGATCCTAAAAAAAGAGAAAAGGACCCACACATACAAAAATATTTATAGCAGCTCTTTTTATGGTGACCAAGAATCAGAAATTTAAGGGATGCCCATCAATTGAGGAATGACAGAACTAGTTGTGGTATATGAATGTAATGGAATACTATTGTGCTATAAGAAATAATGAGCAAGCAGATTTCAGAAAAGCCTGGAAAGACTTACAAGAACTGATGCTAGGTGGAGTAAGTAGAATCAGGAGGACATTGTACACAGCAATAGCAACATTGTAGAACGACTATGTACAATAGACTTAGCTCTTCTCAGCAATGCAAGGATCTAAAACAATTCCAAAAGACTTACAATGGAAAATGCCATCCACATCCAGAAAAAGAACTATGGAGACTGAATGCAGATCAAAGCATACTATTTGCTCTCTCTCTGTGTCTCCCATTATGTTTCTTCTTTCTTGTGGTTCCGTCCATCCTTCTAATTCTTTACAACATGACCAATGTGAAAATATGTTTGATATGAATGTGCATGTAGAGCCTATATCAGATTGCACACCACCTTGGAAAAGGGGAGAACATTTAGAACTCAGAATCATATGGAAGTGAATGCTGAAAACTAAAAATTAATTAATTAAAAAAGGGAAGCAGTATAACATATAGAGAGGAATGGAAGCAGGGGAACAAACTGTACGTCTGGGCAGTACTAAGTAGTCCAGCTTGAATAAACCATAAAATCCATGTAGAAGCTAAGTGTAAGAGAATTTCAAAATTTTAGAAATGAAAGAAATCTCAGAGGTTACCTGGCCTAACCCAGACATGAAGAAAAATCCTCACAACAACCCATATTATAAGTGATTATGTAGTCTCTGCTTGAAGACGAGAATGAATGGGGGGAAACCCATTACTTCTCGAGAGCGGTCATTCAAATTTTTTGATATCTCTAATTGTTAGGAATTTTTCCTCTGATATTCAAGCCTGAAATTGCTTCTTAAAAACTTCAATTAGTCAATCAACCAGAATTTCATAAATGCAAAAGCGAGGTACTGTTCTAGAAAATAGAGATATAGAGAAACAAAGAAAGAAGGTCCTTACTCTCATGGGGCTTACATTCCATCCAAGATGACAACAGCTGCACATTTAAGTATGCACAAAATATAAACAAGATAAATTAAGACTGTATTTGTGGGGTGACTCATATTGAGATGCTTGAGAAACTCATATTGAGAGTTTTAAAGAAACTGGGGTTTTTAAGGGAAACTAGGGTGCTGGACTTGGAATCAAGAAGACCCAACTTCAAATCTGGCCTCAGATACTTATTTAGCTGTGTGACGCTGGGCAAGTCACTTAACCCTGTTTGCCTCAATTTCTCTTCTATAAAATGAGCTGGAGAAGGAATTCTCCACTTCTTTGCCAAGAAAACCCCAAGTGGGATCACAGAGACATGTATGGAACAACTGAACAACAACAATGGGGTTTTTCAAAGTTGGAGGTGTGCATGAGAGAATTTCAGGCATGGAGGACATCATATCCAAAGGTATAGAGGTAGGTGACGGAATACTATATGTGAGGAATAAAAGGAATGCCAGTTTGGACTAGATTGAAAAGTGTGTTATGGAGAGTAATAGGCATGGAAAGACATGTTGGAACCAAGTTGTGAAAGCTTTTAAATGCCAAACAGGTGAGTGTGTGTTTGATCCTAGAGGCAATAGGGAGTCATTGGAATTTACTGAGCAAGAAAGTGACATTATTAAGCCTATGTTTTAAAAATATCATTTTGTCACTTTGGCATGTTTTCAGATTGGATTGGAGTGGGAAGAGACTCAAGGCATGGAATTAAGACAAGAGATTATAGGGCCTAACTTAGCATAGTAACCATGTGTGTGGAGAGGAAGAAATTACCGTAAGAGATATTGTGATAGAAAAATTGACAAGCTTAGCAAGTGATGGGGAGAGAAAGAGGTCTCCAAAAAGGGTGCTCTGAAAAGAGATATTAGAAATGAGAGAAGCACAGCTGTTTGGAATGCCCGAAGCCCTGGACTGCCTCTGCTCTTCTGCTTCCTCCTGACTGAGTTCAGAATGGACCGTGCTAGATAGTCACCCATCATTCTCCCCAGGGAGACATTCATTCTGTGCCTTGCCTTCTCCTAACCCCAGTGATGCAGCACCTCGTAAGTCCTGTGCTTCTGTTCCACATGGGAACAGCAGAGTTGTTTGTTGTCTCCTGGGGTCTTCTGCCATTTCTTCCTCCCCCATGGGAACAGGGGAGTTGAACTGGGGGCTGGGAGTAACTGCAGTAAGTAAAGCCTGAGAAGTACAAGCACAGCAGGCTCAGGAAAGGGAGAAGCAGCAGCAATTAGAGAGATGAGAGGGGTAAGGCTGCTGTCACCAGTAGCCCTTGAGTTCAAACAGACAATTCCAGATATCTCTCAGGGATTCAACCCTGTTCCCAATATCCCCATAAACCCACCTGACAGTTTGGAAGTAAATGGAGAAGGCCTTCTATCTAAAGGAAACCAGATTCTACACTGACATCTTGACATATGCCCTAATGCTGCTCCCTTCTCCTAAGACAGTCACTTTCCAGCTCTGGGACCTGACTTCCAGACACCATCCTGTCTTCTCTCCTACTTCCCCATCTTCAAGATGCAGGTTTACTATCCAAATAGCAGCAAAATCTTTCACATAATTGGTGAATTGAATTGAAAAATTAGTGTCATGCTTTAGTAAGTGCAGCTCATTTTTTTCCATTTGTTTTTTGGTATCATTCTAAGGGTTTTCCCCCTTAGCTATGGTAATTATTAAGCATCAAAATAAATTGAACTTAGAACCAGACTCAGTCATTGCATAAAAATGGTTAAGCTGATAATTACAAAAAAAAAAGTTTATCAAATCATATTGCTCATTTAAAAATATCATATTTTAATGATAGCAAAAGGATTTTATAATGGTAAAGTAACATTTTAAAATATTCATGTTTATATTCTTTAAAAAACCTATGTTGTCAGTTTTCTAATAATGTTAGTATATATCCTTATGTTTAAAAATAAAAAATGTGGGAGTTCATATGCAAAAAGTTTTTTTGCTGATAAATTTTTTAAATCAAGAAAGTTTGGAGACCACTGGAAGAGAGGATTACTACATCATTGTGAACCTATATGACTAGAACTATTGTATCTTTGACAGAATTAGGGAAGTTTAAAAGTCGGATGGGTTGGAAGAGTTATAATAGTTTCTGTTTTAGACGTATTGATTTTGAGATCCCTACAGAACATCCAGTTCAAAAAGTCTAATAGGCAGTTGGTGATACGGCACTGGAGCTCAGGAGATGGGCTGTAGAGTTATCTTTTCTAAGCAACTTCCTCTGGTTAACTGATGCTCACTTCTGGAACTTTGAAACTCTTGACCCACGAGATTATTGGCAAGAAAATGAAAAGTTCATTTCTCCTAATTGCTGGTTGCTGACCTGTGCTTGGAGAAGAAAACACAAAAATAGAAGAGAGTGTCCAGGGGCTCATGGTCGCCCAGTCAGGCATATGTTTCCACTGCCACATTGCTTGGAGCTGCCATTGCCTTGGGATGAGGGAGGAGAATGAAATCCTTTTCTTCTTGGAAATATAAGGGAGAGAAAACACTGGGAGTGTCCCCAAAAGAGACAGGACTATTTCACCTCACTTCTTTTTAGACCTCACATCCTACATTGGGATTCCCCAGGAGAGTATAAAGTATATTTTGTCTTTTTGTACTGTGTGACTCTTTATATTTATAACAGCTCCATATCTACATATACTACATGCACCACTGGGCAAAGTGGAAAGTGTGTTGTCACTTTTTTAATAGTAGGGGACCCATTAGTCCAGAAGTACACATACATTGATGGGAAGTTTTTTTATCAGTCAAATCTGAGATCCTATTTCTTAAAGCTGCTTTCTCGTGTATAGTTTCTGTTGTGCACGACTTCTCTTCTTACCTTTTCTTCTGATCATGTAGTGATGCTAACCTTTTCATCTTAAATGTTTTGTTTTTAATTGTATACATAGAGTTTACATTCCTGAAAAATAAACCACAAGTTTGAATACTTTTTGTGTGCTATTTCCCTTTTTATGGCAATGAAAATAAACTGGAATTTAGTTTTTTGAAGTTTTGTATAGTGTGTGTTTTCCATATATAGTGCTTTATATAGCAGAATGTTGCTGCTAATAAACAGGTGTTAATGAAATAAAAGTTGAAGTAAAAAAAAACAACTGACTCTTCCTAGTTCAGAAGCCTATCTTCTACAACATAACCCCTGTTCCCGCCTTCCCTCAGTCATAGGAACATATTAAAGAGTTGTGTCATTTCAGCCAATCACATGCTCTTCCCCAAGGGACTAGAATACACATCCCACAGTAGGGTTAGAGCATTCTCAACTCTATCAGAGGTGCCTTAGTCCAGCTAGTCAGGGGATACTTCTAATTACCTCCACTACATATGTTAATTTAGTTGGGAATGTCCCATCAAGTTCTCTGCAGCATTTTGCTACTACCTCTTCTTCTAGAATAGAAAGATGTTGGTATATAAGCTAAAATTAATTTAATTGTAGTATTTTTTCAGAACCTCATAATGAGCATTTGAAGATGACTAAATGTCCCTGGAAATGATGTTTCCCATGGCCTTTGCATACATTATAAAGTAACTCCATTAAACTTCTTTATTTGTCAGTTTAAGAGTAGGATTGATTTATTCAATCAAGTCCTTCTTCCCCACTTAAAGTATGTGATATGATGCCCAATCAATCAATCTCATTCATAGACTTTAAAGCTAGTGTGACATGTTCTTTGAAGACAAGTGATATTGCCTGGGAATCCTGTTCAAATCAAGTATACAGGAACTTGGTCATGCTCTAGGGTTTACATATAAATAATCAACCTACTTTAGAACCAAAGTCATCTGAGAGGTTGGAGCAAGTGTGGCTTTTCAATAAAACCCCCTGATGAAGAATCACCCTTTGGGAGAGGAGAGGAAAAGCCCTTGTCCTAGTTCCCCCTCCCCTACCATCTTTGGTTGGAAGAGGAACTTTCAAGCTTTAAAAAGTCCAAAGTATGTTGTACTTCCTATCTTCCCATCAGTGAACTAGCAGTATCCCTTGATAGCAGATGGCAGTGTATACTTTGGGAGCCAAGGACATTCTGGGCAAAAATTCACAGTTCCAAGAAGCCCAACAAAGAAACTCTATCAGACCTGAAGGGAATTACTTAAATGTCCCACAAATGAGAGAAAAGAACTTTTCAATAACCAGATGCTCTGAATTATCTTTTTGATACATGTATTCTCTAAGATTAAGAGCTTTTTCTTCTGGACTCTGTTTTGGTGGAGAAGTACGTCACAGACTTTTGATGGGATATTTAGTAACAAATGCTCATAGCAAATATTACTTTCTAAAAGCAATCTAAAAAAGGCAACTTATACTGATTCTCAATTGGTAATCTTGTTGGGAAGAACACCATTGATGGCTTAATGCAATGGCATTAAAGAAATTACCCCCTAACTCCTTAGGAGAACCCTTAGAACTCCTAGAAGCAATGTAGACTTACTCTAGGATCAAACTGGAATAAATATTCTTCAGGCTTATATGGCCTATACTGCTCTGAAGAGAATTTCTAAGCTATCCTTCCATTTAGCTATAACTTTCTTTTGATTTTCGATTTCATTTATAGCAAAATATCAAGGTTGATATGATTTAATTCTTTTAGTAGCTTTCCTACTAGCTATTCACCATGAAAGAATCTCATATTTAGAATACTGATAAATAAATTAATTTTTATAGGCAATCCAAATACTGTGCAATTTTAGCACCTTTTTCTACCATTCTGTTGCCATCAATGGATAAGCAGAAGATAAATGAGTAGAGTTAGAGGCCATTTTGAATTTGTCCTTGTTTCATGGTCTGCATAGTTAAATAATTTGTTACCATTTGATTAGCCTACAGGTAATGAATCTCTCTATACTTAGATTAGCTGGTCTCTAGAAAACAGACATAGTCTATAGTTTCCAGCATGGTAGAACCAGCCAGAGATTCCACTCTGTTCATTTATCCTTTGAAAACCTAAAGCCACTTTCATGATTCCACTTCAGAGTCAGACTTTGTGGAAAAGCATTTCAACAGAGGGAAAAAGGCATTTTGGGTGTTCCTTTACTATCCCCACAGAGGACTCAACTCCTTTATAAGGGACTCAAGGAAGGGCTCCTGGAGAAGGGGACTATTGACTGAGTAAACTAATATGGAGAAGGATTTCAACAGGTGTAGATATAAGAAGACTGCATTCCAGGAATTTAGTATAGACTGCACAAATGTATGAACATAGGATGGAGTAAAACAAGACCATCAGATCACGAGATTTAGAGCTGCAAGAGGATCTTAGAGGACCAGCATGGAATGTAGGATAGAACACTGCACAGAGACAGCAAGAGATAGTTTCAAATCTTTCTTCTGACACTTAAGGTGTCAGCTAGGTAAGTCCCAACTTCTCTGAGCTCCATTTTTTTCATCTGTAAAATAGGGATAATAATAGAACCTATCTCACAGGAATATTGAGGATCAAATGAGATAATGTATATGTTATACTTCACAAACCTTAAAGCACACTACTACTTATTATGGCTATGGATGAATCAATTACTCTGTCTGAGTCTCATTTTCCTCATCTACTATAGAAAATGAAGACTGGATCAGTTATAGTATGATAGAGGTACAAGTGAAAGGGATTTCAGAGGCCATCTTTTCCAACCCCTTCTTTTTATAGAGTAGGAAAGTAAAGACCAGGGAGCCCAAATGATTTGCCCAAGATGAAACAAATCAGAGGCATCAGAGGTGGAATCTAAACCTAGATCTATGATGTGTCTAGTACTGTGCTAGCCATATAGGAAGTTACAAAGAACGTAATTGAGAAATTTCATGTCTAGTTGACAATACTAGAAATCCTAGAAAATTCCTATGAAGGAATTTTCATTTTTTCTCTTTTTTTAATGTTAAATTGTATTTTTATGATTATCTGACTCTGTCTCTCCTACCTCCCTGACTACCTTGATAAAGCACATTCATATGGCATCACTTACTCCTTGTTTGATGGGCACCCATTCACACATCAAGTTTCCAATTATTTGCCACCAAAAAAGGAGCTCTCTTGGGGGTATTGACCTAGTAATGGGACCTAGTAGTGATGTCCCTACTAAGGTCACAGAGTCATTCCTACTAAGGATCAAAGAGTATACACTGTTTAATGGATTTTTGGACATAGTTCCAAATTGTTTTCCAGAATGTCAAGAATAGTTCACGGTTCTAGCAACAATGCATTAAAGTAACAGCCTCTTTAATATTTGTAATTTTAAAATCAATTTTGCTAATTTGGTAGGTGAAATAGAATCTCAGTGTTGTTTTAATATGTATTTCTCTAATTATTAGTGATTTGGATCATTTTTTCATGTGGCTATTGATAGCTTGGATTTCTTCCTCTGAAAACTGCTTATTTATATCCTCTATTTATCAATTGGGTAACAGCTTATTCTTATAAATTTGACTCAGTTGCCTATATATCTTAGAAATGAGAACTTTATCAGAGAAATTTGCTGCAAAGATTTTTCCCACATGACTGCTTCCCTTCTAATTTGCTGAATTGATTTTGTGTGAAAGCTTTTAAATTTTATATTATCAGAGTTACTATTTCATTGTCTGTGATGTTCTATATTTTTTATTTGACCACAAGCTCTTGCTCTATCCATAGAGGTAACAGATAGGTCGTTTCTTCCTTGATCCTGTAATTGGTTTAGGATGCCACCCTTTATGTCTCAGTCCTATCCCTATGTTGGTATACAGTGTGAAATACTAATCTAGACCTAATTTCTACCGGATTACTTTCCAGTTTTCCCAAAAGTTTTTTGTCAGACAGGGAGATCTTATCCTAATAAGGACAATTTTTGGTTTATCAAACACTAGTATTCATTTGCCTCTTTATAGCACATACATAATCTGTTCCACTGATCAACCTCTATATTTTTTAACTGGTACCAACTTGTTTTGATGATTACTGATTTGCAAGTTAGTTTGAGAGCTGGTATTTTAGGCTCTCTTCCTTCCCACTGTTTTCCATTAGTTCTCTTAAAATTCCTAACCTTTTGTTCCTTCAGATGAATTATGTTATTATTTTTTCTAGCTTTATTTAAGTAATCCTTTGGTAATTTGATTGGTATGTCACAGAATAAGTAAATTAATTTAGATTGCATTGTCATTTTTATTATGTTGGTTTGGCCAAAAGAATTTTTCAAATTAGTTCCCTTGACACTATAATGCTGTGTTCTTTGGTTCCAAGTGATTCTGACTTGTTTCCTGCTTATTGGATAAACAAGCAATATGGAAGGATGGAAAAGGGGAAAAATCATTTAAAGCCAAATATGGTTAGAACAGTCAGCTCATGTAAACATAGCCTGAGCTGGATAATTACAGCTAGCTCTTACAGTTCCTGGATATGGTGTTGACAATGTAAGAACTCAATAGATTTAGACTGAATGACTAATAGTGTACTGCGAATTCAAAGCAAAGCATGCAGTTTCTCATAGATCTGAATTGTCTCTAATGGAGGACAAGATTGGTAGTTGTTAAGCTACAATCTAGAATCAGGGGTTTTTTAACCTGGAATCCATGAATTTGGGGTGTGTATATATGTGTTTATTATATATACATATATATATATATATACATATATAGACCAAGAGAGAAAGAAACACTACATTTTAATTTGTTTGATTTTCCCTGTAATCCATGTATATTATTTTGTGTACTCAGCAGCATTATTCTGAGAAGGAAACCATAAGTTTTACCAGACTGCCAAAGGAGTCCATGACGCAAAAAAGGTTAAGAGCTCCCTCCCAGTCTAGGTGTTTAAAACCATTGACTTTGATGTTCTTTCACCACATTTATCCATCTTGGATATGAAAGAAATCACAGGTTCAGATCCTATTCCTTTTCCTTGATCTGAAGACTTTCCCCCTTCCAATAGAACTCCAACTCCAACAAGTCCTTCCAAGTAGGAAAGGCTATGAGTATAGACTCGGAAGAAAAATATATATTGGTTTCCAGATGACCATATTCACTCACTTTGGAGAGACTCATTAGGAGATTGTTTATAGGGTGAAGAATATTTTGGTGATCTTAAAGACCATGTACTGAATGATGGATGGGTTGCAATTTGCATTTGTGGAAGGAATACACACACTGACAAGTCATAGATATTTGAAGCACTGATATGAAGAGTCTTTTTGACATAAGTCAATTAGAATTCTGAAGCCTGGGGAAAAAATAATCTTTGTTTTTCTTATGTTCCTGCATTCCATGTTTGAACACTTTTAAAATTCCTGGAGATATTCATTTCAGTAATACTTGGTCCGTGCACTAGGAGGATAATTAGAAACTGTTTGGGGAAAAATGGGCATGCTGTATTGGAAAAAGCTAAAGAAAAACAATATACTTTTCTTGACCAAATAACTGAATGGAATATTATCATTAAATATCAAAAGAACTCCATAGAGAAAGAAAAAAAATTTATTTGAGTCTGATTAAAAGGAACTTTGAAGTAAGTGGTGTTGATGGTGGTAGGGATGGCATGAAGGAATTATTCTGAAGGCTGGAAATATTGTACTATAGAAATTTCCCTACAGGGAGTGACTAAAAAGTTTATTTTGTCATTTAAATTTAGATGGCTTAAGACCCTTGGGTAGGATAGTCCTGATGTGTAGTGCTATCATATGACTTGAAATTGGTTGGTTGGTTATTGTCCTTCATTCTCAAAGAATAACAAAATAACCTCACTATGTTGGGATCAAGGTATGGTGTGTCTGAATGTGGCTGATCAGACCAATATAAGCTTGGAAGTCTCTACTATAGGTTGAGCACAAAATAAAAACTAATTGGGGTATAACAAGTAGGAATTGAAATAATGGAAGGGATTCCATCCCTTCCCCACCACTGAATTAAAACCTAGGGCATCAGGTACTTCCCAAGTGCTAAGTCCATTTGCCCTGTGGTTTCTTTTCAGTCCTCCTTTGTTCTCTGTGGTTTTTGAGATTGGTGACTGTACCTCTCCTTTTTCATGCTTTTTCTTTCCTTTACATTCATGATAATGGTATTCCTAATGCCTAGGTAAACTTTTAGAATTTTCTAACGAGATCATATGTTTCATTTTGAAAAATGACATACTGGACTAGATCAGAGGTTTAAGCATGAAAATATGAATCAATTTCAAATTAGAATTAAACTGCAAAGTTATAAAATCATACACAATTTTTATAAGACACAAAGACTCAGAACCTCTGGTTTCTCTTTAACTCTTCTCCCTCCCTCACACATCATATCTAATTAGTTGCCAAATCCGGTTGATTCTGCTTTTGTTATAATTTCTCCCATCTGTTTCCCCCTTTCTACCCTAATGCTACTATCCTAATTCAAACTCTCATTAATGTTTGTCTGGACTATTAGAACAGCTTACTCGTCCCTCCACCTCTAGTCTCTCTCTTCTTCAGGTCACTCTTTACGTAGTTGCCAAAACAATCTTCCTAATGCCTAGATTTTGATAACATCACTTTTCAACTCAGAAACTTAAATATTTATTCATATTCAGAAACTTATTCATATTTCTGCTGCATAAAACAAAAATTTTCTTAGGCTAGAATTCAAAATGCTCCACAATTTAGCTCCTATTTACCTTTCCATTATTCTTTAAGCAAGAGCTCAAGACCAGATCTTCCAACTCCAAGGCAATCCGGGTATATAGATGTGTCATTAAAGCAACAGGGGCCTATTTTTTCACTTAACTTTGGGTCAAATTCCCATTAAAAAGAGTTTATTCCACTCATTTAAAATCTTCAGAATGTTAGAGGTTTTTTTTTAATTTTTAAAGAATCTCCTACCTATTCCTGCAAAATACTTTTCCTTTTAGAATCTTTGATCACAGGATAATACCTATCTTTAAAAAAACTTTTTGAGATCTGCTTTTATGAAATATAGGTTGTGTCTGACTACACCCACATTCCTGGATTATTACAAACTCTAAAATGATATGGCTACTTTCTCTCACTTTCCCATTGCTTCCACTTCACCAGTGAGGTCTTTCTTCTCAGTCAGAATTATGTCTGAAGTAGCAGCTTCCCTCATTACATCCTCTACCTTCCAAGAGATGAAATTGTCACAATTAAGGCAAGTGAAGAATTTTTCAGATGCTAGGCTTTTAGTAGAAGGACACCGAAGATAGACACCCAAATAGCTGAAGTCTTCCATCACCACTGTCTTTCTCTGATAATTGTTAAATTCTCTAGAACATAGTTCCTGTATCTTATGTCATTTTTGTATCTGCTATAGTGTATAACACAGGTATACCTGCATAGAGCAGTTGCTTAACAAAAATTTAGGTGTTTTTCCTTTTCTTTTAAAAGAAATTTTTATTGATATGTTTTATTTTTATGTCATCTGAATTTCTCCCAGTATTCACCCTGATCCCCCCCAGAGTGTTATCTGAACATTTTATTATTTTTTTTAAAAGAAAAAGAAAATCAGTGGAACCAATTGTAAGAAAAAATCTGAAAATATGTGTAGTGTTTTGCTCCCATGAACCTCCCTCCTTAGCCAAGAGGTTAGGGGGAGGCGAAGGAGAGGTGTATTCTCATGTCTCTTCTTTAGATCTATGCTTATTCTTTGTTATTAATGTTGCAATATTCAGTTTCCATTGTTTTGTGGTTCTTTATATTTTCATTGTTGTGGTTATTGTGTATATTGTTTTCTTGGCTCTGCTTATTTCATTCTGTATAGTTCACATACATTTTTCCATATTTCTCTGTATTTATAATATTCACTATTTCTTATAGCACATTATTACATTATTCATTACATTATATTATGTTACATGCATATACTTGACCAATGCTAATTGAATTGAATTACTATAAGTATGGTTCATGTACTATATTCCAGTATGTTAGATTTAGAGTTGGAAAGTATTTTAGAGGTCATAAAGCATAACCCCCTAACTTTCAGATAAAGAAACTGAAGCACAGAGAGGTTCTAAGTGATCTGTTCAGGGTCATAGAGCTGGTTTTTAAGATAGAATTTGAACCCAGGTCCTCCTGACTCCAAGTCCAGTGCCATATCTACTAAGCTATTTATTCAGTACTAAAACCTTAATAGGTTTTAATACCACCAACTCTGCTTAATGAAATCTACATGGTAATCCAGGGAGTCAGAAACTGTCACAGAAATCAGTTTCCTTTGCCTTCCAATTTCCTTCGCCTTCTGTGTAGGGTCAATCTACTCAATTGCTTTGAAACCTGTAGAAGAGAAGACCTTGAGGATGGTGGGTGGATGACAAATATTGTTTAAAAAAACGTGTAAAGTTGTCACGTGGGAGAGAGAGCAGACCCTTTAAATGTCTTTCCAGAACTAACAGCAGGGGGCAGAAGTTAGAGTAGTAGTCCTAAAGGGTGTGCCATAGCACTTTCCTAGGTGCACCACAAATTGTATGGCACTTAACTCTTCAATCACAAGCACATTCCTAATTCTCCCTTAATTGGGTGGTGCTTACACTTGCAATCCCAACGGAAATTTTCCCAGTATACCTTGATTCCTCCAAGCAAGGAGCTAGAAAGATTCGTGTGCTGTTAGTCCCTCTAAAAAGAACCAATAAGTTGAGATGAGGCTGGCGAATTTTGGCTCTAATAATTCAGATCAGTCACACAATAAAACAAGCTGCCTTATAGAGTAGTGATCTCCCCAAAACATGTTCATCTAGGGCATAGATAATTTTTCAAGAAAATTGTTTTGCATTAGGTTGTAGGCAGGTGTGTTCTGGTATATATTTAACAACTGACTGTCTGGAAAATATTATTTAGGATGTACTTTTAAGTTTAATCTGCATTGTCTTGAGACTCTAGAATGGTAAGATCAAAGCTCCATAGTGACTTAAAAACCCACAAATTAGCATTATTTATGCTGTATTTTATTTTTATTTATCTTAGTAAACATTTCCTACATTTTAATCTACTTTGGTTAAGAGTTTTACAGCAGCTTGCAGCCTTCTTCCCATGAGTTTGATACCTCTACTCTAGACAATCAATAAAACAAGTCAAGCAGTAATTTGCAGAATTTTCCATTTCCAAATTATCGCTCTGAAAAGCTCACACTGAACATTTAGCAATTGACTTTTGGAGCTGATTCCAGCACCACCCTGATTGTAAAATAGATTACATAATCTCTAAGATCCTTTCCAACTTGGAGATTCAATGATTCTGGGAGTCTCTTATTTTCTCTTCAGAATAATGATTTTGCTAGTACTTAAGGCAAAGTACAGATACATATATATATGTCTATAGAATGCCTTTGAATGGAGAATCAAGAGAATTCCATATATAGGCAGCTAAGTGGTGCAATGGATAGAACATTGGGCATGGGGTCAGGAATACATGAATTCGAATTGGGCCTCACACACCTAAAATGTAACGTGTGGCCTTGACCAAGACAATGAATGTCTGTGTGCCATCGGTAAAGTGGGAAAAATGATAACACTTGCCTCCCAGGATTGTCATAGGGATAAAATTAGACATTTGGAAGACACCTTGTAAAAATTAGGCACTATATAATTGCTAGCTATTAATATTATAAATGATTCAACTAACACTCAGTAAGACAAAAGTTATATTCTAAGCCCCTCAATTTGTTATTTATTCTTCATTTAGAAGAGGACCACTGACATCACGGGGTGATATCTCAACTTGCCCATGAATTGGATTTAAGTGATGCAGAGTTGCACAAAGTCATCAGCCTCATTTCTCTTCCAGAGTCAGCAAAGTCCAGTGGTAAGACAAAAGTTAGGATACCTGGTGATGTCCCAGTTTGCACTGGATAATCTTGGCATTTTTGGTATCTGGTCAATCTCTAAGCATTCCATAGTACCTGATTCAGTTGCCTTCATGGCCTTTGGAACAAATTGTTCTCATTTGCCCATTCTGCTGGGAAAAGTCTTCACATGCTTGGGGTAGACATCCTCCTACTTCACCAATGGATTTGAAGCCTATCATTACCCTCAACCTGGTTTAGGTCATCTGACAAGATGATTTTACCAGATTGTAACCATTGTGCATGCTACAGCCTCTTGGAGCCACAGGTGAGAGTTGAAGAGAGGTGGACACCCAAGGTGGATGAGGTGCCCTGAAAAGGGCTCTGCAAGTCCTCATATCAGAGGTACTAGTCCTCCTTAAGCACCCCAAACACCCCAGACCCCTGATTACTAGATACTTAAAGCATTTTGCAATCATTAAAGTGCTACTTAAGCATTATTATTATAATTGGTTCAATGAATGCTAAAACATGACCTGTGTGGAGTTTTTTTTTTTTTTGCTTTCAGCTGCACTGCTCATCACTGGTGATCAGTTCTGTAAAATAAAATAAGAGCTATACATTGGGCATGTTTCATCTTTATTTTCCTAAGGGGAACCTGTTTTCTGACTCAGTTATATATGAACTCAGTAAAAAGAAAGTCATATGTCCTTTCATATTTATTATAAAGCTTGAGCGAAAATGGATATTCTCCAGGGACTAAATGTTAATATTTTCCTTAAATCTACTGCCTTTCAGTTCCTATGCCACAGCATAGTCCTTTAAGTCCAGATTTTGGTTTTTCATTGGGAATGATTGCAGTTATGGGACAAAATATTTACATTTATGTACGAAATCTGGAGGCGCAAAACTATTTCTCCTTTTGCAGTTTCCATATTAAATAAGTGATGAAGTACAGCAAACCTGTAGGGGAAAATATTCCATTATTTTTGAAGTTATAGTATATTTTCAACCCATTTCCACCTGCTTCCTCTTTCTCCACCTGTCTCTTTCCTACTCAGATTAGTCTCAGGCCTCCCAGAGGAATACAGCTGTGTCATCACATGCTCTGGTATCCTAATATTTCATTCTAAGCTTTAAACCAATTAGGAATGACTACTGGCTGTGCTGAATCATGGGAAGAGAAGGGGATAATGTGTCCTTCATGTAATGAACTTCTTTTGGGACTCAACACATATTTCATTTTTTAACACTGTTGCTTTCCATTCATCCTACTGGAATACAACTTTATTTTTGCTTTGTTTAGCTATAAGAACTATGTGAGAATTAATGTTTATGGACCAGTCACCTCTATCACACTAACTACAGATATTGGTCCTGTCTGTATATTTAGAACACAAAAATTTGGGTGCCTTCTTTAATTATCTGGGATTGTGGGATTCTAGACAAAGGTAGTTCAAGGAGAAGGAAGCATTAGATATAAAATCTTGTTTTCCTCACATTTCAACAAAAAGATCCCAGGTCTAGCATCGCTTTAGGAGATGTGATCTTACATTTTCAATGGGTATTCTATATATATATATATTTTTTGTTTGAAATGCACTGTCTTGGCTTAAGTCATCTCTTGTGGGACCAAATGAATCCACCAAACATTTTTGCAAAGGATGAACACATTTGGGATTTACTATTTTATCACAACATACATATGTTTTCTTCTAAAAACCTTTCCCCAATTTACATTTAAAAAGTTCATAAAATTGATTCATCCAGTCCATTTCTCCTTCTAAAAGGTCACTCATTCATTCCTTTATCTCCACATATTTAAAATGATTACAGATTTCCTTATTCTGTCTTCTCTATTTTATTGTAGGTTCTTTAAGGGAAGGGGCTAGTCCTAATCTATCCACAATAATTCCTACTGTGTTTATTCTCTTCAAGAATACTCTATAAATACCTGGTAATGATGAAATAATAAATTTCTTTAAAAAAAGGAAATTTATGCATCTCAGGTTGATGAATTCAATGTGACTTTGCTTTAATCATGTTTCTTTCTGAGAGTCTCTCAAGTAATCTCTCTTTTCTCTTTCTTCCCCTTATTTGATTTTTTGAATTATTTCATTTCATGAAACTATAATGTTCGTGTGTTATTAAACACTCTGGTTACAAGGTAAATTGCAGAATGATGTTTCGTTGAGCCTTATGATGCTTCGGGGTGAGCTTTGTTAGAAGAGATCCTTTGGGGCTCCATTCATTTTACATCTTTGAACCCACCCCTATGGTGAATCTCAGATCTGACTTTTCTTCTTTACTCCAGGACTGAAAACTCTGTCCTAGGGAAGGCTCATCATTTTGATTTTTTTTGGAGTGCCTATGAAGTTTGAACTTGAAATATTGCCCTCTGTTTTCCATTTCTTGACATAGCAAAGTTTTCTTTTCTTGGTTACCTTAAAAAATGACCCAGTGAGTCACTCATTTCAAGATCTGGTGATTTGTGCAGAGACAGATTAATAGGAACCTGTCTTTATCTCATGTAAGACAAGTAACAGACTTGGACTAGGCAGGTCCTAATTCTTTAGCTGAGGCACTGAAACCTCCTTGCTCCAGTAAGTCCAACAAAAGTTAGTACTATTAAAAATGCTTTTTAGTGCTTCACTTGAAAATCATCTCTCCCCCGCCATTTTTTTTTTTTTTTACAGATTTCCCCTTTAACATAGATGTATCGCTCTTTGAAAATGAATTGCCTTTTTGGGATCTGTGATTTTAATATTGTTATACAATGTGTCTCAATTAATTTATCAATAGAAAAGCCTTCTCTAACCTAGACTACAAGTAACTAAATCGACACTGTGTATAATTCATGTCTTCATAAAAGCTCTTCTGAAATAGAGATGATGGGAAAGGGGGAGGCAAAAATTGGCCTGGTCCAAGAACACTGAAGACATCAGTCAAATACTTGGTATTCATATGGTATTCATTGCAATAACATCAATCTCAAGAAATTCTCCTGGTATTAATGCAGAAGTTCTGCATTTAATATATATTTCCAGAGGAATTTCATTGTAATTGAGCCCTAAATGATGTCCACTTATTGCAAAGTGTTATCAGAATTTTTAATAAATGGGCTTTGGTAGAATAGAACATTCCAGATTCATTTCACAGTCTATATTAGAGTCTTTATGTTGTAATTGTCATTGACCGTCTTTACTGTATTATTTCTAGACAGTTCATAATTTTCCCAGCTGAACAAATGAAGATTTGTGAGTAGAATAAGATACTGACTGGATTATGTAGTGTCATTGATTTTTATTCCTCTTGTTTCATAGAATACACTTTGAAGTTATATGAGTCATCCATGTTAGTGCTATTATTAATAGCTGGAGAATAAGTAAAGGGGCCGCATGTATGGTACTTTATGGAGAAAGACAGCTGGGTGAATGAAAGGTGGGCGCTGGGCATTTTTGGCCTGGAGATTCTCAGGGCTTCCTTATCCATTCTTTAAGGCAGGAAAGGCTGCTTGAGGTAACTAGTGAAGCAAAGCTTATCTGTTTGTCAGCCTGTGGATGGTGGCAAATGAATGTCAGAGGAAAAATTTTACCTAAAAATGGAAGAGAGAATGTATTTATGAACTAGAAAGTGAGACAAATCTCAAATACTGTACTGGCTTTTATTCTTAGCATTTCTATTGTCATGGCTTAGAACAGGGGTGGGGAACCTGTGGCCTCACATGTGACCTTCTAGGTCCTTGGGTGCAGCCTTTTGACTGAGTCCAAGTTTTACAGAACAAATCCTTTTATTAAGGGGCATTTGTTCTGTGAAGTTTAGACTCAGTCAAAGGACTGCACTTGAGGACCTAGAGGGCCACATGTGGCCTCTAGGCTGCAGGTTCCCCACCCCTGGCTTAGCACCTTCAGCTCAGTGAATAAGAGAATATATTAACAATACCAAGGTTTCCAGTTTGATCCTGAAATAGGCCAAGTTAACTTCTGAGCAGGTAAGGTAAGAATATTAAATTGGGAATCAAATATACAGAACATGAGGTGGAGTGGAAGGAGCAGTGGATTTGAAATTAGAGGACTGAGGTTATGTGATTTAAGAAAAGTCCCTTAATGTTTCTGGGTTTCCATTTCCTCATCTGTTAAATGAAGACAAACTAGATAGCTACCCTTCCTTTGAGCTCTACCATTCTGTGATTCTGCAACCTTTTCTCTTATCTGAGTGTCACCTAACACTACATTGCACAAAGTAGGTACTTAATTGATACTTAATAAAGAGGTGTTAACTGAATGAACCTTGTTTGACTAGAGAAAAACTTAGAAATCCATAAGGCCCATTTTTTTTTTTACTTTTAAGGAAACACCATGTCTAAAAAATAATAGCTTATACTTATATAGAGCTTTGAGACTACAAAGCACTTTTCATTCACTATCTCATTTGATCATAACTGTAACCCACTTAGATAGGTAGAGTATATCTTATTACCCTCATTTTTCAGGTGAGGAGAAGAGATTAAGCAACTTGCCCAAGATCACACAGCTAATATGTCTTAGAAGAAGATTCAAACTCTTGCCTTCTCCTTACACCAAGTTCAGAAATAAGATTATAGAAGTATGATGGTCCTGTCATACTTTGAGGGATCATGAATACCAGGATTAAACATTTGATCTTTATCTTATAGGCAAGAGGGAACCATGGTTAAGTTTTCCAGGTGCCTGTACATATGTATAAATGAGATATTTTTTTAAAAAAAGAAGCATTACTCATACATATATATTTATACAAATACATATTATATATAGGATGGTTTGGAATAGAGGAGATTGGAAGGTGAAAATTTTGTAATTATTTAGATATGATATAATAAGGTCTTGAACAAGGTGGTGGCTATAGGAATGGAAAAGAATGAATGAGTCTCAGAAAAACTAGTATGGAACAATTGATGAGAATTGACAACTTATAGGAGAAACTCTGAATGTTTGTTACAAGGGTTTTGCTTTTCTTTTTCCAGTCGGGTAGATTGAAGGGAGAGAAAGCAAATTTCTGTTCATTGAAAAAATAAAATTATATATTAAAAAAAAAGATGGACCTGATGCTTAAAACTTATGAGACTGGGAAAGTCATATTGCTATTACTAGAAATAATGAAGGTCAGAGGAGGGCTTGGTGAGTTTGGTTTTAGATATGTTAAATTTGAGATCCCCATAGGACATATAAATGAAATTGTTTAGTAGGCAGTTGAAAATTCCCCACTGGAGTTTTGGAGAGAGATTCAGGCTAAATATATAGATTTAAAAGTCAACTGCATCAAGATGATAATTGAAGCCATGGGAGTAGCTGTAGTGTCCAAGGGAAAGAATGCAGAAAGAGAAGAGAAAAGAGGTCGAACATGGAGCTGTGAGAAATATTCTCATTTGGGGAATGGAAAGAGGAAGATAAGCCCTAGAGAAAATTTGAAGGCATATGTAGTCAACAGTTCAGATTCCATAATGAAGAAATAAGGACTGAGCTTTTGAGTTCAGATAGGGGGCAGACCAGATGACTGGTAAGGTTCTATAATGTCATGATTTGGTAACATTGGGAAACTGATAACACTGGACTTAGTAGAAGGAGGAAGAGAGAGGAGAAAAAGGATCAGTATCATGATGTCAGGAAGTTAACTTTAGGGAGGGTGGTGAAGAAGTTAGAGGCAACAAATGTAAATACTTCTTGAGGAGAGAGTTGGAAATACCATGGGGAAAATAGATAACATGCGTAAAGGTACTTTCTATCCCTCACTTAGGTCACCTGCTTTTGCCTGACCTTGGCCTCCCATTCCTGAGTTCTTATGATTTGGGGCTTTTGTGCCACCTGTAGATGCTTTATTGTATGCCTGACCTAGAGTCCCTGTGGGGTACCTGGAATCATCTTAGAATTAGGGATGTGTGTTGGGAAAGGAGATTGGTTGGGAGGATCACTAACAAAGACAGTTTGCAATGGCTTGTACCCCCTTCTTCATGTAGTAAATTCTTATAAAATGAACTATATAAATCTTGTACTATCTCTCTCAGAGAAAGTAAAGTATTTTAAAAGATGTAAAAACTTTTGTAAAGTATTTTGTAAAGCACTATAAAAATGTGAACCTAATGTCAATTCCTTAAGGGCTCCCTAAAATCTCACTATAGTTCCAGGGAACAGAACAGGTGGATAGTATATACAATATATGAGTTGCTATAAAGGGGTTCTCCAGCTTCATAAGTGACAGTTAATGTCCTTTTAGTTTATAGGTAGACTTTAAAGTGTGGTACAGTGGGAAAGATCATTGATTCTGGCTCTTTAGTCAGAAGACCTGGGTACTTCTGGATTTGATGCCCATGGGTGATTTGGAGTAAATCACTTAGCTTCCCTGGGCTCCGGTTTCCTCAACTATATAAAGGGAGGGATGGATTAGATGACTTCTGAATTCCTTTTAGTTCTTTATCTGTGATCCCATGATCATCTAGTCTCACCTATTTGCTTGAGAGATGAAGACACTGAGGAACAAAGGACTTGATTTGTTCGATATTGCACAGCCAGTTAGGATATTGGGCTTAGACTCAGAGTACCTGGATTCTAGACCCAGCTCTGCCATTCTTAATGATTCCTGTCCTCAAACTAATGTCCTTGCTAAGCACCTATCATATATTTGCCTGTTTTTTTTTTGTGGTTTTATGGCTATCTGTAAGCCATAAAACTGTAAACATGAATTGTAAGCATGAACAGGTTTCAATGCATTATTTGCTTGATGAGTTAAGATAGATAAGCAATTCGATATTATGCAGGCAGATCGCTATTTATTATAGCATATTGTGACAAGAAGGAGAATTGAAATCACCAGAGAAGTGACTATTGGCCATTGTGATGGAGCATAGAATGTAACTGGTGACTCTTTACAGCCTTCTCTTTACACATTTTGTTAAAACAGGTTCTTTAAGAGTCCATCCCTTCTCCTTGTAGTTTAAAGCTGATCAGAGTATTCTTTGATCTTACTCTGTTTTTTCTTTTTCATTATTTTTGTTGTGTTTGAAATTGTGCTCACCATTAAAGCACTGAGACATAGGAACAGAAAATTACATCTAAGTCAATGAATAATAAGGAACTATGATGGGCTTTTTAGAAAGAGTATTTACTTCAATACTCCATGGATCTCTGATTTTGTTAATGAGGGTATTCCTTCCACTGACTGTGATCACACTCTCTGTGACAATTACTGTGACTTTGCTTCTTGTTGCCCAAAAAAAGTTAATCACCCTATAAACGACCTGGTGATAAGTCTCTCTGAATTTAGTTAGATTGGTCCCTAGGCAAGCTATATGGTCCATCACTGGGATGCTACTGTGAATATCCTGCTCTAATGTCTCAATGCACTATAAATGAGCTCTTAGAGACTTTGCCAGGAGAATGGGAACTCTGCGACAGTTCTATGAACCTAAAAATGCTCCATGAATGAGCCCAGTGGTAGATAAAAGCAATGTCTGATTAAGAATCTAGAACCTCCGGGGAGAAAAAGCCCTCTAAAATTTACTAAGCTTATTTTCTTCTCTGAAAGTAGACCTCAACATAAAGTGACCAGTTCAGAAAAGTCTCCTTCATGGCTGTAATGCTCTCCAGGAAAAGAGTCTTGCTTAGCCACTCATTCATTCTTGTTGCTACCCAATCAACTACAATTCAAAGCAGTATTTAAGATCAATAAAAATGGTGGAGAGGGAGTTGATGATCCTGTGCATATGTTAATGATGGGAAGTATTGAATTTAGGGAATAAAGTTATAGCAGAAGTTGAGGAATAAAAGGCTAGATTTTAGAGAAGGTTACTGGATGATAATCAAGTTCATTCTATCCTTTCTGGAGTCCTGTTGATGTCTTCTGCGGACCTTTAGCTCATTCTCTATCTTTCCTGATAAATTTAGTACCTGGCTTGCTATCTTCTCTATTCTAACCTAATCTCTGCTGTTTCTGAACATCTTTTCCTCTACATTCCTCAATCTCCTTGAATATCATGATCTGTCTCTAGTCTATATCAACCATCACAGGAATAGTGATACAATAAAATAAATAGGGACACTCATCCTCAGTATCACTTGATGAGTATATTTAGGTTGGTTGACCCATTATGTATCAAGCACCAGAAATAAATGGCAGCATTGTGGAAGAGACACTGGATTTGTAATCAGAGAACTTGGGTTCAAATCCTTACTTATTACCTGTATGACCTTGGGCAAATCACGTAGCCTCTCTTGGCCTCAGTTTCCTCTTTGTTGTTTATTCTAGCTCTCAATCTATGACCCTGTTATCCTGGTGCTATGCCATTCTTGAGATGTTTATATTTTCAGTTCAGAGTCTTTTAAAGCAGCTGAACTTATCTGTCAAGTTCATTCTGAAGAACATTTTGGGAAACTTACATCTATTGCAAGGGAGAATACTGTGTGCTGAGGCCTCCTATTTGGTGATGTTGTTATTGTTTGGTCATGTCTGACTCTTTGTGACCCCATTTGGGGTTTTCTGGCTAAAGATGCTGGAGTGGTTTGCCATTTTCTTTTGTAGCTCATTTTAGAGATAAGAAAATGGAGACAAACAAGGTCGAGTGACTTTCCCAGGGCCACACAGCTAGTAAATATCTGGGGTCATATTTGAACATAGGAAGATGGGTCCTCCTGACTCTAGACCCAGCACTCTATCCACTGTACCACCTACCTGCTCACGCACTTTGTAATAGTGTTACCTAGAAAACATGAGTTTGTTCCCCATGTTCCCCCTCCACTTCAACCAAAAATCTGTCCGTATGACTACAAGGAAAAGCTTATCTAGTTCTTTGTGGCCATTTTCTATATTTAAATTAAGATCACAGGTCATAAATTTAGAACTGGAAATGATCTTGGATGTCACTGAATCTAGTATCCTTATTTTATAGATAGGACACTAGGGCCCAAAGAAATTAAATCACTTGCCCAGGTTCATAGCAAGCAAATGTCTGAGGCAGGACTTGAATCAAGGTCTTCTTGACTTGGAGTTTAATGCACTATTTCTCTCTCTAGAAGACTCTACCTTGACTCAAATCATCTAAGTCTAGCCTTTATTCAAAATTTTAGTCAACTTTTACCTCTTTAGTGAGGCCTTCTTTACCCAAACTCAACTTTGGTGACCATCTCATTCCTTGTAGAAAAGCGTTTGCATTTTTTGTGATTGTTAAGTGTATTTATGAAGGCTGAATGTAATAACTTTGGTTAGACAGGGCCTTTAAGTTGACTTCCCTCACCCCCAAATACATTTTTCACTTATACATAGGATTGTCATACCTTGGATTGATGTGCTCCTTTCCATTCCTTTGTAACTATCCATAACTTTTAGTTTATTTTTTTACTCCAGTAATTCAAGCAGCCATGATTGAATTGGTGTTTCTACTCCCTCCATTGATGGAGATTGTAACCCCTCATGTATGAATAGTATCCTAGAGGTGTACAGCATTGCTTTGGTGTCAGAAAGATTCCTGCCTCCAAAACTAGCACTGTCCACCTGTGTAAATAACCTAACCTCTCAGATCTTTTTGTAACTCTCTGAGGTTTTTTCACTTGTAAAATGTCATCGACAATGTAATCACCTCCTTCATAGGATTGTTATGAGGAAAAAGAAAGATAATTGTGGAAGACACGTTGAAAATTTTAAAGTGCTACATGAATGTCATCTATTACCCTTAGAGTTCTTGTAGAAAAGACAAATCTTGGGGTGATGAAAGATTTGTTTGGATTTTGTCTCCAATACTCACCACCATGGGTAGGCCACAATCATTCTAAGCCTTAGTCACTGCATTTGTAAATGAGAAAAATTACCTACCATAAAGGGTTGTTATGAGGTTAAAAAAAACTGACATGAAATGCTTTGCAAAATTTTCAAGCTCTATGTAAATGCCAATTATTGTTTTATTTATTGTCTCTCTTACTCAAGTGATAAGCTTCACAAAATAGGAGTCCCTAAACTTCTTCACCTGCTGGCCAACCTTCTGATGGCGAGCTTTGAGGTCTCCACTATGTTGGTCCTCAGTTTGCAGATGTGTAGTCTGATGCTGGACCCAGACTCAAGCTTTCTCTGATTGGTAAGACATGCTAGAGCTTGTGCCCCACTGGAAAAACCTTTGAGAACCCTGAGGTTATCTCCATAACATGAAGCATCTGTTCAGGACTTTAGTAGAGGACTTTCTTCTTACTTCGGTTAAAAGAGGGAGAGAGGAATAAACACTTAATATAGTGACTACTATGTGCCAGGCATTCTGCTAAACTCTTTACAAATATTACTTCATTTATCCTCACAAACCCTGTCTCCAAAAATCCTTCACTGAACTCGGCTTAATACCTTATACTACACTTGTACTACACCATACTCCACTTTATACCACATATTCTCTAAAAATTTGTTTATAATTTATCTTTCTTTTAATCATACTATGCATTGGATTTTCCTGTAGATTTTTAGTTGTGCATATTTTGTCCCTACAAATAATTAGTAAGCTCCTTGAGGGCAAGCACTATCCTTTTTGTATCTTTGTAGTTCTAGGTAAGTAAGGTGACTTTGGCTAAAATAGTTTTACAATATGTTTTATTATGGAGTATAACCAAACCCCCCTCTAAAGTCTGGAAATCCCTTTAGTTAATTGCTTACTTGTCACACTGTTTTGATATTATAAATAACTTTAAGGCAGTACTTAATTCTGTTAAAATAATATTATGCCTTTTGAAATAAAATTAAAATTATTATGAATATTATAATTAATAATAATGATAGCCAACATATATATGCATCTATACATCTGTCTCTTTATATATATCCCATCTTGGCACAGTGGGCAGCAGTTGAATTGAGCATCCCAGCTTACCTACTAGACCCAGATCCTGTCAATGACCTTTTTCCCTTTCCCCTCTCCCCAGGATGGACATTGATATCCCACTTCCTCACTTCTCTCCATCCCTACCCACGAACATTCCCATACCCTCTCCTATAGAGCTAACACAGAATCCTTGTTCCACTTCAATCCTCCTGGCCACTGCCCCCTTCCCAGTTGTGGAGGATTGGGCTCTTCCACTTCTTTCTCTCCAACCTTTGTCAGAGGAATAGGACCACTCACAGCACTTGGACAAACAGGAAGTGACCTATTGAAATTTTTCAAGGAAGATGGAAGGTCACTTGGTCTTGCTATCTGCTCTGTTACTATACTCTTTGAGAGAGAGAGAGAGAGAGAGAGAGAGAGAGAGAGAGAGAGAGAGAACAGATAAGGAAGAAAACATGCATTGGGGAATAGAGTCTAATAGCATATTAAAGAAAGATGAAAGACAAACATTAGGAAAATTTACAGATCTTATTTTTCTCATGGAAAAAAGTGAAATGAAATAATGACTAGTCCATGTATTTATTTTCCCATCTATACAAATATGTTGCGAACATACTACATACATAGAGTATCTTTGATGTCGACAAAGGAAAAGGCAGCTCTTTACAAATACAATCTCTAGCAGAGGGCAACTAGGTGGCATAGTAGATAGAGTACTGGACTTGGAGTCAGGAAGACCTGAGTTCAAATCCAACCTCAGACACTTACTAGCTGTATGACCCTGGGTTCTTACCCATTTGTCTCAAGTTTCCTCATAAAATGAGCTAGAGAAGGAAATGGCAAATCACTCCAGTATCTTTGCCAAAAAACCACAAATGGGGTCACAAAGAGTCAGACATAACTGAAATGACTCAACAACAACTGTCTAGCCGACATATCTTTATAGTTTCTATTTGACAGAAGGATGTAGACAATACAAGATCCCACTGGGTTTGTTGACTGTTAGTGATTTTTTAAAAAAACATTGGATTTGATGGAGCAGTTTTCACACCACGATATCTCCTAAGCATCTACAAAATCTTAGAACATTCCTTGAAAACCGTGAGAGAGAACTTAATTCAATGGTTATTAATACAAAATCTTAGAACATTCCTTTGAAAACCGTGAAAGAGAACTTAATTCAATGGTTATTAATACCAAGGGAGGCATGAACCAAGGAGATAAATGATCAACAAAGTTATTTGTCACTGTGGTGGAGGGGATCTACTGCGGCATCCAAAAGAAGGAGAGATTCCTTCTAGATGAAATTATGAAGTCGGCATCAAGCCCCATAATATTGCAGACGCAAAAGAGATGGGACTAACCAGTCACACAATAAAAACCAAGTGGATAAAGGATGCCTAATGCCCCAACTCTGAAAAGCAATTGGATGAGCACTCCATAGAATTTGCTTATCAGCCCATAGATTTTGACATTAAGGACAGAAAATGACTTGGGACTAGAGTTGAATTGAAGGGCAATAGTAGGCTGGATGCTATTTGGGAAATTGCTTAGTCCTTTTAATGACCCCAAGTTTCTTCCTGAAATGAAGGACCATCTTCTAAAAATTAATATTCTAAGGGTAATACAGTATAGTTTTTAATCATAGAAAACCACTGTCTTTAGAAAATTAAAGTTGTGGGTCACCTAATGGTCAATGGAGAAGTGCATGGTGGGAAGAGATAGTTTATAACACATTACAAATGAGGAATTATGCAGGAGAAGCACCAAAAAGGATATAATCAGAGCAACATGATTAGAAAAGGATTCAGACTGCTCAGGGAGTAAGAGCACAGGAAAACTTAATGGGCAGCCTGTGTGCAACTCTTCTGTACATATAAAGTAAAGAGATTTAGAATGCATGATGCTCAATGGTCGCCTGATGGAGGATTTGTTGACATTGTTAAACATTGCTAACATTGATAAAAGATACTCAGGAGGTCAAGGCACGGATGGGCTGTGATTTGTACCATATATCCACACCAATGAGATCACAGATCCATGGAACCACTGAAATTTATATAGCACCCAAGCATTTACAAAGCATGCTTTACACACAGGATCTCATGGGATCCTCACAGCTACCCCTTGAAGCAGCGCATCGGCTAATTCCCTAAGAGGCGTTGTGCCATTGACATATTGTTTCATCAAATGTCGCGTTTTCAGAGGGTTTTTGATTTAGAGTTAGAAAAAAACTTAGTGTTCATCTAGTTCAACATTTTCATTTTGCAGAGGAAGAAACTTCACAGAAATGAAGTGAATTGGCTAAGGTCCTACACAGGTGTCAGAGCTCAGCACCTGACTCCAGAATATTCTTTCTACGATGCCATGTTGTCTTTCCAGTTAATGGACTCTGTCAAGGTACATTTGGGAAGTGCTATACTCAATGGAAGTGCTCACTGAATCTTTTCTGAACGAACGCAGGAAACAAATGTATCCTCAGGGAATTGCTAGAAGTCTTTCACTGCCTTCTAAGTCTTAGCAATGGGCAGAAAAATGGCTATCTGTTGTTAATCCCAACACATAATATAATACACTTTTTATCTTTTCCCATAATGTTAATGTAGCTAAATTCCATAAATCAAATCTCAGCAGTAAAAAGGTTAATAAGTTTACACTGTATAATTGAAAGCCATATTGGTGATTAAAATGATTTTATATATCAGTTTTCTGGGTCACCAACTAATTATTTTCAATGGCCTGCAATAAAACACTGTACCATGGGTGGATAGACACTACAACTGTGTTATCTAAGGCATAATGATCTCTGATGCTTTGGATGTTAAACTGTTGTAGTGAGAACTTAATGGAAGTTTCCTTGAGTAGTTTGGTGTCTCATTGTTGGGGTAATGGCAAAGTTGTTGCTTTGGTTCCTACAAAGTTAGTGGGCTAAGTTTTTGGTACTACCTTCTGCCAAGCTAAGGGAACTAGGCTGTCACCCAAGATGGAAGGGGCTTGCCAAGCCACTGGGAACCTGATAGCTACTATAATTCATTTTAATGTATTCTGCACATACTAATAATTTATTGGAGCAGGGTCTCCTCTAATAGGAACATGACTGTGGTGAGATGCACACCATTGATCATCCTTGCATAAAACGGATGATTTAAGCAGAGAAGGAAGAAATCTTGTCTCTGTACAAGATGAACAGGGAAGGGTATATATGGATACATTCTCAGCACAAAGAATTGCCTTTTTTTTCTCCTGATTCCTGTGAAGTGTTTGAAGGTATATACGTTGAATGGGAAAATACAAAGCTATATTTGGTTAGTGCAGTTTGAACAGAAGGACTGTTGGGTCAATGTGGGGGGCTGGCAAAAAATTATGGGATTTAGAGGTGGAAGAGACATCAGAGATCACGTCATTTAATCCCCTTATGTTACAGATGAGGAAACTGAGGACCAGAGAGATTAAGTGATTTGTCCAAAGTCACACAGGTAGCAGGAATTAGAGGTGGGATTAGATCTAGATTTTCTGAATTTAGAGCCATTTCTGTGTCCTCTGGACCACACTATTTCCCAATGACTTGACTAAGGTCACTGAAAATAAGTAGCAGAGCCCATATGTAAACATAAGTCCTTAGACGCCAAACCCAGAGCTTTAAATCTAGTATGTCACCTGACCTTTATAAATACTCTCTGTTTACAAAGCACTCTGTACCTAATTAGCTTGCTTGGTCCTCATAACAATCCCATGTGTTAAGCATCACAAGTAGAATCTGAAATTGAAGACCAGAGACTATGATTAACTTGGACAAAATGGTAAGTAATGAAACTGGCACTCAGGCTTCTACAACTCTGGACTCCTCATCTTCTTTCCTGGACACTATGACAGCCTATATATCTGATGAGAAACTTTTGCTTCTTTTTCTGACATTGTTGCTAAGCCTATTAGACTCCATCACTTCCTGGCTTTGAGTTATATCTTGGATTTTAAGGGTAATTCAGTCTTATATTTTTCAGATCAGATTTTTAGAAGGGTTTATAGTTATATCTAAAGCCATTGAATTTTTAACTTGTGTTATTAGGTTGAAAACAAAAAAAAAAAGAATAAATGAACAACAAAAAAAATGACCTTGGAGTCAGTAACTGCTTTGACATTCAGTTATATAGTTCATTACCTCTGTCTCAAAAAATTCTTGCACATTATTTGTAATTTTTAATGATGAAAAGAATTGGAAACAGCTTAAAAGTTTAGCAGTCGTAGAATGGCTGAATAAACCATGGTATATTGCATAATAGAATACCATAATACAATTTAAAATGATAAATATGAGGACTATAAAGAAATTTGGGAAACAAATGAAATAATGTCAGGCAAAACCAGGAGAGCATACACACAGCCTACAACTAACTAAAAAGAAAGGGGAGGGTATGCAGAGGAAGGAACAAATAAGCTGTTATGGACATTTTGTATGCAGAAATTCATTTTTCAAGTATAAATAGTTACAAAATATATTGATTTGGCTTTGTTATTTAATGTTCAGTGCATAGCAAATTATTTAACTGAAAAATGTTCATTAAAAAAAAAAAATCCTGTGCTTAATGACAAAGAATTCCTCTCTACATATTTGTATCTGGTTTTCATTGGAAAAGAACCATGAAAAATAAGTAATCTGTGTTGCATCCATTGTTTTAAGTTCTACTATTCTTGAGATTTTATGTGCAGAAAGTTTGAAAAGTTTCGATTTTTAGAGTTTTCGGTTCTCACTGGAAGATATTTTAAGATGAAAGAAAAACTGAAAAGTCATTGAAAATTGGAAGAAAAATCGCGTTGTCTTATTTGTATGGCTTAATCTTTTTAAGAATAGCCAAGAGTATACAAAATTACAATGACTTGTTTTTAAAAGTATGTTTGACAGACGTGTTAATCAAATAGCAAGGGAGGGAAGAAAAATCTAAGGGTGGCATGGGGATTAGGCACTAAAGAAGACACTTTGGGGGATTGGTTATTAAACCCAGATGCTTTTACTTTTTTGGTGTCTAGTTCGAGGCAAGACTGACCCGCTGGTGACTTAACATTACCATCTGCTATCTGGCAGCCTGTGAAAAGAATATATGGTCTCAATTCCATTCCTCGTGGAAGAGTGAGCACATGATTAAACCAACACCACAGATGGAAAATTCAGAAAAGTTCACAATGAAGAGGTGGATGAATTTTCCTCAGGTCATAGAGCAGTTGAGTCATATTGGAAGGAAAGGATGGGGTTTCTCACATTATTAAGCTTTATCTGCACATTCTTGGAGAAGGCAAGAATTTTCAAAGATGGAAGTTCTCATAAGTGCGAAACTCTATTTTGAAAAGAAATAGCAAGAGATGGGAGAGGGAAGTCATGCCTCTGTTAATATGAAACAAAATACATTTCAGATGATTTCAGACAAAAATGGCATTTCTGTTCCCTACCAAGCTTATTTGAACAAAATCGAGCATTCATAGTCAATAATTTCTCTTTCAAACAGTGTGCAGTATGGCCTTATAGAGTTGACTTGGAATGAGCATATAACTCCCTTGCTCAAGAAACTGTAGTTGCTCACTTTTGCTCACATTCCTCTGTTTGGATTCTTAAACTTTTCATAGTCTAGTACAAAGCCTTTTACAGATAAGGGAAACTGAGGCCCAAGGACGTTAAGTGGCAAGAAGGATAGCATCAGAAATGAGAACATTGATTAACCCCATGTTACAGATGATGACAATGAGACTCAAAGTGGTTGAGTGACTTTTTCAGCATCTTTAATATGTAAATTCACACAAAGGATTATTTAACAAATGCAAAAGTGTAGGCAATTAGAGTTGACAAGAATGGAATGGGGTACCTTGAGAGGTAGTGGGTTCCCTTGCACTATATGCACCAAAATCTATATAAGCACTTGTCACATATGTTGTAGTGAGGAGCCTTGTTCAGGTATTTGACCATTTGACCAAATGACCCTTTCAACTTGGATTCTGGGGAAGTAGGATCTCAAGACAGAGAGTTGGAAGAGACCTTAGAAATTACATAATCTACATTCCCCACCTCATTTTCCAAATCCAGCCCTCTTTCCTCTATACCACACAGCCTCTGGATGGCGATGGATAGTAGGTCTTGTCTATAAAGTGAATCTGGTAGGAACACACGTGTGTGTGTGTGTGTGTGTAGGTTGCCATGAAAATTAGGTGTTCAATTTTAGCTGAAAAGCTTGTCAGCACAGGAAAGTCCTGTGGGAGTGTTCAGTAATGGGAGATCTGTAACATATAACTGATGATTTGCCCCAGCTGCTTCTTCCAGTGAAAGACTACCTGGACTAATGGGTGTACCCATCTCTGATTGCCAGGTCCTGAATGAGTTGCAATCCTATGTAGGAGCCTGCGGAGAAGCTTCTAGAACTTTAGTTCCAACAAAGTTATTAAGCAGATACTATGTACAAAGCGATGCATTAAAAACAACAAATCCATATGGACTGGATGGGAAAAGGTACAATTGGATCTGACCTCATTGGGATTAGTCCCCTAGCTAGTGTAGTTTGGGATATGACTGGTGGGGGAGACAGATTGAACAATACAAGTTCCACTATTTTCATTGTGTTCACCATCTGGTAAAGGGATATGACATGCGCATGCAAAATAATAATATGATATGCTTATAAAATACAGGAGGTAAAAAAGCAAGAGCTGTGTGAGGTCTAAGGGAGGACATCTTGTTAATTAAGGAGGAGATCAGAGACAGCTTCCAGGAGGACACTTGGCTTTAATGAATGGGCAGGATTGCAGATGGTAGAGATAGAGGAAGTAGAGGCCATTCCAGGTATAAGGAGTAGGGTGAAGAAAGAATTTAAGAAATGGAACAGGGCTGGGGAAATGAGTTTTTGTATCAGCCTCCATCACTTAAAATACTACCCTGATGCCTGATTGTGGTGTGGAGGTGATCCCGGATTCTCAAAGGTTATGAGACAGAAAGAGCCGGTTCCGGCAGTTTCTGACAAGCTGGAAACATTTCAAGGTCTGCCCCTCAGTGGTCTATATATCTATTATCTGAGGACCATCCTCACTAAATTAGATTTTAAAGTCAGGAAGACTGGAATTTAAATTGAGCCTCAGACACCAACTAGCTGTTTGAACGTGAGCAAGGCACTTAATCTTTATCTGCCTCAGTTTCCTCAATTGTAATAACACTTATCTCGCAGATAAAGGATAAAATGTTGTTTTTAACTCTCGTGTCCAGCACCTACTTGTGTAAATCACTGCTTTCAGCACTTGACACTTCTCACCTATTGTCCTGGCTTTTTAAAATTCCCTCCTTGACTCAAGTCTCCCCACATTTCAGTTCACCCTGCTGACAGCTGCCAAAGCAATCTTCCTTAGATACACGTCACTCCTTTATTTAAAAATAAACTCTGGTGGTTGCCTCTAGGATAAAGTAGAAACTCTTCTGTTTAGCTTTTAAAATCCTGAAAAACTTGACGCTAACCTAACATCATTATACATTACTCCCTTTCCCACCCTCTATGGCAGTGGTTCTAAACTTTCCTAATGTCGTAACTCTTTAATACTCGCATGTGGGCATATCTGCATGTGGGCGGACCCGCCTGGAGATGGATAGAGGAGCGGTGCCTTGGTTCCTAAGACCATCAGAAATATGTGTTTTCTGATGGTCTTGAGCGAACCCTGTGAAAGGGTCGTTTGACCCCCAAAGGGGCTGTGACTCACAGGTTGAGAACCACTGCTCTATGGTCAAGCCAAACTATTCTTGTCTCTATTCTTCATGTAAGAGTCTACATCTCCTATCTCCATGCCTTTACACTGCTCATGCCTCATGCCTTCATTGAATACCTAAATACTTTGAAAACTCATCTTTTTTTTTTTTTTAGGGCAATTGGGATTAAGTGACTTGTCCAAGGTCACATGGCTAGTAAGAGTTAAGTGTCTGAGGTCAGATTTGAACTCAGGTCCTCCTGACTCCAGGGCCAGTGTTCTATTTACTGCACCACCTAGCCACCCCAAAGACTCATCTTAAGTACCTCAGTGCCTTTCCTGACTGCCTACAACTGCTAATACTCGGACTCGCTGCCTTGTGTTTAAATTACCTTATATTTATTATGGCTATCGATAT
Organism: Pseudochirops corinnae; assembly: GCA_028646515.1. NCBI lineage: Eukaryota > Metazoa > Chordata > Mammalia > Diprotodontia > Pseudocheiridae > Pseudochirops > Pseudochirops corinnae. The sequence continues at coordinate 102,653,248 of CM053589.1, forward strand.
AGGTACATGTTGTCTCCCCCAACAGAATATAAACTTGAGAATAGGGACTTTTTCGCTTTATTAATCTTTGTTTCTCCAGCACGTAGCATATAGTAGGTGATTTTAAATGCTTTTTGATTGATTGAACTTTTGCAAGTCACTTTACTTCCTAGGTCTCAGTTTTCTCATCTGTGGCATTTGGAGTAGATGGCTTCTGGGGTGCCTCCTAGTTCAAGTTCTTTTCCGAGACAAATCCTCTAACCCAGACTTTGTTCAGGGTCCTAGTTTATTTTCAGTCTTAGTCTCTGCGCTGTGTGCATTTCATTTCTCCCTTTTCTCCTCCTTCTTCCTAAAGAGAATATAAGCCCCTTGAAGACAGGGACTGTTTGATTTTCATGCTTGTCTCCCTAGAAACTAGCACAGTGCATGGCACATTGTAGGTATTTAATAAATATCTGTTAAATCTGACCAAAAGTTTTCCATTACTACCTCCTTTGTCTCTCCACTCCCAGCCCAGAAAATCTTTTCTACAGTTTAACAATGTGAATATTGAAGTTGTAGAGCTAATGTGGTTGCTGATGGAAATATTTTTGCTAATGGGCTGGGTCAGATTCAGTTTTGTTATTAAGACACTGACCTCAACCTCTTCCCATTTTGGCTTTTTGCCTCCATTTTCTTTTTCCTGATTTGAGAAGGAATTGAAAGCTGTGAAAAAAAAGTTTGGGCAATGATACTTCAGATTCCTTCCTATAGACATGGCTCATGGATCAGGAATGTTAGGGCTATTACGAATTAGTCATCAGCTCTGGGAGCTTGGGAACCTTCAACCACTCTTTGCTTTGGTTTTTCTCTTCAATAAAATTGGGCAATGCTGTTTGTTTGTGGAGTATGTTGAGCTCCTTGGCTTAAGAGGTGCTATGTGAGCATGAATTATGACTTTAGATTTACATTTCCACAGCTCTCATCTCTGAATATTATGGAGCATGGTGTGTATAGCCATAAATGCTCAGCATTTGTGATGTCAGATTGTAATTCTTTTTTTCTGGAGAGAATATCAAATTTACATTAATGTTATTTATATGAGCAATACTTTGGCATTGGAACTCATCTGTTTGTACATAGAACTCTGATTTAAATTTGTAACTTGGATGACTATTTGGCTATTTAAGTAAGAAATATCTGAAGTTGGTCTGTTAGTGGCAAACCCATACAATTTGATTGTACCTCTGGCTTACAGATACACTGGAGAGAGATAAATTAGTTTGTGAGATCATGAGACTGCTTTCTAAGTGTGAGAAAACTTTGTGGCTCAACTTTGAGGCAAATCTCATAAACTAATCAGGCCCTGAGAATTTTATTTTTTCTTTTAATTTGGCAGTATACTTGATCAGAGCTCTGGGAAGTTAAAAGTCAGTGGTTTTTGAAGGTATTGGTGGGAAAGCATAATAACCATATTAAAAGTGCTAGGTCAGGACTGGGCATAACCACAGGTCTGCAATTCAGTACCCCCATAGGGTGACTGGAATGAAAGGTTTATTTACTTTACTTCTCTGTAGCTTCTTAAGGTAATTCAAAGCCATGAAGCTTTTTACTAATTCATATGGTAGATTATCACTGTTTTCTTGAATCTTGAAATCTACTAAAAACCAGAACAACAACCACTCTAAAACCTGGGTAGAAGTTGTTCCTGAAAGGACCATGGGTAGGGAAAAATATCCTAGACTGGGAGTCAAGAGCCTGGGTTCTAGACTAAGCTGTGCCATAAGCAAGTCAGTTTTGTTCTTCTGCATCTGTCTTAAAGATGACATATACATGATGCTTTAAGATTTGTAAATAACTAAAAATATTGTCTCTTTTGATCCTCACAAAAACACTGAAAGGTAAATGTTATTGTCTCCAGTTTATAGATGAGTCAAACAGAGAGATTAAATGACTTGCCCAAGGTCATGAAGATAGTGAATGTCTGAGTCTGGATTTGAACTCAAGTCCAATGTTCTATCCAATGCACCATGTAGCTTTCTTGGATTCTTAGTTCCTTCATCTGTAAAATGAAGTCAGTGAGATTTAAAGGGATTTCTGTCTCTTAAATTCTGAGATGTAAGTTAGGAGGTTGGGTTCTAATACCTTCCTTTTTCTAAACTCCAGGCAACACTCAGCAGCAAAGACAACTTCAACTGTCTGACTTCTTTCCAAATCCAGAACTCAGTTGAACATTTAGAAATGCTAGGTGCATAATTTTACTTGTTTAGTTATCCTTCACAATAACTTCGGGAGACGGGGGTGTCCCCACATTATTAACTCCTAGGAAGATTAGTTACTACCCTGGGCAGAAAAAGGGGAATAAGCATTTTTACAGCACCTACTATGTGCCAGGCATGGTGCTAAGCACTTTTACAAGTATTACCTCATTTGAGTCTCACAACAACCAACCCTATGAGGTAGATGCTGTTATTATCTTTGCTTTATATTTGAGGAAACTGAGGCAAACAGAGGTTATGTGACTCGCCCAGCGTCACACAACTAGTAAGTGTCTGGGTCAGTATTTGAGCTCAGATCTTCCTGGCACTCAATCTACTTCACCACCAGCTATTCCTGGGTGGGGGGCGGGGCGTGGAAGAGACCTTTTTCTGCAGCATTCAGAAGATGCCTCAGTCCACAACTCTGATGATGGTAGCTAGAGTTAAACTGTAACAGATATTTAACAGTTTCTGAATCTACTAGAATATACTCTTGGCATGGACTTTGCCTTCTAGAATTTAGGTTCCAAGGATTGGATCTAGAGATTTGCAAAAATCCTGCATGGATTCATATTCTACATAGGGATAAGGCAATAAGCAAGTATATGACTGGCCCAAGTCTAAACAATCAATTAGTGGTGGTACTGGCCCCTCCCCCATCCCTACTCATGCCATTTGTTGGTGTTGTGTTTGTCCTTTATTTTCAAAGAAGACCATGACATCAGAGAAATGATGACATGACTTGTAGTTGACTGATTTGAGTGAAGAAGGGCTGTGCAAGGTCACCAGCCTCAGTTTCTCCTCCAGAGCCATCTTGGTCCAGTGGCCAGATCAGGATGACTGGAGCTGGCCCAGGATGCAGTGGGAGACCCTGGACCTTTTAGGCTAAGGCCTTTTTATGTATTCACTTAGGGCGAGGTAATGCCTGTTCAGTGAATAGGCTTTTTAAAGAAGTAAGCCAAAGGATGGCCCCTCCAAAAAAAAAAAACAATCAAACTGGGAGGGGAAGACCCTCAGGTTTGCTGTTCCAAAGAGAAACAGTTACCATTGGGATTCACTCTGAGCCAATAGGGACCTATTATGGTCCTATTTGTGAGCTCCATAGTGAAATGGGTGTAAGGTTTGGTCTTTAGGGGAAGAAGGAAAGAGAGAGAGAGAGAGAGAGAGAGACAGAGAGACAGACAGAGAGAGAGAGACAGAGAGAGAGAGAGAGGAAGAAGGAAGGAGGGAAGGAAGGAAGGGAAGAAGAAAGGAAGAAGGAAAGAGAGAAAGAGAGAGAAGAAGGAAAGGAAAAAGTAAAAAAGAAAGAAAGAAAGAAAGAAAAAAGTAAGGACAGAAGAGAGGAAGGAAGGATGGAAGGAAGGAATATAACCAGTAAACCCCAAGTTAACTGGGTAGCTTCTGGCCATCAAAAATTATCTTCCACTCCTATCCCTAGTTACTGGTGAAATTCCACGAGCAGGCATTTATCTCATTGCCTTGAGTTTGGTAGGATTCTTAAATTTTTTCATCATGCATAGGGCAAACCTTACATAGAGCAAAAAGGGATACAATTCAGGGGCCATCAGAAAGATTCATTTCTTAAAATATTCCCATCAAAGGTGCCTGAAATATGATCATTAAGAGTCCATTCCTTTGTCTTAAGAGTCAGCTTCACATAGGAGATAGAGAGCTGGCATTGGGGCTAAGATGACTGTGGTTCAAATCTGAGTGACGCATACTGACCGCATGACCTTGTATAGTAGGAAAAAACCATCTCATTCACTTCTTCAAACAACCTTGTGAGGAAGATGGTTCAGGTTATCACCTTCATTTTTCAGATAAGTAAACTTAAAGAAATTCAACCAATCAACAAATATTTATCAAGTAGCTTCTATGTATCAGGTACTGTGTTGAACACTGGGAATGCAAAAGAAAAAGGCAAAAGACAGTCCCTGCCCTCAAGGAACTTACAGGCTTATGGGGAAGGATATTGTGCAACAAGCAAAAAACTAATGCAACAAAACAGGATATATACAGGATAAATGGGAAATTATAGAAGGAAGACACTGGAATTAACGGAATGGGGAAGGCTCCCCAGAGAAGGTGGGATTTTATTTAAATAACTTGCCTGACATTATAAAATTTATATTCAAACTTCGGTACAAAGTGACAATGTAGAGAGGTTCTTGAATCCTAGAATCCACATCTGGAAGGGATCTCAATAGCCAAAAACTAGTCCAATCTATACCCAAACTCAAATCCATAGCCCCCAAAGAATCCCCCCTTCAATTTATCTGAGAAGGGGGCATTGAGGCTTTGCTTGTAGGTTTCCAGGGAGTGGGAATTTGATATTTCTTAGAGTAGCTCATTCCACTTCTGGGTGTCTCTAACAATTAAAAAGTTTTTCTTTGTGTCAAGCTTAAATTTGCCCCTTGGCCACTTTCCCCAGTGCTCCTACATTTATCTTCTTGGGCCAAACAGAGCAAGTTTTATGCATGATAACTCTTCAGCTATATGGAGACTACTTCATGTGCACCCTTCACCAATCATCTCCTCTTCTCAACACACCTTGCAGCAGGAGATAAAGTATTGGAGAAAGGATGAGAGAGCTATGGTTGTAAGTGACTTCTGACAGGACAATGGGAAATAAAACAATGATGGGGAGGATGGGGTGGACAAGGAAGAAGAGGAGGACATGGATAGTTCAGGCTAGATTGAAGGGAGACTGACTGAAGGAATGAAAGAAGGAAGGAAGGAAGGAAGGGATGGAAGAAGGAAGGAAGGAAGGGAAGAAGGAAGGAAGGGATGGAAGAAGGAAGGAAGGAAGGGAAGAAGGAAGGAAGGGATGGAAGAAGGAAGGAAGGAAGGGAAGAAGGAAGGAAGGGATGGAAGAAGGAAGGAAGGAA